>OZ030396.1:14511412-15111412 GCA_964023965.1 Melinopterus prodromus
CTTAAATGAGGTTCGTTTCATATTGGAAAAAATACGTGTAGCTGAGATCTATACGATCTTATCTTATGTAGAGGAATTACATCAGTGGTGTGAAATTAAAAATAAAATATTATAAAACACAAATATTTTGTGGATATATCCTCGGTACGTTGGTTGAACTGATTACTTGACTATTTGCTAAAAAGAATAGCAGAAATAATTAGTGACATTCCCGGAGTATATCGGGATCGAAAAGAGTCGAAAGGAAGCAGAAGATTTTCAAATAGGACTAATATGACAAACATTGAATCGTTTGCAACAAAGTAATGTCCGAAGATTATTACAACGTTGAAGTGGATGACGTTTAATTATCCTGTTTTCAACTTTGTTGCTGTGTTTTCTGCTATTTAACAAGTTGTGGTGCGTAAAACGTGCAAATCAACTGCGAAATTGGCCTAAAATGGCAACCGCGACCGTGAGGATTTCAAATCGTGGTTTCTTGTGAGTATTTTGAACAAACTTTCATTCCGAGTTGCCCATTTGTTAAAAAATGATATGAAATGAACAATGAGCGCATAAGAACAGGTGTAGATGGAATTGAAAAGTTTTGCGCATTCAGGGACCTTCCTCGTCAGATTTTTCACTCATTTTACGATAAAGGTGTTCGCACCATTTTTGTCGCAACAGAAGCAGTTTGTCAACAAAGTATGCAGAAAGCAGCAGAAGAAGATAGGGCTACAAGTCAACTGAAAATAGAAAAAGAATCATGGCGTAACTGTCTCGGACGAGACAGCTGGAAAAATGTTGATATTCTCATAAAATATAAATATTGCAAAGCTTGCAAATTTTGGAATAAGAAAAATGACGCATGGATCACGTGCAAAAACTAATAGCACTCGTCCCCGCCATTTGACAAAAACCAACTAGGGTCTCGAAAAAAAAGGGAAGTTAACCCAGAAGCCATTTGTCGTAATCATGATTCAATTGATAAAATGAAGAAAATAAACCTGGGCGACACTGTACATAAATTCTGACCGATGAAATGCAGCAACACGAGTATTGTCCAACTGGTGATTTCATTTTCATAGTCACTTTCAAGTAGCATAGCATCAATGATGCATTATCCAGCCTTATGAAGATTATAGAGGTATTATGTATGAGCATCGGACCAAACTGCAATAATTTCTGCGCGAAGTCTGACGCACTGCGCATCGTGTTTTCAGATCTATCGCTGACTGATGCTGCAAAACAGGCCCGTCTGTCGTCAAAATCAAACAGAAAGAAACAAGAGAAGGAAAATATTAATTTGAAAAGATAATTATATGGTTCAGGCATCGCCGACAATAATAAAATATAACAATTCTATACATCAAAGTTACACAATACTTTAAACCGTGTTTTCTCAAAACCGCATTTTTGAAACTGGCCGGAAAGATAACTTTGGATGATCTCCGTCAATTCACTTGAAATTTTATATGCAGATTTAATAAAATCAATTTATTTTTGTTTTTATGGCTAAGTGAAAAACTGCGTGCAAAATCTTTCCGGCCGTGCAACCCTGTCTGCCGGAAGAGGTTTCCTGTGATGTGCTCTAACGCTTCAACTTTTTATTTATTTTTGCTTTTTTTAATTGTGAATATTCCTCAAAATATGAACACTAAAGGGCTTTAAAGAGATTTTGTAATTCATTTACTATATTGTCAAAAATATACCTACAAAAGCGGCTATTTTTTCTCGCGCTAGAATGGCATTACCCCTTAGATAGAATTTCACGGGTAAACCAGCATTCCAAAAACGAAATCATTCGCGCCTCGGAATTTTGTTTACCCAGGCATGCAATTTGCATATCGCTCGGGAGGAGCATGCGAACGCATGCTAAACGCCCCTCGAGTACGTCAAAGTTGTATCCAACAGTCCGACACGGCAAAACATTCCGAAAAGATTGATTGAAATCGGTGTCCGAAGCGTCGAGATGCGTCCTGGGAAACGAGGAAGAAAAATGAATCCCAAGTAGAGCGAGAGAGAGTAGTTGTGGGACACGCCAACGACCTATCTGTAAGAGATAGGGATCCGTAACTTATGGCGCATACAAAACCGAACAAGTTTTAAGGGGTGTATGGATGCAGGGGTCCGTTCCAGCCAACTTCCAAGTAGTTTCGGTGCATTTCGTAAATTTCATTCCGCATCGACATCGGCGGAGCAAGTTCTCGGCTCGGGCAAAACAAACCCGCCGGGTATTGTTATTGCATTACGGGTTGCGAGTTTGTTGCTCAGTTTGTTAAACAAGTGCGAGGCGCGCGAACCGAATCGATGGGTTCGAGTGAAATAATAACGAAACTTCTCGCGGGTCTCACTTAACTACGCGCATTCTTAACGGAAATTGGTAATTTAATATTTGATGGTTCGGAGATGATTCGGGTAATTCGGGTAACTGGATTAAAGTTGGTTATAATAGACATAACTTTTGGGTAAATGTATAAAGACGATATTTGCATTCACTAGTACCGAGTATCGATAAACAATTGTAGTTAATTATGTTGGTATGTCCCTTTTAGCTCTTAAGCTCTGAATTATATTAAGTCTGAACTACTGTGGATAATCAGGAGAGAATTTGTAGTAGAAATCACGAAACAAGTCTAGACGTTTTTATATGACGTCTCTTCCTACTTTTTCATCGTCATTTTCACATTATTTTCCGATAAGGATTTATTAAATGTATTAATGGTACCGTTTAAAACACCTGATACCAACAGGTATGTCAATATCACAACCTGAAATATTTAGATTATGTAAAGTTACTAACACTAATTAATCACACCATTAAAGTCTACTGCCTTTGGAACTGTTATTCATTTAAATTTTTAAATATTTGTCACAAGTAAGTCGCACGAAAACAGGAATCAAGTTTCGCTAGTTTTTTGTATTTACAATATAGTTTCTTACGATGATTACACATTGAATTTATGCCACAAGCTAGACTTTTTAGTTTTACCTCGTGAAAGTGTCCTTCAAAAGTAGTGGCGTTAGATAAGATTTTATATTAATCTGATTTAATCAAATGTTTCGTATATGTGCAACTTACATAACAGCCTATAAAGACGCACCGCCTTCTTTCTCGGTTAAAATATAAGCCTCAAACCTATGTAATATTTCAGCAAAATACAAAATAGCTATCACTATGAATAACTTTCAGAACCATAGCCCTTCTTGTAAAAAAATTACAAAAAACGCTAAAAAACGGTACAAATTTTTAATCACTGGTATTTCCAATAATATTTAGTCAATTCAAATATTTCTTGTAAAAACAAATTGCCTGTAGTCTGAAGATTGAAACTATGCCATATTCGCAATAACAGAACATTTCAATCCAAAGTTATGTTACTTTATGTTTGGCTATGCAACATTTCTGAAGGGGTCGTCCATTAATCACGTGAGTTTACTTGGCTATTTTCGACAGGCATCTATAAGCTCAACCCAATTGAAATTCGAATTTTTTATATTTTTTAATGAAATATTAAGTGATTCTTCTTTATAGAATCCCACATGGATGCACATAAAAAAATATTTAATGACAGATAAACTTTCAGCAACATTTAAACAGATTTTTTAATTATAATTAATTATAAGAGAATGGTCATTTTTCTAAAAGACTATGAGCCTAAATAAACTGCAGGGATCTAAATGTTGCATTAGAGTAATATATTTTTGTATACATCAACTGCACACTTTTGTGTTCAATTTTTTGTATTTGAAAAAGAATAATCACTTAATCTATCGTTAACAAAAAATAAATATGAAAGAATTTGAACTTTTAAAAACTGTAAGGTTCTTGCTGGAGGCCTACATATTTTTCTACTGGACCAATTTTTGTTGTTGTCTATGAGGGTTCATAGGGACAACTTTTTATTAACATCAAATTTTGAATTTCGAAAAGTGTTTTCGATACACCCTACTGCACTGTCAGTACGATAACGGGGTGCGAGGTAGGCACATTTGTTTAGGTATTTAATTATGCCTTTTTTGTGTAATTCGCTGCAAATCCAAGTTTGGATAAAGTGCATAAAAAGTTACTACAAAATTTATATATGTAGTTTGCTTAGTGCTTAGTGTTATACATTGAAAACACTCAAAATGTTTTATTTAGACATTGTTACATAATATTCATACATAACTGTTTTAGGAAACAGTTTTTATAATTTAATTTAAAATGCGTTAATTATAATTAAACAATGATTGTGTAATAAACTTTTAAACCTATGAATTATTGTGTAGCGTATAGTCTATATTTCATTATTCTAGCTCTTCTAATAATGGAATTGCATAATATATCTTTTTGGTGGGTCAACCACTAATCCAATGATTTTACAAAACGGCAGATTGAAAGCTAGCATTTCGCACGTGATTTTTTTTTTAATTCGTTGATATCTATGGATTATTTCCGGAGTAATTAAGTGCCGGCGCCAATTCTTCTGATTTGGAAAAATCGGGAAAACGCTAACATATACAGCTTTCTAATTTTTATGAGTTGTAGCATATTAATCAAGGACAGCACTTGAATTTAAAAAAAAAATCGCCCACCGTTTTGCGAGAAAATCGACGTCAAAAGAAGGGACATGATATATGGCCACAATAGTACAACGTACAAAGAGAGATTCGAGGACGAAATCTAGTCTTAAAGAGGGAGGAGTTATGTCCCTGGATCAATTGTGAATACATGCATACAGATATTATATTGTTTGTTTATGTTTGTTCATGTGCGACAACGGAAAAGGTAACAGCGCCATGGAGTTCGAAGAACCCCATGAGAAAACGTCACGGCGGAGACAACCACGAGCGGCGGTAGTATTAAGATTAACCATAGTTCGCACGTTGGTGTAATGGCCAGCTGCTTCTTAAATCAATAAATAATTAACTTAACAAAACAGTTTATTATTTCGACAAAACAAATTTAGCGACATACCATCTCCAGAGGTTCCCAACCTGTGCTCCGCGGAGCCCTAGGGGCTCCGCGTGCCCTTCTCTGGGGCTCCGTTGCCGTTCCAGGATATAAAGGAAATCAAAATCGAAAACGGGAAATTTCATTCTGAACTAAAATTTGCCAATTTGAATGATGTCCGAGTGCTTTCTTGGAACTAAACATATGTATATGCGCATTCCAGCTGAACCCAGTTGAAATCTATGAACTGCATGAGTGTTTGAATATTCGCTTCATTTATTATCCGTATATAATATATGTCTGACACGTATGAGACGGCGGCGTTGTCATCGCACGCGCCTTTATTTCGGGGAATAACCTTCATCTTATATTCGGGTTAATACGATATTTGCTTCAATTTACAACAATCTATAAACAAATGTGAGCTGTGAAAGCAACAACTGAATTCATAGAGAAATTTATAATACAAAACGTAAAAGGTATGTACAATGTACAATGTACATACCTATATTTAAATTGTATTATTTATTAGTATTAAAAAGTTTGTTCAGTTGAGAAGTAAAAACGTTAGTTACAATTATTTATTTTTATTTGCTGCATGCTTTTTTTTAATTTCTGTTCAACTAATTTAATTAATATGATTTTTTAATAAGATATGCCGATTAATGGATATGATTAATAAACTTTTCTAATCTAGTCTTTGGCCGGCATGGATCGCCGGCTTCAAACAGTATATGAAGAAAAAAGTTTACACTTGAAAACGAAGATAAACCAGCACGTCAACCCATTACATCGCAAGATGAGCCAATGAAAAAAGAATATGATAACCAAACAATGCACTCCAGCGTTTGTTTGTTAGCAGAATTTTCAGCAAAAGAAACTATGTCTGAATCTTCGAAGCCACTTCAATCATTGCTTTCAAAACGCGGGAGAAGAAGGCAGTGGAGGAAAGATCTTCCAACAGAAAACGAAAGGTTGTGTGTGAGAGAACTGTCACGTTTTGTTGTGCTCCGATCTTCGAGTGTTTTTTCGAGTGGAAGGCAAAGGAGTTATTAATCAAGCTTTATATCAGCGTGTAGTGCTTCTTACGTGCTCTCGGAGAGTGTAAATACCGTGCTGGAAGGTAAAACTGAGGCAAGGAAAACAGTAAGCAAACAACCAATATAACTAAATAGTATATCGACTGTTGTTTTTTCCTCGATTGAACTCTGAAACCGGTCACTTTGACCGAATACGTACATATACCAGTTCCCATAGAAATATTTCCTACGTACCGCGGCCCTCTTGTCTTGTTTTGTTAGACACCTCGAGAGGCCCCGAGGTGTGAAGTGTGTCCTTGTTTAATCCCTGATCCTTTGTAATTAAAACCAAACAAATATAATATATATTAAAAAAAGGAAAAAAGGAAAAAGATAAAAAAAAGTAGAAAAAAAAACAAAAAAAAAAAAAAACAAACAAACAAAAAACATGACCAAACCGAAAACCAGAAGTACCAAACATGGAAATGGCAGTGAGAGCGAGAGCGAAGCAGAGGGCTTGGAGGGAAAATTAGAGGAATTGGTAAAGACAGTCAAAGAGCTGAAACGATCAGTAGAATTTATGTCATCTGTTCTGGAAGAAATTAAAAAGGAAAACAAAGACCTAAAGAAAACTTTAAAGGAAGAAAGAAAGGAGAGAGAACTTATGAAGGAGAGAATGGAACAACTGGAAGAGGCGGTAGATGTCTCCGAATGGAAACACATAAAAAATAATATAATGATCAACGGAATTGACAAGCAAGAATCGAGAGGGGGTCAGGAGATGCTGTGCGATGCTGTAGAGAAAGTATTCAAAGGCATGAGCCTGAAAATTGAAAAGAGCGACATCATTTCTTGTAAGAGAAACAATGGAAAGCAAGACCACAGTCCGATTGTCGTAGAGCTAAAAAACGTAGAAGTCAAAGGAAAAATATTGCAAGCAAGAAAGACAATCGGTTCGATCAAGACAGATGAGTGTGATCTGAAGGGAAGTAGCAAAGAAATCTACATAAATGAACAACTAACACGACAAAAGGCTACCTTGTTCTATAAAGCAAGACAAGCTAAAAAAGAAAAAAAATACAGATTTGTTTGGACAAGAGATGGAAACATATACATGAAAAAGAACAAAGATGACACACAAAAAATAATTATAAAAAGCATAGAAGACCTAGAACGCTTAACCTAATCATAAGGAAATTACAAGAAAAAAATAAAAATAAATTGAGGAAATAAAAATGTATTCAATATATCTACATAACGTACGAAGTATAAAAAACAAATTTCATGAGATCGAGACGATACCCCGTATGCATAACAACCCGGAAATAATAGCTATTACAGAAACATGGTTACGAGAGCAGGAAGAAAGTCAGTATAAGCTAGACAACTATGAAGCGGAATTCCTGTCGAGAGAAACTAGAGGCGGAGGAATTGTAATATATATTAGAAAAGACATTAAATACACTACAAAGCTAAAAATAACAAATAACAAAGTAGAAATTATAACAATATTCCTGAACAACTTAGCATCGTATGTCACCCTAGTATACAAACCCCCCCAGATTAATATTTCACAGCTGAAACAGGCGCTGAAGACATCAATTATAAATAGGAGGAAACAGCATATTGTGATTGGAGACTTCAATATCAATATTGCAGAAAACAATCAGACAACCAAGGACTACAAATTAACCCTACGAGAAGAGGGATACGAAATAATGAACAAAAAAGACAAACAATACTATACAAGAACAAACCCGACCGGAGACAACACAATTTTAGACCACGTGATTACCAACAATAGACACATAATAGAACACCTAAAAATTCTACCAACAAACATCTCGGACCACTCTCCAATTGCTACAAAAATAAAGACAGACGAAAGACCCAAACTACACTACTCCCACCAAGAACGTACAACAATAGACCACGATAAGAACCGACTAGAGATACAAAAAATGCTTGAAGAAGAAATAGAAAACCTTGATCAACTATCCGATAAATTGCACAACATAATAAAAAACTCCCGAACAACAAGAACAATTAAAAGAAGGACAGAATGTCCCTGGATAAGCGAAGATATTGTAACATTAATAAAAGAAAGAAATAATACCCACAAAAAGCATAGAAGAAACCCAGACAACATCTACCTACAACAGAAATATAAAAGACAAAGGAAAGAAATAACACAAAAAATAGAATATGAAAAAAGAATGTATATCCAACGACATTTTTCTAAATGCCAACACAATCCCGAAAAGACCTGGCGCCTAATAAACAACATTTTAAACAGAAGAAACAAGACAGAAGACAATATTATCCAAATACAGAAAACTAATGGAACTATAACAACGGACAATAAAGAAATGGCAAACGAAATAAATAGTTACTTTGCGAAAATAGGAGAAAAACTTGCCAAAAAGCATAGACCTAACACTGTTCCTATACAACCATTACCGGTCCCACCAACTGAATTCAGCAACACAACAGAAGAAGAGATACGGAACATAATACAAGGACTCAAAAATAACAAAGCACCAGGACTAGACGAGATTACCACCACCTTTATTAAGAAAAACAGTGACATACTGACACCAATATTAACAAAACTGATCAACAACACCATTACCGAAGGCCATTACCCAACATCTATGAAGAAAGCAATAATAAAACCAATATTTAAAAAAGGACAGGCTTATAAACCAGAAAACTATCGTCCCATCTCGCTCACATCCACACTAAACAAGATCCTGGAATTGTAATAAAAATACGCTTAGAGAAACATATTAAAACAAACAAAATAATAAACAAACGGCAATACGCATTTCAAAAAAACTCTGGAACAACGTCAGCAGTGATAGATTTAATAACATATATTGCACAAAAAATGGACGATAGAGAAACTGTTGTAACTGTTTTTATAGACATGCGGAAAGCTTTTGACACAGTTAGCAGACACACATTAGTTAAAAAATTAGAAGCTATTGGGATAAGAGACAAGAATCTAGAACTACTAAGAACATACCTACAAGACCGACAACAGATGACAAAGATAAATAACACTTACAGCGACCCGGACTATGCCACATACGGCATACCACAAGGAGGAAATATTCCTCCCCTGTTATATATCTTGTATACAAACGACATCGTTGAACAAGACCTGGAAGGAAAATTATATATGTATGCAGACGATATATGCATAGCATATTCAAATAAAAATGAGAGAAAGCTCCAAGATTCCATCAATGCAGATATGACCAAACTGCAAATATGGTGTGAGAATAATATCTTAACAATAAACGAAACAAAAACAAATTACCTAATATTTAACCCGACCAAGACACAAACAAAAATAAATGTGAAGATAAACGATACGATAATTTCCGAACTTACCGAGACGAACTATCTTGGACTCCACATTCAGAACACTTTAAAATGGGACAAACACATATCAAAAATAATACAGAAGAACTCTATAACCATAGCACAAATATATAAAATCAGTAAATATGTACCCAACCACCTGAAGAAAACTATATACAATGCCTTATTTGTCTCAAACATAACATACCTACTAACTGTATGGGGAAACACAACACAAACAAACATAAACAAAATACAAAGACAACAGAATAAAATACTAAAAATATTATACAGAATACCAAGGCTGACACCAACAAAGGACGTGATGGAAATGACACACGAATTAACAATACCACAACGAATAACATTTAATAGTCTAAATCTGCTATTTAAGATAGATAACAACATTACAAAAACCGATATTGTATTTAAAAAATCGAACGACTTCCACAACTATCATATCAGAACAAGAACAAACCTCAGAACACACAAATATAAGAGAAGCAAATACTCCCAAAACATAACCACCCGAACGATAGACACATACAATAAGATAGACCAGCATATAAAAAAACAAACATACCAAACCTTCAAACTTAAAATAAAATATATGCTTATACAACACCAATTGAGACAATGATTGGGACGTGACCAACACACAACAGACAAACAACGTAGACCTTCAATGCCGCCCACTGGGAAGAGGATCACTCAATACCCAGATGGACGTTGAAGGAGCAGAAGAGTAGCAACCATTTTATATGTGTACTGTATACTCACTTATAATGTACTATATTTATTACATTATCAATAAAACATTAATTCTTAAAAAAAAAAAAAAAAAAAAATACGAAGAACGTTACTTGAATATGGGAATCACAGAAACAAATGATGGTCGGCCTGTCTGTGTGATTTGCAGAAATATATTGACCAATAGTTCCATGTTTCCTGCTAAACTGCGTCGTCATTTCGAGGGAAATCATCCTGTGTTGAAGGATAAGACGTGTGATTTTTCAAGACAAAGTGCAACAAACTGTTGGCTTTTCAGAAAACTGTGATAACTCAGTTTAAAATCAATAAGGAAAAAGTAATTGAAGGTTCCTATCTGATAAGTTACCGCGTAGCTCGAGCTGGTCAAGCTGGTGTTGAATGATGCAATAAAAATAATAAAGTATAAAAAATCGCAAACTCTCAAAAGTAGGCTCTTCAAACTCATGTGTGAAGATATTGCAAGTCAGTATCAGTCACTCCTGTTACACACTGAAGATGGTTGTCTCGAAGAAGAGTGTTGGCACGTTTGATAGAACAGCTTGCAGAAGGTACCAGTATTTTTGATGGAACATACCGCTTCATTGGCGACGGTTTTAAATACTGAAGATTGGGTGTGCAAACTGGCGTATTTGGCTGATATTTTCAGTAAATTGGACGAAATTAATATATCCTTGCAAGGAAAAACTACTACAGTTTTTGGTGCGAACGAAAAAGTGGTTGCCTTTAAGAGGAAACGTGGATTGGTTGAAGTGCGTGGAAAAGAAAGATATCGATTGCTTTTTTCTTACAAAAACTTTTTGAATGAAAATAATATCAAGATTAAAGAAAAATTACTGAATAATATTCAGTTGCATCTCGAAGCTTTAAAAGTCTCGTTTGAAAATTATTTTCCGACAGCTTAATAGCAGGTGCTTGATGACTTTAAGTGGGTACAGAATGTATTCAGTGTGAATCAAAAACTACCCAGCTTAAACTCAGCAGGATACGAAGTCCTCATAAATTTGGCATCTCACAGCAAACTTAAAACTTCATTTCAAGACCAAAGTCTAACTGATTTTTGAAGAAAAATTATTATTGCTGTCTTTCTCAACAACATATCTTTATGAAGCGGGATTCTCCGCTTATACAGCTACCAAAACAAAATAGTGAAACCGTTAAATGCAGAACCAGATATTCACCTGCAATTATCATTAATTGTACCGAATATAAGAAAACTGTGTACAAAGATACAACCACAGATGTCGCATTAAACGTGTAGAATTATTTTATGTTATGTCATTTTATCTACTCCCTTTTCCCGTAACATTAATTCTGAACACCATTTATTTATAAGACATAATGTAAGTAAAAGGGGCTCCGCCATAGAAATTGATTCTAAAAGGGGCTCCGCACGTGAAAAAGGTTGGGACCGCTGATCTATACATTTCCATAGTGATTCACAAAATACATAGTGATTCCGTAACAATCTATAATGGTTCATCACGTTCATCATATCAAGACTATCATAATAGAATTTTAAGTATATAGAGCTTAACAAAAGTTACAGATTAAGGCCCATAATTGCATTAGAACCATTAGCTATCATATTACAATTCCGGCAAAAACTCACTCCGAGTCGGTTTGGTGCACACGTGTGTTCTCCACCGACATCGGCCGAACTGCATATACGGGTACGTAACTCCGTGACAAAAAAAACAACGCGACAAATGAACTTATTATCCGGGGTAAGCGTATGTGTGTACATGCAGCGCAAACACTGTTTCCACTGTTTTGGCCCGACAGCTGGTGAAGTGCATTGTTCCTGGACACAATATAAAACCTAATGTGTTGGGGACCGAAAGTATTTTGCCGAGTGTTTGGGAATTTGGCGGGCAGGATATTAGCGAACGCCAGGGACAGCTCGTACAAAATGTTCACCGTGTGTCGACTGTGCACCAGAAATAATATTAGCATTCAGGGCGCCAGCGACCATCAGAGAGAAGGTAAATTTGATTCGGACAATTATGAAATTTTGGGTGAACGCTTTGCATAACTATTTTGGCGGGTACGTACCGTATGGCGGGTGTATCAACCCCGATTACAAGAATACAACCAAATTAATTTAAACTTGAATTGCGTTTCGGTTCTTTTTTGTCTATGTGGAAGCCATAAGGTTGCTAAAGGCGCCTAAAGTATGCAAACTTATATTTATTTTTTATTTATTTTACGCAAAGAATACCACAGAAAAGGACAGCATAATGCCAAATGAATATATAGTGTATGTAATAAATTAATTGTTGATTCAAATATCATAATTAATGAATCCGTAATTACCAATACTAAAATTGAACCGATAGCCTATAAACATATATCCTAGAAATAATTGCTAATAATTTGAATTTCATTAGGGCACTTTCAAAATTTAATTCCAAATTGTCCATGTCATCCATAATGCTTTGACGGTTTCTTTTGTTATCACATAAAATTTTATTTTCGCAATACAGTCAATAAGTGATGATAACATTAAAATGCTAGTTAATTTAAGTGACAATTTATTGTCTGTTATTATTGTTTGCATAGCATTTGTTGCTATATTTTGTATGGTATCCTCATTGTCGTGAAGTTTTGTTCATTGCCTTACGTTTTTTTTTTCTTTTTGACTAAATTTCATAATTCGATAATTATGTATATAGGCAATATAGATGAGTTCAGTAGAAGACCTATTTTGAATTCGGTTATGTTCGTAAGCCTGACATAACAAATTTTCTGGCGAAATACAATTGAAAATAAAATAAGTAAGTTCGCCTTTTGTGGCCAGAATCATTAGAAAATAAACTGCTTCCGGGTTATGCCGTGTGTTAAGATTCGTAAATGCTGACTGAATATTATGTTTATAAATCTAGACTCTAAAAAGTCTCTATGACGTAATTAGTTCAAACAAGTTAAGGTGAAATGTAAAAAGAAGTGATCATGGAAATTTTTGAGAATTCATAGCGGCTAAATCCAACCCTATAAAACCTTTGACTGTTTCTTATTTTTTAGATTGTACTCCTCACAATCTGACAATAAAAGAGATAGTTTGATTATATTCATTAAATAAAAATTAAATTATGTTCACAAAATTACAGTTCTGGGAAAAAAAGCTACTTTTAAGTTAATGCTAAATCATATCTGTTTTATTTCATCAATCTTTTTTAGTTTTAAATATATAAAAGAAAACTTACTTGTTTAAAGATTTTGTCAGTTTTAAGAATGTTTGGTTTACAAATGTCTAATTTCATTGACGTATTGAGTTAGGTATCAGGAATGAAATAAAATAAAAAAGAATGAACATAAAAAACATATGGATCAGAATTGCTGTTATAATTAAAGTTGAATACAGAAATAATAAACGCCTCTCAACTTTGCATTTAGTTTATTAATCTACTTTTGTACTAGTTTCGGCAGTGCTGCCTTCCTCAGCAAAAAATCTACAGAAAATGAGAAAGGGAATAAGCGAACAATCATGTGTATATACAGAACAGAAAAAAACAGAAAAATATAGAACTCACTGTCAGAAATTAAAACATCGAATGCTGCATTGAAATCATTTCCTTGTCAAGATCAAGGAAATGATTTCAATGCAGCATTCGATGTTTTAATTTCTGACAGTGAGTTCTATATTTTTCTGTTTTTTTCTGTTCTGTATATACACATGATTGTTCGCTTATTCCCTTTCTCATTTTCTGTAGATTTTTTGCTGAGGAAGGCAGCACTGCCGAAACTAGTACAAAAGTAGATTAATAAACTAAATGCAAAGTTGAGAGGCGTTTATTATTTCTGTATTCAATATACGACCTTTGCACCATGGACTTTTCCGAATATAATTAAAGTTATTTGTAATTTCGACCATTTTAACAAATTTTGAACTGAACCCAAGATTTAAGGGCCAATCAGCTGAAAAGATGAATGGTGTAGTTTTAAGATTTAGTGACTTTCTGACCAAACAATATATTGACTCCAAGCAGATGATGAATAAGTGTCATATTTTGCAACCTTGAACTGATTTTATACAGTACAAGTACCTGAAGCATTTTTTCTATTCTCGCAAGTTTTACAGTTTTATAGCCTAGCTAGCTTCACAGCGTTTTTGAAATTTAGATTTCCTTTCATTTTTATAGGAGTTATCAAACACGTCGTAGAGACATGTACATTAAAGTATAATAAATATATGGCAAAAGAAACAATATTGATATCTCTTACAAGTTATATGAAAAACTATCCCAAAGTTGAGCTATTTTTTAGGTATCTACACATAAAAAAATAAATGTTTCACTCAAAGCAATGTGCTTCCATGCCAGTAAATGATTAGTTTGCTATACCGCAAATAGATATTTTCTCAAGTTGAGAATAAAGTCATTTGATTAAGGTATAAGACGTCTTAAATGAAAGAAAATCTTTCAAGCCAAGTAAATCATAACTTTTATTTAAAGCAATAGCCGCAAGCATATAATTTTTCACGTTTTGAAGTTTTATTTAACTTTATGATTTTGCCCTCAAGATTTGGTACAAATTTTTATATTTTTTTGCTCTTGTGCATAACAAAGTCGTTGGATTCAGAAGCACCCACGGGCAAATTTGAAATTGCCGACAAACACGGGTTAAATATTTTACGATTTTTAATAAACTTGATACAAACATTATAATGAAACAACTTTTACTCTGCACCTTGTATACGTAATGACATAAAAGTTGAAATCTTTATTTCACTCCGCCATACTTTTCGAAACTTTATTTCGCTCAAGCCGTCCCTAGGTAGAGAAGTAAGCAATTAGGGTATCAAAGTAGACGTCTGCTTGTAACGTAGACGTTTGAAGACATTCGAGAGGACCGCTGGCTTTGTTATGGCATCCTGTTACTCTTTGCTCGTTTTCGATGTAAATTTAAATTGCGCAAATTTACATAAAGCTCAACCCCACAGACGCGCCCCAGATAAACGCAAAGCAAACTTGCAAAATCAACCAGAAGAACTTGAAAAATAAATAATAATTTCCTAAATATATACGAATATATACGAATATCTACGAATATATATGTATAATATTCGTTCTTTCTTTTCAGACAGTTGGCAGGTTGTCGAGGAGCCGCGAGAAGAATTCTACAGAGACGTTAACAGAGAAATGGCAGAAAGGATATTAGAGAACAGGCAAAACGGGACTTTCGTGATACGGCCGAGCCAGGATAGGAATTGTTCGGGTACGTTATCGATCATACAGGACAAAAGGATATTTCATCTTAATATACGAAGACGCAGAGATGGTATGATTGCCCTGGGCAGCGAGAAACACAACGAAAAGTCCTTTAGGAACCTGAACGCGATGATTAATTACCACATCAGCAATTACCTGATCCTGTACTCTAGAGGGAAGACCTATAGGACTTTGTTGATTCCTTACAGGGACAAGACCAACGAAGAGGATAATTAGTTTTTTAACGCTCCAATATCGATAACAAATGTATTTTTGCGTTAATATTAAAAATATGTTTTTCACTTATGTGTTCTAGAATTAAGTTGGTGCCTCGGTTGACTTGGAAATATACAGAGTATTTCATAATAGCATACTAATCCTGAAGGATAAGTAATATCCTTCAGGATGCTTATTTTGGAGGTACAAGGATTATGACTCGTTATTGGTAAACTTGCTTCGTTCTTGAATAAAATGTATCGAATAAGGGAAATTCGGCTAATATTCGGAGTTGTCACTGACAGAAATTTATGCGGAGTGGAACATCTCGAGGAAGTACGGTCTGAACCCGCAGAATGTGATGGGGGTATGACAAATAATCGTTAAGAATCCTCCAGACTATAACATGAGTGATATTTAAATTATTAAAAGCTTTTCTCGTACTGATTTCGGAATTATCTTAACTGCATTTATGAAAGTACCACAAATCTTAACGATAATTTTTGGATTTTTACGCCTAGTCACTACCAGCAAAATTTAAAAAAAAAATACGATTTTAAAGATAAAGAAAATAAATACCGCTGTAGTTGATGTGAAACTTTCTTAAAATCATCCATGGAGTAACACTCTTCAGGATTAACGAGCTATTATAAAACATCCTGTATATCATCCAGTGTGTCCAGGAAACATTACATTACATAGAAAATTTCTTTATTATCCAATTATTAGACATTTTATTCGTTATAAAAGTGTAGTTTTAGACCCGTCGACAAGTTTTATGAACAATAACATACTTTTATATTATATAACTTAATATTTTCGAGGAATGTACTAATTCATTTATGCATTTTATATTTTTTGAACTGCCCATTTTTCACAGAAAATAGACACGTTCAAGTATGTAGAACTCTGTACTATAGAAAAATGCCCCATACAGTACATTTTATAGAATAAACTACACAAAAAAATATTAACCAAGTTTGTTTACAAAATGTGATGGTCTCTCCTATATAATACTCGTGATGCGCAGCGACAACTATTTATAAACACAATTTTGTATGTTTCTTGATAGATATATTATTATAACAAAAATATTTAATGTAAAAAAATACGTACTTAAACACGTCAGTAATTCTTGCTAAACCTGCTAATATTCCCATTCCGCTGCCATGCACCCTACCCTACATATATGGCGCATTCAAACAAGTTAGCACAGATCAAACACTATTTGCAGCATGCGGAATTGGTAAATATTCACGTGTAAAAGGAATTGGCATCTACTATACAACCAATAGATTGCCTTCAAAATAAGCAGGAATACCAGGAACAGTTTCATAAAGTCCTTACCTAAATGTGGTTAATAATCTGTGGTCGGGTATTACGAGACGTTTATCAAATAACCGCTTTAGCAACAAGAAAACCTGTAACATTGCATTTAAAGACGTATGGGACAATATGGACCATAACTAAATAACAGCAGAAATCGAGAAATACTATAGGAAGACGCTATAATTGTTCAAACGTAACGGTGTCCACGGACAAGCCAGCACGTACTAAAAAAAGAGAGTGCACGGACTCGTCGATACCAGTCAATACGCATAGGAGCTGGAAGAGGAATGAATATTAGCGAGTGCGTTGTTGATATACACTGTGCAACAACAACAAAAAACCTGCATTCTGATGGCCACAGCTTTGTAGTCTGTGCGTTAATCAAAAATATGAAATAAATGCATTGAAATTAACGCTGTTTATTATTTTTTTAAATCCTCGGACACAATTTGGAATTATCAAAATATACATTTTTATATCAAATTACTAAATTTCCGATCAATAGTTTTGCTTACGGTTATGAAGTCATATTTTCTTTAAATAGCAATCATTGTCTTGTTGTTTTAAATGGGTTCATTACTTGCCAAATGATAGTAGCATACAAATTATATTTCATACAGATGTCTATACGTTGAATATGAATCCGGGCATCCTTACCGGACACTGCCACCTGCGAAAGTTTATGTGTAACTTGAGAATTTTAACTTGAGAATTTTCGACACACCACTCTGGGAATGTGAACAGTCTAACACACACTCTTTGAGTGCCTAGTTATTTCATCAATTATAGAAGCCATACTGTGAATGATGGTCTACCTTGGCTAGCATATAGTATCTCCAAGCGTATTCAAAATAATAGACTGGGAGATAGTATAACTCTGATAGTACTCCCAAAGAAGGAACCACTAAATCTAAAATCTTCAAAGTTGATCCACAAAATGTCCTTTCACTATTCTTATTTTGGTTTCTAAATTGAATAATACCATGGACAAATCGTCGGCCTCGCATAGGTATAGGCCATAGGGCTGTACCACTATTTTCCCAGGAGTTTTTAGGAAGTTAAAGTTATTCACCTTAAGCCGTCTAAGCCGATTTTGTTAATATTTCGAACAACTATTACTTTCTAAGAATTGGAAAATTCTTATAGAAATGGAAAATGTCATACCAAGGCAACATTTTAGTCACGATTGTGATTGTCATGCTTTATGAAAGAAAATGTGGAAAAAATTTAAACGGTCTGTATCTATGCGGGTTGTGGGTAATTCCAATGATTTGACAACAAAACACAAACCATGCAAATTTACCATCAAGTACTGGGACTCTACTCTCGTCATCTTTTTGAAGCGAATGCGAGACTTCTCGAATGGTTAAGTGAGATGAAGTGGGGATATCGGCGGTTGCCCTGTGTTTGGAACGTATGTGCGTGGCGCGTGCGTTATTGTTCTTAGCGACAAGCAAACTTGCTCATAGATACGTACCAAACCGAGGGCAACCGCTGATATCCCCACTCCGTCTCACCTAACCATTCGAGAAGTCTCGCATTCGCTTCAAAAAGATAACGAGAGTAAACCCCCTGGATTGACGTCAGTCAGGCATATGAAGAGTTTCCAAACCGACTGCAAAACTACGGAAAAGCACATAGAGGTACAGATGAAGATGTAGCAGTATTTGTCAAACTCGGAGGAGAAATTTGTTCCATTTTAAGCAGAAATGCCACACACCACCACATGATAGAACTCAATAACCTTTGCTCTGAAGCAGACTTGTTACCCTAGGTGGACAACTTCTGAGTTCGAAGTCATGAACAGCGCAAAATATTAAGAGCACCTTAGTTCTTATTTATAAAATCGATGCTTTCTGAGTTATCATTATTTCAAGATCGGTTGAAACTCTGACTAGGTAAGGGTGGTGATTAAATTTCGATTATTGTATTTTGGAGAAATTGAATAAGTGGCATTTCGTGAAGTACTACGAAATTTTTTTTATTTTTACTTTTAAATGAAATATAGGTAGTTTATTTTTGTCAGCTTTGACAGCCGTTATATAACAGGGCAAAAGTGGAGAAAAGAATAACCACCCTAAACCCCACCCCCATGAATCTCAGCATCCCGTCTTGGAGCGTTAAAAAGTTGGTCTCACTACCCTACATACATGGATAACAAACATACATGTCGAATTGATACCTTTCTCCTTTTTGGAAGTCAGTTAAAGACAACATTTAAAAAGAAAATGTGTATTCAAACAATTAACTAGACAAAAGTTCTCTTGCATAGAGATAAGTGAGGTTAGATTTCGGACCCCATTAAACCACGATAAAATTAACAATGCCTATTTCCGCCCCTATTATTAAAACTTTACGATCTGTTTTCGGGAAAAGTTTCACCGACCTTTAAGCGGACGCGAATCGACGACGACACAAAACTTTTTTTATTATAGAGACCGAGGGCAATAAAAGACGTCACCGCCATAATTCTTGCTGACATATCGCGTGTGCAGCTCGGATCTGTTTATCCGCCGCTACACGAAAATAAGTGTTTGCCCATGGACGTCGTCCGAACAGAATTGACAAGAACCTGAAGTTTATGAAACGTGGTAGAAATACGTAACCGCGTCTAGGGTTGCGGCCTTCCGTAGACAACGTCGTCCGTGAGCCCTTACCGCCCCCTACCGGCGAAAACCAATATTACTAGGGCGCCGGAATACCCACGGATTTAACCGAATTCTCCGTTTTTCTTCTATATTGAATGGGGGATATTTTTGGGCTCAGTATCCGAGGCGAAATTCATTACTTGTGCAGCTGGTTTATGCTTGGTCCTCTTATACTAGTTATGTCGATATCTCGAAGGTTATTTCGATATGTTTTAAACCTATAAAAGAATTGATAGCTTCCTGGGCTATAGTGTCATAATTTACAGTGATGGATAATTTATCAAATTTATTATTAAGCTTTATCAAATGAAAAGTATCTTAGGCAACTTATGTCCCTGGATCAATTGTGAATACATGCATACAAATATTATGTTGTTTCTCTTAGTTTATTGGCACCGTGCATGCCCCGTGGAAGGGAGACGATAAACGGTTTAGGCGCCCGTGGCGGAGAAACGGAGAAATATCGGCGTACAGATGTGCAGTAGTTTACGGCGCATTATGTTGTTGCCTAGCTGTCATAACTCCTAAGTATACAATTCTGTGGTTCACAGCAACAGATCGTTCATCGATAACTTCGTAATGGGGGGACACTATAAGTGTTGTATTGACAAATGTGCGAATAATAGGAGAAACAACAAGAAATGCAAATTTTATAGATTTCGAATATTATTACACTCATGTTGAGCTAAAAAATAAATTTATTTTCAAATTATATCATTCACAATTCAGCAATATAATCGTATTATTAAGTTTGAGTAAACGGGTTTGTCTAGTTTGATTACTTGTTTTATAAGAAAGTTACAATATAATCTAAAAGTCCCAAAACATAAAGTACACTCATTTTGTGTTGTGCACGTGTTCTACATAATTAAAATATAACCTAAAAGTCTCAAAACATAAACTAACCTCATTTTGTGTTGTGCACGTGTTTTGCAGGCTAATTGATACATTTAACACCCAGTTCTACCTGTGCTAAAATGCGTTTTCTATTAATGGCGTTATTTATGGTTCAAAATTGATGAGATTCTCAGTATCAATTCTTAGATCAATAAGGAGTCAAGGCCAAAAAGAATTCTTTGGTAAGATAAAAATGAATTTTACTTCTACATCTTTCTCTTTTTTCAAATATAATACTCCTAGCCAGTCACAATAAAATAACAGATTTGTTATCTAGGTACAATTTCAGCTCAAACATTATAACTTTTTCGCTAACCGAAAAATGTGATAATTGTCAGATATGTAAACAATGGCCATATTTCGGCTGTTACGTATGGCCAGCTCATCGCAGACACCATAAGCTTTAATTGATACGTAAACCACGGCATAGACACGGACCCCGACAGAAAAACATCGAATATAAACATTTTGTTTCGTAGTTGCGATGTTTTTACAACGGAGCCTTAAGAAAGTGACTGTGCGAATATGAGCTAGATCTCGGACCCTACAACACAGCCTTGCTAGTTTATTAATAAAAAAAACAATAACTTAACCTGAACTAATTGTACATGAAACATAACCTTACCTAATAGTTGTTTATAATTATACAGGGTGTTTCAGAAATAACGGCTAACCTTGAAGGAGCATATGCCAAAGGACGTAATAAGCATATTTTGTCAAATAACGTATGGTCTAACTTAACGCATTATTGAGAAAATTAATGAAGAAAGACGGAGTCCGTCCCTGACCAGCGGAAGACAATCGACAGCACTCCACTACAGTTGTGTTGCAACTGGTGACAAATCAACGTCGTCGAGAACATATCGGCTCCCACCACTTCTCGCTGAGCATGACAATGACCTACATTCGCCAGGTTGATATGAACGCACACAAGCGTGGTCACGGTCGATCAGCTGTTAGTTGGTTTATCAACAATAAAAATCATTTGGATTGTGGAATCTTAATGTAGGTGTAGTTGTGTAGTGATTGTGTAGTACCAGAGACGGGTGAATAGCAATTCTATGGCTAGAATGCGACATAACATTGATCGGTCGAGACGCGTAGTTGCTGTGTTAAATCGGTTTGTCTTGTTCGACGATAACGCTTAATAATCACAATGTTTGTAAATCCGCATCACATTTCTGGATTAGGTACGTACTAATCTCTCTATTTTTAATTGTTTGTACGGACTTTTGTAACCGTAGACGGGTCATGCGCGTTCGGCTATTTACCAGGGCCGGCCTTAGACGAATTCTTCAATACAATTTTGTTAGTACTGAAAACTTTGAAATAGACTATAGGTTATTTGACCAAAATTGCTTCTCTGTCCTTGGTGAATATGCTCCTTCAAGGTTAGCCGTTATTTCTGAAACACCCTGTATTTTATAATATATTGTAAGTTAAATTAAGCTCAATGAAATTAAGTTAATGAAGTTCACTATTAACAGTTATTTTCCAAAAACAATATAATAATACAAGTTTGATTGGACCACTAAAACACTACAGATAACTGTAACATATACATAGTTGCGAACTGCTCCATTTACGCCTCGTGGACATAGTACTCGCCTACACTGGGAGAGGCGCTTGCATCACGCACCCTCCCATACTGTATTTTAATGTCATTGCAACGCGGTTGGCGACAACGAAGAAGATAACAACGCCATGGAGTTTCAAGAACCCCATGAGATAACGTCGGTAATATTAAGATTAGTCTAAGTCGCACGTTGATGTAATCACGAGCTGCTTCTTAAATCAATAAATAATAAACTTAAAAAAACACTTTATCATTTCGACAAAATAAATTTGGCGCAGTCGGTAGGATATCGCAAGCGATAAGTGATGTCGAGACGAATGACTTTTTCGGGCGCGCTTTCAAGTGCTTTGTGCGGTATTCGAACAACAACAAAAACGTGGACTTACACCAAACGGCGAATTAAGGCTCGCGTCCACTGTGGATAAAATTTCCTACGGATAGCGCGACGAGATCACCTGTAAAATTCGGGAGAACGCCTCCGCATAATTAAGAACAACGGATTCTGAGAATCAACATTTCCTGGAATCGCGGTCGTGAGAGAGGATCAAATTTCCGCATCCGGACCATAAACATAAGAACCGAACAAACGAAAACAAAGAAAATACGAAGAAAATTTATATTACGACGGACAAACTCAACAATGGTACCAACTGGAATACCGGGATCATCGAGAGGACAAATTACTTAAGGAGGCTACAAATGTTCAAATACCTGCTCCAGAGAGAAACAGAAGTAACAGAAATAACTGTAAACACCCACAACACCATCCAATTACCATATATCCTTTTGCCAGAATTGAATAACCCAAATTTTTTATTGGTTTCGGTGCAAGTCTGTCTCTTCAGGGTTGGTGAACGATTATTTTTCTGAGAATGCATATTATTCCCCATATGTTGTTAACACCATGCATGGTAGAACACTGCACGAATACAAAATTGTAATTCCTTCATTACAATCTCTCGGAGTTAATGGCTATTTGTTTAATTTTGCTGTGATTGACTTTTCAAATAGATTTCAGGGAGTAGAAGTTAAGCTAGAAACACTTAATCTTATCAGTAACAAGCACACGAAACGCGGTGCATTTAATTTTCTCGGTAATATTGACAAGGTCGTAACCTGAAACTTGGACAGTAATGACGGCCAGCAGTATGAAACGCTGATACAACAACTCGAGGGAAACCAGAACGTGATCAGAATGGCTCTTGTGGAAAATATTAAATTAATGAATAAAACTTCGAATAGGATCAACTTAAATATTCTGAAATTGTCTAATAATCAAGGAAGGATAATAAAATCCATTAATAATATACAGGAAGAGCTTGCAAGTAAAAAAATGATATATGCGTTGCACGCTCTTAAGTTGTCGGATGTAATAAAAATAATATCTTTGGCCAAAAGCAACATTGTACCTTGTATCGTAAGTATTGTAACCATATTGATGATTGTAGGTTTCATTGTGTTCATGTATGTACTATCGTGGCCATATATTATGTGCCTTCTTTTGACGTCGACTTTCTCGCAGAACTAGGGGCGAAAAAATTTGAAAAATTTCTGATGCTGTCCTTGATTAATATGCTACAACTTATAAAAATTAGAAAGCTGTATATGTTGGCGTTTTCCCGATTTTTCCAAATTAAGTAGAATTGGCGCTGTTTTTGCCCCGTAAATTTTATTCGTTTAACTTTAGCAATTAATTACTCCAGATATAATCTATAGATTTCAACGAATTAAAAAGTAAAATCACCTGCGGAATGCTAGTTTTCAATATGCATTTTTGTAAAATCATTGGATTAGTGGTTGACCCACAAAAAGCTATACTATGCAATGCCAGCAATTCCGTTATTAGAAGAGCTAGAATAATGAAATATAGACTATAGGCTACCCAATAATTCATAGGTTTAAAGTTAATTACATAATCATTGTTTATCTTGCATTTTTCATACAAAAGATCGTGCTGAAACTCCGCGTGAATTCCGACGCTCTACGGTCTTTGCGGTGTTGCGGGGAAGGGAGGCGTAAGCGGTGCTGTCATGTCGGAGAGAACCGACACAGCTGAGAAAACCGGGGCAGCTTATTATCAATACACAAAAAGAACGATAACTTGTCAAGGTAGTAATTTTAACTAACAATTAAATTCTTAATATTTGCATAATTTTGATTATAATATGTGACCCGGTACGAGAGAAATCTCTTCTATCGATTGGCGTTTATGTTTTCTCAGTTTTATACAATAAGGTTGTAAACAAGATTTTGATGGAAGCAGATAGATCTAATAATATTGAATTAGCAGATTTTCCGATTAGTGGTGAATACTAAATTAAGTTTGCTTGATAAACCCAAAAAAATATTTAAAAAATATGCCCGATTTTGTTATATAAATATTCCAACTATTATAACAGTTTCAACAGTTCATTTATTAATAATATAATATATAATATAATAATAATAATATAATAATACAAGCACAAACAATATAAAATAAATACAACTCTTGAATATTTTACATATATTACAAACGTCAGCTCTGACCGTATAAAACTTAGAAATATCAAAAAACTTTTACAAATTTAGCATCGTAAATTTGTAGACACATAGATTATTTTGTAGATATAGTCCATTAATTTTAAATGCTAATCCCGAAACCCGATTTAAATTGCCAAGAATTTCCATGGGACTTCTAAATGCCTGTTCGTGGTTCTGTTATCTTATTGACACATTTTGCCATTATTTTTTAATTCGGTTATCTGTCGCCGGATATCCAAATTTCTTTGTCGAGGCATAATCGCCGTGACGTTATATGTATTGTGTCCGTAAACACTGATCTCCTAGTAACTAATGCACGTGCAATCCGCCACTACTGGCTGCGGCGCTGTCGATCCCTTCCCCCGCTCGCCCGAAAGACCGATGAGCGCCGCGTCAATTGCAGCAATCATGAGATGCTTCAACTCGATCTTTTGTAGGGAAAATGCAAGATAAACAATGATAATGTAATAAGCTTTAAACCTATGAATTAATGGGTAGCGTATAGTCTATATTTTATTATTCTAGCTCTTCTAATAAAGGAATTGCTGGCATCCATAATATAGCTTTTTGTGGGTCAAGCACTAATCCAATGATTTTACAAAAATGCACATTGAAAGCTAACATTCCGCAGGTAATTTTACTTTTTAAATCGTTGAAATTGATTATTTCCGGAGTAATTAATTGCTAAAGTTAAACGAATAAAATTTACGGGGCAAAAACAGCGCCAATTCGTCTTAATTTGGAAAAATCGGAAAAACGCCAACATATACAGCTTTCTAATTGTTATGAGTTGTAGAATATTAATCAATGACAGCATCAGATATTTTTCAAATTTTTTCGTCCCTAGATTTGCGAGAAAATGGACTTCAAAAGAGGGGACATAATATATGGCAACGATAGTACATTGTACAACGTACAAAGAGAGTTTCGAGTACGAAATCTACTCTTAAGGAGGGATGAGTTATATCCCTGGATCAATTGTGAATACATGCATACAAATATTATGTTGTTTTCCTTAGTTTATAATATGTACTGTATTTTCATGTCATTGCAACGCGGTTGGCGACCACGAACAAGATAACAGCGCCATGGAGTTCCAAGAACCCCATGAGATAACGTCGCGCCGGAGACCACGAGCGGCGGTAATATTAAGATTAGGCTTAGGTCGCACATTGATGTAATGACCAGCTGCTTCTTAAATCAATAAATAATTAACTACAAAAAAGTTTGTTATTTCGACAAAACAAATTTGGCACGATCTAAATACCTATATAAAATATTTCAAATATGTGCGAATTCTGCTTTGCAATTCGCCCTTTTCAGTGATAGTTTAGTTTGAAATTTTCAGTGATCGAGCATCGTCAGTTTGCATTTTAAGGGATTGATATTTGAGTGTTATTATTGAGATCTTTTATTATAACTAGAACTGTGACTATATGCTAAATGCATTTTTGCAATATTGATACGCAAACAAATTCTTTTGTGTATCTATTCAAATTACATATAAACAAAGCATTTGAGCCAACTTTTAATTTGCATCTTTTGAATATTTGTTAGTGTTTATGCATATTATTGAGAATATGGTATTTGGTCATATTTGCATGTTTTCACATTTTATAGAACTAAACTGCGGGATTTTTTTAAAAGCATAGAAAATTTGAAATAACTGATAGAAAATAAAAGAAATAATGGATTATAAATACACATTGGCGTACAAGAGTTGGAAGAAGCAAATAATTGTATCCTTTTTTAGTTTGCATTTCTAGAAAATTCTATGTTTTATTTACCAGAAGCTGTGCCAAGTGAAAAGTTTTGCTAATGGTAACTGATACCGCAGCAATATGATGAACTCTGCATACAATGTAAACACTTTTTACAAAGTATTAATGTATGTTACAGGTTTTTGGCTCATGGAGTCAGCAGAACAGCAGAAGAAACACAAAACACATTTCCAGATATTAACAGTGGTGAATCGTATCACATCGATCGAACATTGTAAAAATAAATTTCCAGGGTTTACTTTTTCTCCGCAACCCATTGTTACAAGACGGGGTACTTAGCTTAATGCAACTACTTCTCATCAAATGATTCGAGTTTTCTGACAAAACTAGCAAATATACTGCAAGGAAACTGTGAAGAAAATGTTCAAATCGATACCTCAATTATCGCCAAATTAAAATTCGCACCAATAGCGTCTGTTGATGTAAAACATTTGCTTTTCTACCTATAAACAATTATTGTCAGATTCCCGACAATAAATTTGGTGAAAAATTTGGAAAAACATTTAATAATTAATATTTTCTGTAATACAACAAAATATGAAGTTTCCATTGATTGTTGTATCAGTTCTGTGTGCTTATTTTTAGCTTGCCTAAAATAAACAAATTATTTCCACAAATTGGTCAGGCTTGTGTTCATATTTAGTGAGATTAAGTGCATATAGTTTACAAAATGTATGCGCAAACATCTCTGCTTTTAGTGCTTAAAACTTACAGCGCGAATTAACACGATGTTAAACGCACCTTGGATATAATTTGTGTATCTTTTAACGTCAGTACTCCTACGAATTTTTAGTCGTGTATATTAAGTAAAAGCGAAATCGAATGTTTCTATTGGAAAAGCAGTAGGTCAGCTTCATTGCTTATAGTCAATTTAAAGGTTTTTACGTCGTCAGCTTTCAAAATAGTCCCAAAGATCCTTTAAACATATTTAACTTATATCTAGATTGTAGACTGCCGCGATCTAAGTCAATGATATATTGATTTCCGGGTGGAAACCACGTTGAGGACTGAATCAGTCGACGTTGCGCGCTTGTTGCAACAGGCATCTTCAGGCATCTTCAAATCTTCATTTGATACAAATGTTGTATCAAACACAATATACCCTTACCACATTAAATGTGGGGGGTATAAAAAGGGAAAATGAATAAGAAACAATTTTGTTCCTTTTAAAGTTTGTTATTCACATGGCAGAAAGAAACAGATTATGGAAAATAGGTTGTGTGGCGTATCATACACCTCAAATAAATATATCATTAACCAGTTATTCTAGATTGTAGAAGATGCCTCTTGCAACGGAGCGCGAAACGTCGACTGCTTCAAAGTCCTCAACGCGGTTTCCACCCGGAAATCAATATATCAACCAGTTATTGTCCATCCCTATTATCGCCCAGGTGTAAACGCAAGATCCTAAAATGTACACTGTTCAAATATTCAGTTGCAGTAACGGAAACATTACTACAAAGAGCTATTGCCGCATTGAACATTACTGCAAAGAACTACTCTCTTTCTCAATTATCTTCACTACTTTGTCAATTATCAACGACTACGCACAGACCTTTGTTCCATTCAGCAGAGGTTAATTAGGTACATCGAACAACCTTGAGAACCTAGTGCTCTTTGTTGACAATGGATATGTAGGAGCTATTGTTGATAGTTTCCAATAACATGCACTGTTCAGCAACGCATACACGCGGTTATTCATGTGGTATTACAAATAAGCACTTGTTGATCAAAGCTTATGCGTTCGATAATGCGTTAACGAATATAATGTAGCTATAGCGACATTAGTGGCATAACATAATAGGTAACCTTAAATGATTCATGACAAGAGCAATACTTAAAATATATGTTAAACAGACGCTAACTTTAGGATTTATCAGACCGTTTTCAATAAAAGTATGGTAAACTGACTTAGAGATTAAAAAAAGAAAATATGAAAGTACCTACTATACTATTTGGTTACTCACAGAATTATTATTTTGACCCCCTTTCGATGTTGAACAAACCTCTCCAGATTGAGTATAAGTAATCCAAATGTCCGCAAAATGTTTACAACTGACTTAGAAGAGCATATTTCAGCACCGTTCTTACTAAAAAGTGTGTTGTGAACAAAAACTAGTTAGAAAATTATCTTCAGACGTGCTGAAGTGAAAATACCCCCGCAAAATATTTAAAAAAAGTAGTCTGGTTTTGCCCGTTCACGAGCTTGTCCTTACTTTTTAGAGATAAGCTTATATACCAAATTTCAAATTAATTACTTCAAAATTACGGCAGTTATCGTGTACACAGACGAACAGACGGACATTTTGGCAAACTCAATATACCCTCACCACAGTAAATGTGGGGATATATTTATAGTCAATTATAAATCAGTAATAATATACACTTTGGGCAAAAAAACGGTACAAATTTTAATCACTCGTATTTCCAATAATATTTAGTCAACTCAAACATTTCTTTAAAACCAATTGCTTGTATTGTGAAGATTGAAACCATACCATATTCGCAATAACAGAACGTTTCAATCCAAAGTTATGTTGCTTTATGTTTGGCTATGCAACACTTCTGATAATATCGGGTCAATTTAATGTGAAATGAAAGCTGTATTAAAATCTATGAGTAATGACAGTCGTCTTGTTTTTGTAAAAAAAAGGGCACTAGAGAACTTATAGCATCATATACAGTGTTATTTTTTTACTTATACCGGGTGAAATATTGAAACTATGTCCTTAATTGTTATTAGTAAAAACAAGTGGAATATGACGTTTGGAACAAAAACATTGCAACGGTAAGAGAATTCTAACTGTGTTTAATGATCGTAGACAAACCATTGGTGTTGTTATGGGCGGCATGTTATAATTTATCATTTTATCACACTTGTTGTTTAGCTGTAAATTTAGACGTATGTTAGTTGTTCTTGTTCTTTTGCTTGTTTTTGCTAAGATTGAATTTGAATTGGAGCTGGAATCAACGGCTTTTGAGTATGACACACCACTTCAAACCACTTCTTTTTTTATGTCATGTTTAAATAAAGAGCACTTCCAACATCAGGCTAAGGTCAGCCTGAATACATTGTGCTGTTCCTTTTTTAGATATTGTTTATTTGAAGATGTAATTTTTACGTGAAAAACGAACAGCAAAGACCTGACCGTCAGACAAGTGAAAGCAAACTTCCATAATTTTAGTTCAATAAACAACGATGTTGATTTTAGTTCCAAATCACATCGAAAGCAAAATTTCAATGTTTTAGTTGCGAAAACATAAAAACTTGCAAAAAATCGACCAGCCCGTTAACTGTAGTACAATATGGAAAACAGGTAAGTAAAATCCTTTAAAGTCAAACATGGCGCCCATAAGAAAACTAAACGTTGGATTCTCCATCATCTTTAAAGATAAGCAATTGGACTTTTCGTGCCCTTGCAATGGAATCGTAATTTTTCTGTGCCAATGTTCAATTCAACTGATTTTTGAGTAAAAACAGCAAAAACGATGATTCAAAACGTCACCCTGTCATTACCTACTAATTTCATTACAAAGGTGGCCGTTACAAAGGGCTCTATTTGTTAAGTTTTGTTATTTTTTGGTTCGGATATATTGGAACTTTTCAGTTTCTTACATTTTCGGCGTTCTTTGTCCGGACGGCTTGAGTTGACCTACGCACTGTCCAATCCGTTCCAAGACCGCTATCGACAAGTTATATTATATTACTTTCCGCGGAATTTTTCCTGCCGATTGACTTTATAAATATATCAATGTATTCGTGCATAACCTCACTTATTTGGCTACTATTACTATCTTATTGTCGACGTCGATTAAATTGTCTGTGAGTATTTAACTTTACCTCATTATTGAACTAAATATATTTAATGGTAAGATGGCTGTTATTGATCCTTCAATATTTTTTGAAGTTTCTGTTGTATTTATTTTTGATTCATACGGTACTTGGGTTATTATTAATTCATATATCTTGTTAACCTGTAGATTTGGCGGCTGAGGATGGCGGTTCGAAACACGTCCTAAAGTATATTTTAAACAAACAGTAAACACTGTGCATAAAAGAAGAGCATTTTCATTTACTTATTTAAGCACTATTATAATTAATTACACAAACACAAAAACTATAAACTGTAGAGCAGACTCTCTTTTTATGGGTGGCAAATATATTTGTAAACATTTACATAATTACGTATTTTTATTTATTTATTTTATTACGAATTACGTATTTAGCGTAATGATTAATAAATAACACGTGCACCGGTAAAAGAAACACTAGCCTAACAATGCTGAAAGGCCCAGCAGTACAAGCAAATCAATAGCGAAAAATGCTAGAAGAGAAAATAAGAATTTCAGGCAGAGTTATCAATAAAGAATTATTACATTCGGATATACTTTTAAAACAGAACAATGTATTTGTTTTAGACATTTTAACATTTAGAATAAAATTACAGCCAATACAAAGGTAAACCTAAGTATTTACTTTTAAGGAAACGCCATGAACTAAATAATATAATCCCAATCTAATTTGACAAAATTTGTGTCTACCAATAAACAAATATTGAAATGTTCATATATGACAGCTTGTCATATTGCTAAATGTAATTTCAACAGGAAAAGTGTTGACTCGATTGTTCGAACTTCGAGTGCAAATTGAAATACTGAGACGGAGTTATCACTAAGCAAAAATTTTGAAACTTCTATGTGGCCTGCTAAGATGGCGTACTTAGCTGATATACTTTTGCTCATGAACAACTTTAACTTATCTCTGTAGCGTAAACGACAAACCGCTTTTTTTTTAATAATAACATATAAGCCCATTTAAAAACAAACTGGAATTCTGAGCAAAGAAGGTCAAACATGAAAAACATATTTGATATACTTCAACCATTTACAATTATTTAGGACACAGTAATCAACAAGAAACTTCCATTATGCAAGATGTGACAGCACTTATTACAGGTAAAAGAACAAATACGTAATTTTCCATCCAAAGAAGAAATATTTGAATAATTAATCCCTTCAAAAAGGGCAGTTCAAATAATTTAACTTTAGAAGAAAAGCAAAAGCTGATCGAGGATTGGAAATAATTATTAAAGAAAATCAAAATGATTTAACTAAATTTTAGTTAAATGTTCAGGACGCATATCCAATTTTATCAATAAAAGCATTTATTGACTAATGCTCCAGTTTGCTAAAAAGTATCTGGCAGAAAGTGTATTTTCTACCATGATTATAGCAAAAAAAAAACAATCGCCAAACAATTCCATTCAACCAAGAATTGACACTTAATACAAGCCAGACATCAACATCGACATCAACATCCTTATGCCTTTTATTCTATTTATAAGTTATTCTGTGTTTTTGTATAAAATTATAGCTTTGTTTTGACTATATGTAATTACTGCTTGCTAAAGATTATAAACGAAATAAAAAATAGCGGTCTTTTATTTTTGTGTTTAGTGATAGACCAATTATATTACGATCGACAACTCAGTGATAAAAACGAGCGCTGATACATCTGGTCCAATACATTTTATCGTACCTGAATAGTATATTCTTTGTGTTGGAACAGACGTTATAATGGTTGGGTCATGGCTTCAGTACAAACAAATTTGTTGGGTCGCCATGCTAAATAGTTTGAGAAACGCTGCTGTAGAGTACAAGATACCGTCTCAAATTTGTCAAGAATATGCTCCTTTACAAGCAGGTATGTTTTTTGCTTCAACTTGATTTGTTGAACATCATATTCACGTACGATTTGATAATACAGTAGGTGTTGAATTCCCTTCAGGTATATCTAAGAAATGCTGTAGAAGTAATTACAATAAATTGCTGTGATATCGGGCTAAATCTCCTCGCAATGCACAATTAGGAGTCGTTCAAGGAGGGGGAACGGAACGCTAATTAAACTAAAACAAATCTGGCAGCTCGCGTAGACCTGAGCGTTAGGGAGCGAGGGGAAAAAAGAACGAGCGACTAAATGCGGCGATGGCGTGACCCGGAGCCGTTACCCCTAACACTGAATATTTTAACAAATAACGCAACCGTGAACTCGAAAGTTCACCACCGCAATTGTATTCAAGAAGCTGAAATTGCTGAAATTAAAAATTACGATCTTAAAATGCGGCGGCAGGTCGTCTCTCTCTCTCTCGCGCTAACGCCTTCCTGTCCCGCCGGAAGTCCGACGGGTTTATGCCCTGGTTTTATTCGACGCTTTTCATTTGCTCTCTTTCCGTGCGCTTTTCGAAACGCAACATTAAATTGCGGTCTTAGCACGTTCGTTCTTTTTAGGGACGCGCTGAAAACGTTTAAAACCCATTACGTTTTTGTTTTGTTTTATGTTTAGTTTTCACGCTTGTTGGTTTTGAATAGCTCGTTCGAAAATTCCTGTGGGCGCAGAGGATGCATCACGATCATTGTTTAGTAATAAACTACCTATATTATTAATGATAAATAACAATTTATGTAGTATTATTCAAAAACAACGATGAACTTTGATTACTACAACCTAATTTTTCAATTTCATCAAAAACTGCCATCAAAACTTCTTAAAACTTCTAACCGTGGTTTTCAAGTGTTGAATCTTGCTCTTCCTCAATAACGTGATTCTATGTTTGTTTTATATATAGTTTTTTTTTCAATAACTCAAACCGTTGGAGCTAGAGATCGACATGAATGATAATGGAGTCTTTTTTTAAATTTAAATACCGTCGAAATACACAACATGGAGACCTGCACAAAAGGAACCTGCTTAGTGATATAGTGCTGTTTGACTGTTTAAACAAAACAATAGTCCAAACGTTTGTAATCAAACATCTCTCAGTTCGACAAAATACCTGGTACCGCTGCTATGTAAAGTATGCAAAAGTCTCCGTGTAGGCCTAAGTTGCGGAATTAGGCCGACGTAAAATAGAACCAACTAGCAAAAAACAAAACGTTTCTATAGTCAAAATATTAGTGGAAAATATGCAAAGAACAAAATCAAAAAAGTTTTAAAACTTTGTAAACAAGTAAAGAAGTTATCATAGAAGGAATCAACTTTTTAAAGGGCTGTGGTAGCGATACTTTCTTGGCCACAGATTACTAATATAATTGGATAAAGTTGCAGAAACATAACTTAAGTTAATTCTAAAAGGTATATGTTAGTGTTAAAATGTAGTAGAGGATTTAAAAAGATCAATTTGTGTGGCCTTTCATTGGAAAGATTTAGAATTAGATTTCTTTGCTCTGGACACGAATGCAGACTCGCAAAAAGTATCCTGGACGAATGACATTTCCCAAAATATGTTATTCTCCGCTTGGTGCAAACTTTTCGAGGTCGTATATCGTTGAAATATGAAAAAATTCGCTTTGAACAGTAGCCAAATGGCAAATAATACTGGTCGACTAAGTTTAATTTGTAGTCGATAATTTTAACCTAAACATACTTTTTTTTTGTTAAATTTGGCCGTGCTGATTTCGAATTTGGCCATAAGAAAATAAGCAGTGATTTTGTAACTTTGAATAAAAAAAATCATGATTATACCTACTCACGAACAAAATATTTCGGGTAATTAATATTTATACATTTGATAATTCTTTAACTACTTCACCAATTTTTATAATTTGTTTGGCATATTGTAAAGAACAGATTTGATATTTTACTGGGAGAACCAAAAAGGTTTTTGTTGTTTAAGTTCCAGACAACTTAACCAGTAAATACGGACCTGGGTTAGGACCTCAAGTACTATTACTATTACACACATTCATTTAATGTCATCATTTTATATTTTCTTTCATCTCAATATCTAAGCTTTTTTAGAAGAAATACAGATTCAGGTAAAACTGCAATATCTGTGCTCCCAGAAAACTGATGAAACTGTGGTTTGGCCTGTGATCCAAATATTATGCCACATCCCTCAGGATCAAATTTTAAAGCTTATTCCAGCTAGACCAGATCGATTGCGAGCTGTTATATCATCAAGAAGTCCATGTATCCTATCAATTAAGTAACATTTACAGATAGATCAAACTCAGAGAATTAAAATTATTAATTTCAAATATTAAATTACCAAGTAAATAAAAATTAAAAATGATTAATTACGGTGGTTTAAATTACCGCATGATGAAAAATTCAAAATGGTAAATTACGCTGGTTTAAATTACAGGGTAATTAAAAATTCCAAATTTTAAATTACACCGGCGTTTATACCGATCACTGTAGGTTATGAATACTACTTATGTTAATAAAAATGTTTGGTGAATAAAAGTCATTATTTTGTAGATAAGTAGCAATCTGCCTAAGGACGTTAAAGTTCCGTAATTAATTCTTTCAGTAAATTACCGCTGAAATAAAAATTATTACTTTCAAATTTAAATTACCAGGTACATAATTAAAAATTGCAATTGGTAAAATTATATTTTCTTAAATTACCGGATAATTTAAAATGAAAATTTACCGATGACAGTAAGTTATGGAAAAAAGTAGGTACAGCGTTATAAGTCATTATATTGTAGATAACAATCAATCACTGATGCTTTTCCTGATTTAATAGTGGCAATTCATTATTAAACCAGGAAACACAAAAAAAAATATTTGTTTACCAGCAATTTATAAAATGGACAGTCTAGCAGCGTACATAATTATAGTATAAATACTGTAATTTATTACCGACTCACCGCCCGGTTTCACAAACAATGATCACACTTCATCCGGATCAGCAGAACAATTCTTTAAATCATATATTTGATAGAAGGTAGATGGCTTCTAATTTGAAATGTGCATTATTTGCTCCACTGAACTGAGTAATAAAAATCCGAAAATTACCATTAATTATGGTAGTTTCTTTAGTTATTTACCTATAAATAACGCTCTTACATCCCTAAGTAGCTACCAGGCAAAGCACAAACAACTTTTCGACTGCTTAGAAGTGGTGGGGTACATTCACGCAAGTACGGATGGAAGGTATTTGAAATTAATTTATAAATTCCGGTAAATTGGCAATTTATTGTAATTAAAATTTTTCTTAAATTACTGGTAAATTATCAACGGTAATTTAAATTGACTATAAGTTAGCATCGGTCATTTAATCCGTAAATTACGGTACTAAAATCTGTAAATTACCATTAATTACGGTAATTAATTTGGTAATATACGCTTTTACATCCCGGGTCAAACTGCATTTCACATGGCAAAATTATACTTGATATTAATAGTGTAACTCTACAAAAATTTAGATACTTGATCAAAGACAAAAATGATATGCAGATGAGATGTCATAAAATGTTTGCGTTACCATAAGCAAGATTCACATTGGAGTAAAAAAAATTGCCATGCTTAAAATTGCTTTTTGCAGAAAATAAGATTTTTCAGGTGTATGAAAAATCGTCAAATCGTTTCCGAGGGTGCTTGTTCTAGGAAAAAAATATAGAAGTATTTTTTTCTTTTATTCTATATCGATTTTGGGGTGATAAATCCGAATTTCAATTTTGCTACTTCCCACGGATATGGCTTCACAACGAAAATCGCAAAAAAAAAACAAAATCTTTGACTCATCTTCAGTTTCTTGCAAAAAATCATAAAAGTATACACTTTTCGACGTAGACCACTATATGCACTATATACACTACAAAGTACAGTAAATTTCCTATAAAAGGCACCCTCAAGTGTATTTTTTGTTTGAATGGTTCGGCTGCTAGAGCGCGCGAAAAAAGGCCAAATTTTTCTACTTTATATAATGTGCGTGTCAGTAAAACAAGCTTAGATTCTGATAAAACTACATTAAATTCACTGCTAATTGCACATATTCATCACTTTTTTTGGCCAGACCGTGTAGCCACGGGTTCGGGTTTATACTTTATGTCACATTACGCAAAACTGTTAAGTCAAGAGCCCTTCACCAAAAATTGAGTAGAGACCTAAATTAGTATTATTTATTTATTACAAACTATATGTATATTAGCTCTGTTTAATGAATACTTAATATATTATGTATTTTTTTAATTAAGTGACGCTTGGCGGTTAATTTGTTAAAATAAGTTTTATTGTAAGTCTAAAATCTAAATAACATTTAAAATATAGACCTAATAACAAACGAATAAACTATAGAAAGGAAGCAAGATTAGAAATTCACTAAATTATCGACATCAACAAAATAGAAATACATGTTTTCCACCGGTCCTTTTAAGTCACCAGTTCACACCAGAACATACGCAAGAACTTCAATGTAAAATATTAACGATAATTGTACTCACCAGTATCCAGCGGGTCCCACAAACGTCTCCAAATCGGTCTGCGAACTTCTGTTGACAACATAATCGCCTCGCGACATATACCAGCTTCCAAAACTCCAAGAAAATTCTAAAAAACCCTGACGAACAGTCTTAAAATACAAGACAACCAAGCATCTTTAGCAAACATCTGTCAATAAGTCGAGGTCGTCCGCGAGAAATTCTGTATTACCGACGACGCTTAGGTCACCCAGCGGAGGCTGTCAAACTATCAATTATAAATTAGCTAAACACATGACTCACCGCTGTTGATCCGGTTCCAAATTCTGCACAGAATTGTTCCACGTAACTTAATTCACAATATACACGCAACTTCATGGCGATAATCGATAATATTTCGCGACAAATCGATGAGAATGATTGACAAGTATGGAGCGCTACAAACCGTAATGCAAGTCACTGTTAACTGAGGTGAGGTAAGCGTACAGCCCCCACCCGCGCTTGTTTACCAGATAATTCATGCTCGTAGGTATCATAGAAATGCGTCGTTTGTTGTAGGGGGTAATTAGATGTTTAAATGTGTATTGTTAAGACAGCGAATATGCTTGATTTTGCATAAAACTGAATGGGAAACAACTATGGAAACCTGTTGTAGACACATCACTAATGTCCATACTTGTTAGAACGACAATAATTGCGATCGGTATTTCTAAATTCAGTACCAGAACTGTACAATTCCGATCTAAAAAATGCCGACATATGAATGGCTCAGAATGCAAAGTGGCTAAAGACCATAGGAAATCATAATGTTCTAATCCTCATTTTATTTAGTCATTCGGTGTTTTGGCCAGGAAAAAAATATAAAAGTATTTTTTTTTTCATTCTATATGTTTTTTGGGGTGCTGAATCCGAATTTCAACTTTGCTACTTCCCACGGATATGCCTCAACAACGAAAATCGCAAAAAACTCAAAATTTTTGACTAATGTTCAGCTTTTCGCGAAAAAGTCATAATTAAAACAAGCTTACATTCTGATAAAACTACATTAAATTCACTACAAATTGCACATATTAATCACTTCTTTTGGCTAAACCGTGTAGCCGCGAGATTGCGTTTATATTTTATGTCACATTACGCAAAACTGTTAAGTCAAGAGCCCTTCACCAAAAATTGAGTAGAGACCTAAATTAGTATTATTTATTTATTACAAACTATATATTAGGTCTTTTTAATGAATACTTATTGTATTATGTATTTTTTTATTAAGTCTGCGACCCTTAGCGGTTGAAGGGCCTGGTTTCGCTTCTGAAATATGAAAGGGAAACAACATTAGCAATGACTGCAGTTAATTCACTATTGAATACCTCTCTCATCTGCAACCACTACTTGGGATGCAGGCTCACTGATGCGCTGTGAAGGCCCAGGGTGTATAGGAAATTTAGTGTACTTTATTTTTTTATATAGTGGTCTACGTCGAAAAGTGCATAGTTTTATGATTTTTTGAAAAAAAAAAACTGGAGATGAGTCGAAAATTTTGAAGTTTTTTGCGATTTTCGTTGTGAAGCCATTACCGTCGGAAGGATCTAAGTTGAAATTCGGATTCAGCACCCCAAAATACATACAGAATGAAAGAAAAAACTACTTCTATATTGTTTCCTGCCAAAACACCATTTGCCTGGACTATATATCTATTTGCACCAGATCTGAAACCTACAATATCTCTCGTGAAAAGACTTAAAACACAACAAGTTTTCGTTGTTTTGTTATTAACGGATGAATACACTGTGTTTTAATTATTAATTTTAATTATTATTTTAAATATCAGGGTCTCTTTGATAGATCTGCATAAAACGCAAATATCTTTCAACGAGGCGTAAATTAGTAAGTATATTATAAGTAAATAAACGAACAGCTAAGAAATACAAATTATATGGGTAATAATACATACATAAAAATAAAATTTTAAATGTTGTTTCAAGTGTTCCAGAATTAAATCTAAACACCACATCAACTACGATTATCTCCAGACACGTGTTTTAGTAGATAATAGTAAGCCGCACGTAATTGTATGTTGAATGGGATAGGAACACTCATGAAGCCCAACAATAGCGTCAATCAGTGTACATAGGTAAACCTGCTGTTGTTGCACGCCACAACTGAAGTCATTGGGCTAGACTAGACAACAAACGAATTTCCTGATAACAATCGAAGCGTGCTAAGTGCTCCGACAATTACGTCCGTAATATAAATTAATAAAGCGTGTATTGTATGAACAACAACATATTTATACAATATTGCTTTTATTTTTATTTTATTTTTTTATTATACAATATGTGCACTAGGGTGGACCTTAGTTACTCTTAACGAAAAATTATTTTCAAAATTAAGTCCACGTCACCCCTGTAATTTGTTCTACATACTAAAAAACTAATTCCCTCCAAGTTTGAAGTCGATCGGATAATGGGAAGACGTGCCTCAAGGGCTTTGTTTATGCAAAAAATGGGACATTATTAAAATTAAAATATACACACATTTCAATCCGTTACTCAATAGATATTATTCTAATGCTGTATTCTAATTATTATATGAACTAAAAAAACGTTATTTATATTATATTTATCAATAAACAGAAAATTGTTTAAACAAAATTTATTATATTAATGTTTTTGATAAACAATTTTAGGTAATTGATAAAAAAGGAAAAATAAAAATAATCATTGTTTTGTTTATAAACTATTTAATAATTATTTCTGTTATTTACAAACGCATATAGAGACTTAGGTACTAATTAGAACTGAATTATAACAATGTTTACTAAAAATATCTAAATTGTAGACTAATTGTAGACTAAAAATGTTTATTAAAAATAAATATATGAACAATACACGAGTTGTATAACAATAGTATTAATTATAATAATAGCAAATAATAGTATTACACAGCAACAAATTATGGAGTTGTTTAAAATTCGGCGTTTAGTGTTTTCTTATCTACTATTCGTTAAATGCGTAAATGCGGGCAAACCGATTCACACCCAACGCTCCTATAGAAGTTTCATTTCACAATAAAATATGTACTATATATTTATAATCGATTTTAGATTAAAAAAAGTGATCTACAATACATTGTACACCACCAGCGAAAGGGTTTAAATAAAACTAAACACAACAAAATAAATTAATTAAATTACTAAAATGTACCTTGAGAAATTATTGATTATTGAGCCTTTTCTGCCAGCATCTCTTTCCGTTCTGCCAAAGAGTTTTTCGCTGCTCCTTTTCCGCTAAAATGCGATCACCAGCACCCATCACTTCGACTCGCCCTTTTCTGCTTCAACAGAAATAGTTTGTCTTCTACGATTGTCATCATTTGCAAAGCATTTGCATGGCCGATATCGAATAAATCAACGAATCAGTAAATTCGTGTTCTCATTGTATTTGAGACGCAGTTCGGTGTTTTGCATTCCAATTTAGTGTTCTCCACTTCTGGTAAAGTGGTTCTAATTTGGCAATACTATGTGCAGTTAGCTTCACAGGGATTCGTGCCTTTTGTCAACATGTTTCCTCTTCTTTTATCACAAGAGCCGCACTAGTGCGAAATTTCAAGTTAACTTTTCGCAAATTATAAGAAAGCACTCTTAAAACCTGACCCATACTCGGCAATTTAGCACCAACAATTTGTTGTTCGAAATAAACCAATAAAAACAATTTATCTCGACTTCGTGTCTCCATTTCTTGGTCAATATGTAACTGATACACTTCAAACCCTTAGACTGACAACACCTCAAACTCTGTGCTAAAGTGAGTGTGCGTCTACTTGATAAAGGACAAGAAATATGAAATATAAGTACGTAGGCTTTCACGGCCAAAATCATTTAGAAAATAAACTGCTTCCGGGTTATGCCGTGTGTCAAGATTTGTTAATGCTGACGTTTCGCGTTTCGCGAATATTCAATTAGCTTTGAAGAAGCGAGCAACATGGTTCGCGAAACGTCAGCATTAAGAAATCTTGACACACGGCATAACCCGGAAGCAGTTTATTTTCTAAATAAGAAAAATATATATAAAAGAGGCAGAACAATGTTTCGGACAGGGTTAAACTAGAAATTAATCCAAAGTAGTGTAAGAGCGTCGAGCGTAGACAGTGCGAACACGCGGCGTTGTAAAAGTCTTAAAGGATCGAATAAGTTACTTAATTAAAATAAGTATATAAGCAAATATGGTTACTGGACAACCAAAGTAAGGTACCCTTTTATAATAACAATAACTGTCTTATTTAAATTGTTAAACTAAAGTCAAACGTCAAATATGAGAAAAATTACTGACATTTTCAAACTTCAAATCGATTGAGGCACCCCTTCCCGTGGTCGAATTAAGTTTTTCTTTTGCAGGACTTATTTTTATTCACAGTAGAACAAATCTAGAGGGTGACGTGAAAAAAATTCGATCATAAAAAAATAAGATCCACCCTAATGTGCACTGTGCAGCAATAAAACAACAAAAATAAGTCGACACCAGGAAGGTCGGCTAACACCCAATACCTTGGAGAGCTACAATAAAGGATTAAAACATTTTGTATTGTAATCAGACTTAGATCGATGTTAGTACTAATCTGTATTACACCAGTATGTAATCAGTCATTAGTTACTTATCATCGAGTCAGTTAGTTATCCAGTTATCATCGAGTTATGCATCAGTTATTATGCAGTTCTTAGTCAGTTACTAGTAATGTGCCAAATGTATGTGACAAATATAAAGTACAACAAATAAATTAACTGTATAATCGCTGTGAAGAGTCTTAATCCCTTCGGGGAAAGTAAAGAGTGGTTACCCACCACGGGGTGACCACCCCCCTCGTTAAACGTCACAATATGTTACTAACAGGATGAGTCTTGCGGAGAAAACACGGTAGATATGTCATAATACCTTTTGCTGAGAGACGTTGTTTATTTGAACGTCAAACTGTTAACTCGATTGAGGATATTTGGGACGACACCGACGTTCACTACGATTAATAAAAATACTTTCGTTTAAATCGCTATATTTTGCAATGAAATTTGTCCCTTCATCAGGCATTAACATGTTTTTTACTGAATAATGAATTGTCTTTGTATGTGTTGTAGTTTAACGTCTGATCAAGGAATACATTTCATTCAGAAATATAGCGATTTAAAGGAAAGCAGTTTTATTAATCGTAGTGATTAGTGAACGTCGTCTCAAATATCTTCAATCGAGATAATACCCTTCGACCTACTCAATGTCACACCTTGGAAACAAGTTAAGTTTTACCACATGTCCAAAGTGATGATCTAACATCCCTTAATATATTCGGGGCCACTTTAAATGCAGAAACTTGCGCAAGTTGTACGCTAATCCCTAAGTGCCTCAACCCAATCTCAGAATTCGATCAAAACATCAACAATAGAATAAATTTCACTCATCACCGAACAAATTCGTACGCATTGCCAGAAGTGTTGTCCCTAATTTACGCGTTTTCGTAGGCGCTCCTGATGCTGTCCCTCAATCTCCCCTTGTAATCATTTACTTTAGGAGCGCTCCCCCGCGCCAGCACGAGAAACTTATTACAGACAAATCCACGCCGTGAAGCGAACGAAAAAAATCGACGTAAGTACGTCAGAATAAGAACGACGATGCACGGGAGAATGCGAAAGGTAAGATAACGAAAGATGGCAGCAGTAGCTATTATTAACGAACACTTCTTTTTAACGAAGAGCCCCGGCTCTCGAGCTTCTGTGTGCACAACTGACAAAGGGGACGCTGGAGCGAACTCCTGCAGGATAACGACGCCATAATGATGATTATTCGTATCCAGGATGTCGAAACTCCACTCTAATAGGGGTTTGTAATATCGTGTAGTGTTTATTTTTTATTTAGATTCAGTTGAGAGACAATTCAACTCTAGCAAAACAAAACCGGTATCAGATCATAGGTTTATGTACTATCGTAACCATATATTATATCCCTTCTTTTGGCATTTTCACGATTTTTCCAAATTAAGAAGAATTGGCGCTGTATTTGCCCCGTAAACTTCATTCGTTTAACTTTAGCAATTAATTACTCCGGAAATAAATAATAATAACCCATAGATATCAACGAATTAAATAGCAAAATCACCTGCGGAAAGCTAGCTTTCAATGTGCATTTTTGTAAAATCATTGAATCAGTGGTTGACCCACAAAAAGCTATATTATGCAATGCCAGCAATTCCGTTATTACAAGAGCTAGAATAATGAAATATAGACTATAGGCTACCCAATAATTCATAGGTTTAAAGTTTATTACATAATGATTGTTTATCTTGCATTTTTAATACAAAAGATCGTGCTGAAATGCGTGAATTCCGACGTTCTACGGTCTTTGGTGTGCTGCGGGGAAGAGAGGCGTTAGCGGTGCTGTCATGTCGGACAGAACCGACGCAGCTGAGGGAACCGGGGCAGCTTATTATCAATACACAAAAAGAACGATAAGTTGTCAATGTAGTAATTTTAACTAACAATTAAATTCTTAATTTTTGCATAATATTGATTATAATATGTGACCCAGTACAAGATAAATCTCCTCTATCGATTGGCGTTTATGTTTTCTTCAGTTTTTATACAATAAGGTTGTAAAAAAGATTTTGATGGTACCGGATAGATCTAATAATATGGAGCTAGCAGATTTTCCGATTAGTGGTGAATACTAAATTAAGTTTGCTTGATATACTCATTTTATTATATAAATATTCAAACTATTATGACAGTTTCAACAAAAGTAATTGCTGGCATTGCATAATATAGCTTTTTGTGGGTCAAGCACTAATCCAATGATTTTACAAAAATGCACATTGAAAGCTAGCACTCCGCAGGTGATTTTACTTTTTAATTTGTTCAAATATATGGATTATTTCCGGAGTAATTAATTGCTAAAGTTAAACGAATGAAATTTACGGGGCAAAAACAGCGCCAATCCTTCTTAATTTTGAAAAATCGGGAAAACGCCAACATATACAGCTTTGTAATTTTTATGAGTTGTAGCATATTAATCAAGGACAGCATCAGAATTTTTTCAAATTTTTTCGCCCCTTGTTTTGCGGGAAGATCGACGTCAAAAGAAAGGACATAATATATAGCCACGATAGTAGTACATTGTACACGAAGTGAACATGCGAAAAATATGACTTACCGGACACATCATCGTCGCAAATCATCAACAAACACAACACACGGATCTAGTTGCACATTAATATCACACCGGTACTTAAAGTAACTACGAATTTAATGGAAAGTAAGCCATATTTTGACGAATCCTGATACCGCGGTAGACGTTAAACAACATTTTTCACGATACTACGCGTTGACGTCGCGCATATGGCCAGTGCAAGGCCTACTCTACCAAAAAGCCGGTTTTTAACACGCTAGCTGATTACAGGCATACGGCGCTAGCTGGGATATTAGATCAGAATACAATATGTAATATTTACCACAGTTTAAAATGTGATAGAAATAATAATATCACCTAAAATTATTTTAGGATTTAATAGTTTTATGTCTCCCTATGTCAATATTGTAACATTAAAAATGTTGAAATTATTGATTAGTATGTTAACTCATTTTGAATTTATCAAAGTCACTAACATGTTGCTGCATTAAATACAGAATATTGATGAAATTATTAATAACTACATTGAAAAAACAACATTTGTTGAAAGAATTACCTTATGCTATTTTAGTTTCTAAACCTTTATGACTACTACATTATACAACAAAAATAAAATTGTTGTGTCTGTTTTGAGTAATATGTACCCTGTTTTTAACAAAACCTACATTCATATAACTAATCTCTATTTATTTTTAACAGCAGTACTTTTGGGATCAGAACCGGAAAGTGTTCAATATTCTATGGCGGCCGCAATTTTTACCAGAGCCTGGCACCCTTAAAAGCCACCACCTAACGTGCACGCTCGCGGTTTTTCGCATTTTACCCCAAAACGATCATAATATCGTAATTTTAGAGCTCATACCAATATAAAGATTATAAAATTCTTCACAAGAAAGAAAGGTATTTCCCACTTTTTTTAATACATCGGTTCTCACACTATGACCACCTCAAGGGGTTGGGGTACTTTTTTGCTAATTTTAGTCCACTATCGCGGAAACAAGTTTATAAGTTCTGATAAACATTTGGACAGATATTAAATATTTAAAGATACTATAAATATCGACGAAAATAAATATAAATACAGAATTATTGAATTATTATTGAATTATTTCATGATGGAAACCCCTATATTAGGGCGCTTGCAGTTTAATTACCACTTTATTTAAGAAAATGTGGAATATACCTTTTTTTGTGACACCATTCAATACAATGTTATCGAAACCAATGGTCATGTCAACCAAGTTACGGGACCATCGACTTAAGGTGCTATTTATGGTTTATACAAAAACCGGCATTGGAAATAAAACTGTTTTCAATTTTGCAGATTTCCAAAAAACTGATTTAAACAGTTTTCAAGATGTCAGACAAATTCAATATAATTAAGCAGTAAACAATGTTTGTACATTTTAATAATTTGATATTAATGGCAAACTAACTACAAAAGTATTACAAAGTATAAATTATTATATACTTACCCCATACAAACAATATACTTATATAAACAAAGCTAGAATTGAGATATATAATTTTCCGTCGGTCGTTTTATTATGACTCCGTTTAGTGTATAGGTAATCGTTTATTAACCAGCTCTATAAATGCACGATTTCTATTAATGCAATCAATTTCTATTAGCCACTCAAATGACTTCGTTATAGCCAATCGAGCATACATCCAATCAAAACATCCAATCAAAACATTCCGTTATCTAGAACTATCTAGAACGCAGTCCAGAACTGTCAGTGTGAAGTTACATAAACGGTCATATAAGCTCAAAAGACATCGACGAATAAAATCTATAATGTAGACGCCGCCCGCCAGAAGAAAACAATCGACAAAAAAAATTTGTAACCAACTCGAATAATGTCGTTGTAAACCAGTACTTTGTTTTTTTGTAGGTACAAAATTAAATAGAACAAATCGTCTGTCAACATTTTTGTAAAAAATGTGTTGTACTATCATTGATTCATTTGCAAAATACGTTTAGTACTTGTGTAAAATATTTCATTTACATAATACATATTTTATTTATTAGAAAGTGTTTCAATACACAAAACCAAATAACTGCTAAGCTAACCATAGAAGTCATATCTACGTTATCTACGTGAAAATTTTCAAAATATTCAGTTTTTAAATGGGTTTTGCTTCTTGTTCCCAGATAGAATACTTCAAATACTATTTTTTTATTCTTTGCCATGGTCGTATATATTTTTGCTTTGGGTCAACAACAAAAAATTACATTTTCCTTTTGATTTCATGGGACAAAGTAAAAGCTATGCACATTCACAGATACGACCGTTATGCTTAACATGGTACTAGTACACTGGAGTCTGCTATTGTTCTCATATAATAGTACTTACAATATAAGTTACTTATTTTTTACTTATTATCCAGTAACAGTGATTTAAATCAAATAGTTCATTATTATTACATATTAATTCCAGTTTCTAAAACAGTATTTTGTTTCAAGACTAGAAAATGGCAGATTCATTATTCTTGGTACCGAAAATTGGGGTCACAAAGGAATTGAATCGAAAAATAGCCTCAACAGATTATCTAATCGAGTCATAGAATATGTTGATTTTTAACGTTCTTGAAGATACCAATAAATTTAGAGGAATATTGCCGATTTTCACAAATACGAAGTTAATTGTCGTCTTATGTCAATATATTTTTATTTTACACATCATAGAACGTTTTGAAAATAAGTCGGTTGAAAAAAATAATAACCAATTAAGAACCAGTCAGTATTCTAGCTACCACAATCAAAGCGACAAAATGACACGTCGAGAACGTACAAAAGTACCACTTACGACCATTTGTGGGCTAGTTGAGTAAAGCTTTTATAGCTATTGCCACATAGTATCAAACCTTATGTATTGCAATGCTCCCAAGTGGCGTCCGTTAGTGACTGCACCTACACCTTGGTCACGGCAAGTTTAAAACCATTTCACCTCAACGAAACTTGTAGCTTCTAAAGTAAAATGAAACTCCAGTATTTCTCCCGCCTCTTCCAAAGTTATATTTGATGTTATGTTTTATGTTGCATTAATTTTTAAACAGCGTAATTTTCATTAAAATTCAGACACTGTACTAAATTCCAACATATTTATGTTTAGTTAGATAAAATAAGACATCTACAACATTGAACTTTGTTTTAGGACATCCGGTTTGTTTATTTGACATTACACTTATCAACCCACAATCGTTTCTGATTCCACCAATGTGCTAACGATCAGCATATAACCTAAAAGTTTGACCGATCTTGATAATTTAGTGTTATGCTAAAAGTTGATTTTTCTTTATAAGGTAACAGCAATTCGTCTTCTTTTTACATAGCTACAGGATAACAGTAGTTAAGAGAATTCTTCTAATATCTATTTAGGCTGACTAAAACTGTGTAAAACTGTGTACTACGTTTTTAACCACTATTATTTACAAATTTAGCGGTGTCGGAATTAGGTACATGTAAATATAGCACCTTCTTAAATCAGACATGTGTGTCGGAATTGTGTAGATGGTTATCTAAGTAATACATATGGCTCTATTGCTGTCTTTACACAAAAAATAACGTATTTTACATCCTTTGCTACATTACAATTGAATCGGTCGGTTCGTAAACAGTAGAAGTTCAAAAAGTGAGTAAGATTGTCGGCGCAATATCTTGAAAAGTATAGCAGTTAGCTGTTTTGTGCCAACAGACAAAATATAAAGTAGTTCACGGAGAATTAAATGTATTACATATTTTATTTATATTTACATTAAAAGCAGAGCTATGATTAAATAATCATCATGGACATGTACTGTTTTTGAACTCGACGGAAGAACAGCGCACAATATTTGTTTATTTAAAACATTTAAATATTATTTTTAATATGATGTGTAGTTTTTTGGCGTTCTGATTCCAACCCCGTTGTCATATTTTGTAAATTCTAAATGCGGGATCAATATGGCGCCTAGAAAATTTAGAAAGCTGTCGGGTGCTTAAATAACTAATTTGCTGTAATATTTGAAGATCCTAAACTCTAAATCCAATGTCAAATTTTCAAAATTCAAATTGGCGGAATCAATATGGAAACCGAAAATGTAAAAAATCTTGGATTTGCATGAAGCTTATTTCCCGTAATATTTGAAGATTGATAATTTAAATAGTCAGATTTTCTAAATAAATTCAAAATGGCGGGTTATACATGATTAGTCAAAATTACTGTAGAGAATTTCAAAGAAAAATTCAAACAGAAGTTTTTTGGGTTTAAACAAGCTATCGTCTAAATATATTTTCAATATACAGGTGGTTCATTTTATTCTGGAAATTTGGTAAACTTTTCTTTTTGTAATAGAACAGCCTGTGTATTTTACATTTTTAAATTCTAATTGATTAATTCTAAGAATATTTGTAAGAATCACTTTGGTAGAAAATGCGTCGGCTTTGAGGTATGAGCAATTAATCGATCATTAACGGATAAAACTAAAAAAATCAAGAAATAATAACGAAACTATGAAATAGAAACAAAAAATTGAAAACAAATGTATGTGGGAAAATATTCTTAATTTGAAGTTCAGGAGATTTTATTACTTGCTTATAACTAAAAAATAATAGTATTATATTTTTTTTAAATGATTTCTACAAAAGAATTAATCCTAGAACTCAAAGATGAGGGTGTCACCAAATTTCCAGAACAAACAATAGTTTGTTTAACCCCCAGTTTATTTTTCTCAGTTTATTTATTTTATTTAGGTATTTCGGTAATTGCGTCTATTTTTTATTAATTGCTTATAAGTCAAAAATAATGCATATTATAAAAAAAATCATACGAAAAGTTCTTCTTAAAATTAATCTTAGAATTAAAAAATGTAAGATTATACAGGATAATATCCTGAATAAAATGAAGATCCTGTATATTAAAAATATATTTAAACGATAGATTGTTTAAAGCAAAACAACTTTTACTTGAATTTTGTTTTGAATTTGTTGGAAATTTTTTAGGTATTTTAGGTGGTGATTTTGACTAACCCGATATATGGCGATATGATAGAGTATGATATAGAGTTTGATGATTATATACATAATAGTATTACATTTCCTCTTCTACGGTAGTAGTCGGTCCAGAAGTCAAGTGGTAGTTAAATTCTTAATTTTCGCCAGTTACATACTTGAAGACATTTTAATATTATCTATCTTTTTGATATTGATATTCATATTGATTACTTCGGCGTACCTTAACAACGGATTAGGAAGTTGGCGAATGTTTACGACTGATATATCAGTAGAAACTGAGTTAAAAAGCATTGCATGAGGGACCAAAAAAGCACTACAGCACAGTGGACTTGTTTATTTCGTCCAAGCATCCTCATTAGGTCAATTCGATCGAATAAATCATAGTGAACATTTTGGCTATTTCAGTTCAAAATGGTCAATTTAAGACTTGTGCTGTTTTCGAGCTCGCCGATTCAATTAATTGTACGCATTTTGTCCAAATTCCGACACGTGTGTCGGAATTAAGGGCATCAATAATCCCTAATTATTCTATTATAAGCAGAGAGTAGCGATTTTGGCATTAAACACCATCTTTGGAGATATCAGTTGAACTCATGTCATGAACTCATTAAAAAAATCATTATTCTGGCCTAAAACACCAAGTTAAAGTAAAGAGAAACTGTTCATCAATGTATGGAGAGAATATTTGTTCATTAAAAAGAAGAAAGCACTAAAGAAACCCATTCTAGAGAAATAAGAAGGGAAGAGAAATAGGAACAGAATAAAACGCTGCGCTAAGAAAAACACCAACATTTCCAGAAGCAGCAAGAAACATTTAAATGCAGATGAGGGAGAGAGGGCAGACTAAAGAAGACTACGGACTTATTTTATACTGTGTTTCATTAAAAATGGTAAGATCATACAAAATCTTACTTAACAATATTTAAAGCACGTAATATTTACAAACCTATTACCAATTTTCTTTAAATTTAGAAGCCAGATATCATCAGAAGGACATATTTGTTTAAAAAAAGTTGACGGTTATTACACCACATAAATTTAACGTTTACAGTTATAAATGTAACAAAAATTCCTTTACCTCTTTGGGCGTTTACCTTACATGAATATAAAGAAATAATCACAAATATGAATTCGTTGCTGAAATAGTAAATATTTAAGGAAAGAAGAAGCCAACTCAATCAAGAATTTATATGTACAAGTCTGTCACGGCTCATTCTGTTACCGACAGGTTAATAGATTCACAAAAGCCCGCCCCATAATCACATGCAAGAGCTGGCAGCAGTTCAATTGCTATTACAGAATCCGTTTACATACCTCACTCGGGTGACGTACATACGCCACTGGCAAACGCAAATGACAAATATTCTCGTTTTATTCCATTTCTCTGTCAGCGTATAATCTGATTTACTGTCAATTTCACCTAATTAACAAACGGATTTATACCGAGTTTTCTATCTGCATGTCAATGAGTAATTACGTAAATCAAACGATATTGCGTCTATTTTTGTATTACATTTAATTAAAGTAACAGTTTGTCCGCGGAACAAGTTTAAGCATAATCAAAACCAGAGAATGAGAACTTGATAATTCTTAAACATGTGTCTGTCAACATCGAATCGCCTGTTTTGAATAGAAAGGCAATTATACTAAAAATGGATGTTATGCATACCAGATAGTTGAATGTATTTTGATACCGAAATCGGTGAAAATTTTTATTGGTGCAGTGTAATAAAAGTTACATGCATTTTATGGGCAATTTCATTCTTTGATGGTTTTATGAAATATGCTTTAACTAAAACATAAAAAATTGTTTGACAACCTATAGAGGATGTATGTCTGATGATAAAAAAGAGAAATTTATTCAAAAATATTGTCAAATATTTTCGAATTATCGTGCAGAGTTTTGTGAAAAATATAATTTAAGTTTTCAGCGGAAAATCGTACACGTTTAACTAAGCTCGGCTTAGGATAAGGGCATCGTAAGGATGACGCATTTACTACACCGGTCATTTTTTGGGAATACTGAGTTAAGCGTTTACAAAGTTCTAAACCGTAAGTAATTTTAATTTTATTCTTGAGTGTTATAAGTTGGTGGTTTTTGAAGTTCTTGAATCTAGACTGTTTCGCACATATCACTATCAAGTAACTATCAATTTTTACGATTGAGAATAATAATTGATAATAAAAATTAAGACTAATTTCAACAAATGATATCTATTGTTGTTCAATATGTTAGTTTATTAATGTTATCTTAAGGTTTAGGTTTTTAATTGAGTTAAATTATTATAAACACAATAAAGTTGTTGATATTCTAGTAATACTTGTAGTTTTCAATAATGTTTTAAACAAGTATTTTATTTATGATTTTTCTTTTATTGGAGCAATTCAAATCGTGTATTTCATCATCAGGCTCGTCTTAAAAAATCACACCTAATAATATGACACACATCATTTAAAGAGCTTTGTTAAAATGGCCTACTACGAAATTTTTGAAATTAAAAAATGTAATATAAATCTTTCTTCATTAAAAATAAAATAAATAAATAGTTATGTCAAATATTTATTTATGTGATATATTATTAGGTAAGTGTTTGGCGCACATTATCTTTAACATATATTTATTTTTATTACCTTTCAGAAGAGCCCAATAATGAAATACTCGAAATCAATTGCTGCAATATAAGATATAAATAAATAAATACTTGTTATACTTTTACTTAAAACATTACTAAATTATTATGAATAATTATTGTTTTGTATTTATAATTGTTAATTACAATTTAATTGGATATTCAAGTCCACTTTCTTTTAATTCATAAAAACTGTACGTTCTCTTCAGTTAATCTGCTTACATTACTTGCTCATAGAATAATATACTATTTTCTACTCCTATTGAGGAATGCATTCACTATCGTGGCAATTTATAAGTAATACTAACCATTCTGCACCCACATAGCAAATATTTCATTCCTGGCTCCTCATACCCCGCGAGTAGTGAGAAATATTTCATTCCTCACGGCTTTAGAACCAATCACAGCACTGGGTTTTTCATTTCCGTATTGTTTTGATACACTGCTTAGCGACATTGTCAAGGCATTGACAACGTCGCTAAGTGACAATCGCACCAAACAATTTTAATCTGTCAAAATCCTGTAAACCGTCATAGTGACATACAGCCGTCCCTATATGCACAAAAATTAATTTATAAAATTTCGTTGCATGGTCGTAGAAAAAGTATAGTATTCCATTCGCAAGTAATGGCAATTTCTCACTCGAACGCTTTGCAGCACTAGCCTACGGCTCGTGCTGCAAACTTTGTTCTCGTGAGAAATTGCTTACATTACTTCCTCATAGAATAATATACTATTACATCATTGTCTACTACATTATTTATATATCATATTTATTATATTCTATTATTTATTGTACATATATGTATGTGTATTTATTACGTTATGGATACGGAACAGAATAACTATTGGATATATTTTTTATTCATATTAATATTTCTTCTTATATCAATATTATAAGCACACATGTTGCAGTCATTTAGCCTTTGATAAAGTATATCTTATTAATCGCCGTTTAATATCCGAGTTGGCTACAAAATTTTCCGTCGATGGTATTCTTTTGGCGGGGTCAACACATATTTTCTTCGCGGACGTAATTTTATGTTCGAAATAATAACTTTTTCTGCATCACCATATTTATCATTGTATTTCAATTTAATAGAAAATGCATAAATTTGCATAGTATGCATATATTCAAATACCATGGCGGGCCGATTTTTTTTTTTTAATTTTCAAATTCGAGAATGTGCAATCATGCAAAAGAACAGCTACAGAATTAAATAAAACACCTAATTTTTTATTTTTATGTTTTGAACCTCCGCAAAGGCTTTAAAATAATTTAAATTTTTGTTATTTTTAATCTTCTTTTTTAATATGATGTAATAGTAATAATAATAATCCACTCCTTAACAATTCCCCAACAGCTTTCGCCACTACGTGGGCATCGGCAGGCTCGAATTATCATTATTATGGCGCACGTCTGTGCGGGCTGTTTCGTCCTCGTCGAATGCGAAATCCAAACAACTTAAGGCTACAGACGCGGCCAATAATAATGACAATTCGGGCCTGTCAATGGTCCAGTAGTGGCGAAAGGTGTTGGGGGATGTTAAGGCGTGGAATATTATTATTATTACTATTATATCACATTAAAAATATATCAAGAATTAAAATAATTTTAAAGCCTCAAAGATGTTCAAAAGTTCAAAAGATGAAAATAAAAAAATAAAACAGGTGCTTTATTTAACTCATTAACTTAAACCTTTTCCATGATTGCACATTTCCAATTTATATCATACTTAAAAAACAAACACAAACTAAAAAATAAACAAAATTTACAATAATTTTAAAGCCTTTGCAGCAGTTCAAAACATGAAAATACAAAAATATATAGTAATAGGTGTTTTATTTAATTCATTAACTCACACCTTTTCCATGATTGCACATTCACGAATTATATCATATTTAAAAAACAAAAAAGTAAATAAAAAATATCAAAAATTAAAATAATTTTTAAGCATTGCGGCAGTTCAAAACAACAAAATAAAGAAAAAGTAAATTAGGTGTTTTGTCTTATTCATTACCCCACAACTTTTCCCTGACAAACTTTTCCCCCCACAAATTCCTGCCAGAATATGAAATTTAAAAAATCGGCCCACCCTAAATCGCGTATTTTCCGGAAATTAGTGGCATATTGATCACTATCCCAGATTCAGGTTGAGTTTAACCTCTGACAGATATATCATAGCAACTTGATGTGCCCTGAAACTCCGCAACAAAACTTGAAAGCACATTACCACCATCATTAATAACAATCAAATCAGCTGACAGAGCCCCTAAATTGTCGGAAAATTGCCAAGACACTGCAAATTAATCGGTTAAATTGTTTAAAGTGCTCCCCTATTATGCGCTGATATACACGAGACGACTAGATTTCGTAACTTGACATAAATCAATTTTAGGTACTTTCTTTAATCCAAAACGCGCCATCATTCTTTGTGTTATTCTCATTTTACGCCGTCGCGAAGATAAAAGAACGAAAGCGCGCGGGACGCGGTAATCTCATCGTCTGTTCTCAAAAAAATTAATGTACCGTGAAATTTAACGAACGGGAACGGGTTTATAACTAACATTACGGGGGACAAACGCCAAAAATAATCCGCCTCGGAAACAAAAACCGGATTTTGAGGCGAAGATTTTCCGGTCGTAATAGCTACGTAGCTAATGTTTAATTTATCTTGAAACAACGTATTATTGGCAGTTATTTATTTAAAAATATTATGTAGTAAAGAGACGATGTTCTTACCTCCGATGAAAAACCTTTAGTCTATTTACGTTAATTATATCGCAGCTTGTGATTGGCTGAAAGTTGAACAGTATTATACTAATTTTATACTGATTAACGTTATTCGAAAATACATGGTCAATTTACCGATGTTTAGGTACTTCAAATGTCATATGTCTACAATTATCTTGTACTTTTAAACTATACAATGAATATGTTACACAAGTAGTACAGCCACTGGCAAAAAAAAACTGGTCATGTAAAATTTGGCTAAGCTCTGATGTAGAATCAACTAAAGAAGCGAATGATAATTAACCCAGGTGAGGATAATTTTTGGAAAAAAACACCTCCGCCTGGAGTTGAACCAGGAACCCTCCAATTTCCGCTTGACAGCCCTTCCAGTTGAGCTACAGAGGCTGTGGAAATTTACAGGTTTTATTTGTCACTTCAGGACTTGCAATCCGAGTTTCGAATTAAACAATCCAGTCGTGACACCTATTGGGGCTAGATGGAAGTTTGGTAATGACGAATCGCTAAACGTTTATTGCTAACCAGCTCATACAGATGAAATAAATTCAAGAGGTTATGATATAAATTCAATGGTTATTACGTAAACTCGTCAATAAAGCAGAATCAACTAAAAAAACGCTGATGGTCCATACCTTTTCTAATCTACTAGGTACCATTTTTTTTATTCTTTCAGCATACTATGAGTAAATTAATTAGAATTGTGATTTTGGAATTTTGAACAAGAATATTCTTAAGGATGTTATAGCAGAAGAACCAAAACGGTATTTTAGTGGTCAAAGTTTGAAACACCCTGTGGATTAATTATGGAACTTGGTGAGGCTCCATAATTATGTACCTACTCTATTTCCAAATCAATTTTCAACATTAGTTTATTTATTCATCCCAATTTCTGAAATGTAAAAGATACAGTTACATGTAAAAAATTAGCAATTTTATAGTGTAATGATCAATTCCTTTTGTAATCTTTAAGCGATTTAAATGATTTTTTCTTTCATATTGTTATTAAATTCATCAAAGTTATCAAACGCTGTTATATTGAAAAAAAAATAAATGTTTGTTTTTAATCCTCGCGGTGATGTGAATTGTCTTGACGGAGTAATTTAAACTTTAGAAAAATTTAGAAACAACGGCAACACAAGTAAATTAAACTTTAATAACTACTTGGTAACCTTGTTATTAACTGCAATAATAGCATGCAGATTAGACGACTTTACACCCGTCTTCGGGACTTAAATTAAACATATTGACGGACTAATAATATGCTTTCACAACAATTGAGAAATGATCTTTGGAAAACATCACAGCATATCATCTTCAATATTATTCGATGCAAAAATTAACAAAGAAAGAGATTTTGTATGTCGAAAAGAAGCCCATTTTTACTTCAAACTATGTATCTTATAAAGGAAGTCGAATAGTGAGATGAATCAAACAGAAACATGTTGGTAAATGAAGGCTGTGGTATAAAAGTACAGGTATTCTCTGACCAACGTTCTTTAGTTACTGCAACTTAGAACATCATTTGTTTCTTCCTGTACAAAAACCTGAAAGACACATTTTTTTTAATATATTAAAGGAGTGTGGTAATATTGGTATATTTATTAACAATTCGGTGACAAAAATGATCAAATCGATAGATGATTACAACAAATATCGAACAACTTAGATAAAATTATGACTTATCATGTATTCTACAAACAGATATTGGTATGAATCAACAAACAAAATGTTGGGAATGTATATAGTTCAAATTTCATACGCTTAATCATACGTTGACATAAACTTTAAATTTGCTACTGTTTATAGACAATTTTAACAAACAGATTGAAGTAATGAATTATAAGAACCCTTGAAAACCAGTCTTTATCTTAAATGCACAAAGTCAAATATTGATTTTTGACAACATTTTGAACGGAGTTTAGTAGATTTTTATAAAACATAGAAAATGGTATTTTACATTTGGCCTAAACGATGGCACATTTTAGACAAGAAAGTGTATAACCGTGCATAATTACTTTGTTCATATGTTTTCAGGAAAAATTATCTTTTCCAATATAATATAGCAGCAAAGTAAATGTTTCGGTCACTTGGACTGTAGAATTGGTACTTCCACTACACATTGCTAACTCACATTACACTGCAATAGTTATTAATATTGATTTATTAAGTATGAAGTTGCTAACGGCCATTTTCTCTATAACATAAGTTGTATGTTTTTGTGTTAATTGATTGTTTCATGAATTCGTTATGTCGTCATGATTAGTCGCAGGTATAAAGTACTGATTCAACTTAACTCAAGGAGAAAGAAACTTAACTTTCCGAATAATATTATATTTTAGAAACTCGTATGTGGACATATTCTTCAAAATTATTCTAAATGCCCAATGTTTTGCAATGAAACCACCCCGGCATTATTATACCGCCTTCTTTATGTCGTAGTAGTTAGCTATATCTGTAAAGGATTGGCGTTTTAAACATAATTCTGAAAGAAAATAGCTATTTTAATTTTGGTGGAGTCGCCGGAAATATCTTGGTTAAATAAGTTTTACAGAAATATTTTTGTGTGAATTGGCACCCTATCAATTAAATTTACCAAAAGTATAATAGGTATATAATATTATTAATTATTCCACTATAGATGTGACATTTGTGCTCATTGGCTAAATTAACACATGTACCCCGATGCATTTACCCAATTATGTAAAATTTCCTCATAAGTGATGAGAGTTACTCGCTTCAATGTTCCACTTAATCATACCAAATTCTCTTGTTTAGTTCACGAGTAATAGATATCATTCGATCAAAAAGTTCCTTACCTTGACTATGACAACACGTTCCTCGTATCTTCGTAAATTTTGACACACTACACTTCAATAAACTAATAACAGTTTTAATTTTCTATAATAACCTTATTCGAACACTGAGAACTAATGTTTTTAACAGTTTCTTAAACTAGTGTCCTAAAACGTCTGCAAAATCAAAGACAAATAGTTAAATACACATAAGTTAGCTCTTCAAAAACATTACATAATTTTCAAAAATGTCAAAATCTTAAAAAAAAACAGTCTATACTTATGTAGTTAGTCAATAAATTAGTTCGTTAAATATTGAAATCACTCCTATCAACCAGTTCTATTTGCAAGTTTTGTTACATAACCTCTTTGATATCACGTGACTGAGATACCAAAATAATCAAAACGAATTAAATAAAAAATAAGAGACCACAATAAACACAAATTTGGGCATTATATGGTCCTTGAGAGACACATAACTATCTAAAAAATGTTTTTTAGAAACAGCTAAATCATGTGTATGTATACCAGGGTTAAGCTTTGATAGATCTTCGTACGCGATCAGTCGGATCGCAGTCCGATCGCAGTCGGCCGCCGGTCGCTTCGAACGCACGCTAGATGTTATAGCGTCGCATCGCGGTCACGGGCTAACGTCATAGTCGATGTTCGCTCGATTCTGCGTGCCGATCTGAAGCGTGTCGCACACCGGGCGCAACTGTCAACCGAAGTCGACTGCGGCTCCGGGTTGGCGGTGCCCGATTCCGGGAACCGCACCCGCCTGCGCACCGCGATCGATCCGACGAAGCCGGACCGCCGAACCTGGCCTACTGGATGTATTATACATGACCCACTCTTGGCCCGCAAATCGACGAGTTATGATGTCCGAGCCGCTCGCCGATACCGCGATTACAGAAGAAAAAATTTACTTTGGCAGACGGTTATAGCTTAAATGAGAAATTAAGTTTATGTTACGCTCTCGACAAAAAAAGCCGAAATTGACCATATAAAATGGTTTTGCGTATTCTATACGTCATAGCTATTCAACGTATTTGTTATAAGTTATTAATATTAATAATATATTTCAATATTCATTATTTTGAGGTTAAAATTCTTTGTGAAAATATGGGTTTACTTTTTGGTGGAGGTGCCGGTCTTTATGTTTAAACGTGATGTTGATAATTTTGATGAATCCGTTATATAAGGTGTCACTAGCGCTAGTTTTGTAGATACTTGAGTGTAAGAACGAACAAGATATAAATTGAACTTTGAATAGCAATAAATGTATTCTTTCTTCGTTCCAGGTCAAAATTACACAGATATAAAGTAACACAAGATTGTTTGATGTATCCATGATATTATCATGATTTGACGCATTTATGATACCGTGAAACTTTGTTAGCCCTGATAAGTGTCAAGTGTCAACCTATGTGAACCTCAGTAGGGGGTAGCTGGGACAATTAAACTTACTAGCTTGGCGGTAATTACAAACATAAACTCAACGGTTCGTTCCATAGCAACAGCACATCCTGCATAAACAATGCCAATCCATAAAAACTGCTTTTCAATTTTAACCTGTCGTTGTCTTTTTGTCTATTTCCTAAAATATACTGATTTTCAACTACAAATATTCTGGAAGTAATATCTATTAGATTTGCAAGATTTGCAATTAACGTGTAGGTGTAGAAGAATAATGAATAATGTAATTTTCTTGCAAAAAGCTATTTCGTGACACTTTTGTGCTGCTATTAGCAGAAATGTTACCTGCCACAGCAGTATTTAGCCTGAAAGTATTTAGTTATAAACTAGGGTATATGTCGAAGAATAAACGATAAACAACCGCATTAACACAGACGTTAGTTAATTTGTAACATTTTCTTCTGTATAATAATAATATAAATAAATAATAATTCATGTCTATAGGTAATTTCTACTGTGTAAATGATGTTTGTATAAAACCATAAAATATTATGTCATTTTACAGCCATTTGCAGTTGCTTTATGAAATGTCCTGGTTGTAGTGATTGAATCTGCAAAAATAGTGTTGATAATTTTTATCCTTGTTACCAACACTAGTCTCGATAATTAAGTGTACCTCAACTCAATGTTTCGAGTTTCTAAAGCCAAGTTTTCGATTCAAAAAAAGCTTTTAACGGGTACAGCAAACTCCAGGAAAAAAGTCTGTCGCTCGGTGTAACCATGACCGCAAGAGAAGTGTTTATATGTTTGCACGAGTCCCTATAATCAAGCGTACCACAATCCACTGAATTCACAAGTGAACTCCGACCGACGCCCGCCACAGTGTGAAAAATTCCTGAAAAGCTGGCCAAAACTAATATTTTATTGTTTTCAAATTAAACAGAATTAACCCTACATAACAACTCTTTGGTCAACCGTGTATAAGAATAGTAAATTGTAAAAATTTAGCTAAACCGATTAAGAATAGTATCAATTCAATGTTTTGGGATGTGCAAAGCGTACGATTGTGTGTTTGTACAAATGTAATTGTAATTTCTGTGGGCTTGTTGACAATAACTTTATTGTTTTTGTAAAATTTTGTGTCCTTCGAGGTATATAAGTTTTATAATTTATTCTATGCAGTTCAATATTTTAACATGTTTTTAGCAACTTCTATTACAACGTAGCAATAATTTTATAAACTTAAAGTTTGCCTAGACTTTTGTAAAATTCCCCGCATATTGCCGGTTAGAATTATAGCTCATTGTAAAGGTCAGATTTTGTACTTTTACTTTATCATACGCAGTATGTAAAGTATTGTAATCATGCCGAAAAAAAAAATTGAGATTTTAGCGGAAATAGGTCTTTATGGGTCCCCTGAACATTTTTGACCAAGGTACAAAAAAATGTCTGTGTGTGTGTGTGTGTGTGTGTGTGTGTGTGTGTGTGTGCGTGTGTAAACGATTTTTGTGACGACGATTCCGGAGAAACTACTAAAGGTATCGGGACGAAAGTTTATATTTAGAAGTTTTATAACCAAACTTAGAGCTGAAAAGCTTTTGGTTCAAAAGGGTCGAAAGGAACTGGTAGTTTATTCTAAGCCTTTTTCAATGATTTTGCAAATGAGCCGCCATTTCTGTAATTTCGACAAAATAGTTAAATAATAAATTAAAGTAGAGGAAATTTTGAATAATTTATGCCTATGACATTTTTTGGTAAAATTAATAGTTTAGCTTTTTAGTTTATTCTAAGCCTTTTTGAAGGATTTTGGAAATGGGTCGCCATTTCTGTAATTTCGACAAAATAGTTAATTAATAAATTAAAGTAGAGGAAATTTTGAATAATTTATTCCTATGAAATTTTTTGGAAAAATTAATAGTTTAGCTTCAAGAGCAAATTCTATTTGATCGAGATCGGTCGCATCTGCATTGATATGAAATTACATAGTAGCCAGGATCTTGACAAATATTTTTTTGTGTTGTCACATTCGAAAACAGCTGATATCAGAGGTTGGAGAACCACTATGGAACGTTGCCGCTGTAGTGCGGCAAATTATAAAATACAAATTTCAAATAAAGTAAGATCACCAATTTGATTGTTTGTTGATAAGAAATATCAACCCGTCTTTATATCTAATTCTAAAAACGATACATTGAGAAAATTATAAATAAAGTATAGCGATGAGTGTAGTTTTATTTTAGTATGTTGGTAGGGTTGTGTCATGAACAAATATAAATCTGTCAGAATTTGATTTAACTTTTTAAGGTGCGTTTTCATTAGTGATAATGGCAGTGGTAGCAGACGCCGTTATAGTATTTCCAATAGAAAATTGATAGTGACTCATGTTTATGTACATGCAAACTAATATGTGTCATTATCACGACATGTAAGAAATACTATAATTTCGTATTCTACCACCGCCATTAGCTACCATTACCTACCAATCGGAACCCACCCTTAAATTTGACGTTTCGTCAAAGTGGTACCAACCTAGCATTTACTATACAGAAATTTTGTATTTATCTTTTTTTAAAATACGTGTTTCTTAAAAAGCTCCTGCCAAAAACTAGATAGCGCTACTCGTTCACATGCGACGGCGACACTCCGCCTTCGGTGACGCGCCGCATCACCGCTCGTCGCGCTATTCCGTACATTCGGCATTTGGGACATAAATAACTATTATTCTAATGACGTAGTGTAGGTAGTGTGAAATGCTGATGCTTTGACAATACCTACGATTTATCTCAATAGAATAGATTCTCATGCAGCTAAACTCTTAATTTTATATATTGTATGATAAAGTCATGTGCCTGGCCACATCAGATTTTTTTTAAATATGTAGACAGTTTCTCCTCATACTTACTCTAAATGAATGTCTGTTTACTTGTAGAATGTGGTACATACAATTTATGTGTGCGCCTAAGGAAAGGCTGTTTAAGTTTTTTCTTATTAACCTAGGCTAAACAAATTTGGTGGAGGATTTCTGGTTGTTTGAGATATTCTTGAGGTTGGTTTGATTTTTTGCCAGAAATTGCTTTTAAATTTTTAATTGTATCCAATGCAATATCTTTTATATGCATTTTTACTTTATCATACGTAGTATGGTAAAGTATTGTAATCATGCCGAAAAGAAAAATTGAGATTTTAGCGGAAATAGGTCTTTTTGGGTCCCCTGAACATTTTTGACCAAGGTACAAAAAAATGTCTGTGTGTGTGTGTGTATGTGTGTGTGTGTGTGTGTGCGTATGTGTGTACTCGATTTTTGTGACGACGATTCCGGAGAAACTACTAAAGGTATCGGGACGAAAGTTCATATTTAGAAGTTTTATGACCAAACTTAGAGCTGAAAAGCTTTTGGTTCAAAAGGGTCCAAAGCAACTGGTAGTTTATTCTAAGCCTTTTTCAAGGATTTTGCAGATGAGCCGCCATTTCTGTAATTTCGTCAAAATAGTTAAATAATAACTTAAAGCAGAGGAAATTTTGAATAATTTATGCCTATGACATTTTTTGGTAAAATTGATAGTTTAGCTGCAAGAGCAAATTCTATTTGATCGAGATCGGTCGCATCTGCGTTGATCGGAAACTACATAGTAGCCAGGATTTTGACAAATATTTTTTTTGTGATATCCCCACAGAAATGTCTATGGCTGTCACCACGCTGTCACACTCGGAGAACCGCTATGGAACGTCATCTACAGTGTCATGAACGAATATATATCTGTCAGAATTTGAATTAGCTTTTTAAACTTGACATTTCGTAGAAGTGGTATCAACCTAACATTTTCTATACCGAAATATAACCATTTTAAATTTTTTTTCTAAATACGTATTTCTCAAAAAACGTTGATGTCACTCCTGCCGAAAACAACATAGCGCGACTCGCTCACATGCGACGACGACGCTCCGCCATCGGTGACGCGCCGCATCACCGCTCGTTGTGCTATTCCGTACTTTCGGCACTGTGAGATAAACAACTATTATTCTGATGACAGTAGGTAGTGTCAAATGCTGATGCTTTGACAATGCCTTCGATTGATACTATTGACTATCAAAATATCTGCCAAATCCTGGCTAACTAGTTTAATTTTAATGCAGACACGATTTATCTCAGTCAAATAGATTCTCATGCAGCTAAACTATTAATTTTATATATTGTATGATAAAGTCATGTGCCTGGCCACATCAGATTTTTAGTTGTGTTGTAATAGGACTACTTGAAATACTGAATATTAGTTAAAGACACTGAGCTCAAAAAATTCAAGAAATTTTTAGTATTATAATTACTTATTGCAATAAACAAAAAAATGAGTTTTATTAATTTTGGTGATAAAAATTGCTGGAATGTCGTTATTGGATTGTATGGCATGTGCACCTAGATATGGAAAGGGACCGATTCCAGAATTAAATGATTTAATTTAGCCATTATGAAAAATTTGCAGTTAGTTATGAAGAAGCGAGCAACATGGGTTGAAAAACGTCAACAATTAAGAATTTTGACGCGTGGCATAACTAGTATTAATTTATTTTTTAATATAGTTATTATTAGTACCAAAAGTGGTATCAACGGAACATGAAATTAACAGTTCCGAATATGAAGATGTAAAAAGTGAAGTATATGAATATAGTGAAGCTGATGATGAAGATGGCCAAGACCAATGAACAAATACATTTTAATTTTCTTTTTATAACTTTGATAACTAGTATTCAACGCGTACCATATCTTCTTATTTATAAATTTTAAAATTATTTATTTTATATTTCAATTATTAGAGAAGTATACTAAGCAAAACCATATTTACATTTTAACCCTTGCCTAGAATACATGTTCTGTTAAATTTTATGTACACTATGATGGGTTATTTATTAAGTGCGTTGCCATTTCATAATACTGGGACCAAGCGGATTTAAACCTGAAAACCGAATTTCAAATAAATTGTAAAAAGTAATGTAAGAACTGATATCCGCCATATTTTATCCGCTATTTTGATTTGTTGTTTATTTATTTCGGATTTATAATCAGCTACTCCAAATCCCCACAAATACTGAATTTCCACTAAATTGAAAATAGTTTTCGAACAAATGTTCACCATATCGGATCGGCCATTTTGTTTTTCAAGTTTTGATTTCGGGTTTGTAATCGGCGACCCTTCAAAACTTAGATTACCGAATGTTATCTAAATTGAAAATGCTTTTGACTTTTGGCCAGGTTTTTGGGAATTTTTCACACTGTACGTTTCATGTCGTTTAAACATGAAGGATATGTTATGTTGGCTATGACATGAATTCAAAATATGCCATTAAACGCTATTTTGACTGGCATTAAAATGACCACATCGAAACACTACATACAAAAACATCATGTTTGAAAAAAAATCACTTGAATACACACAAAAGTTTAATTTTGAATTACTCCTAGCAACTCCTCTCCTTGTCTTGGCTCCTCTCACTGAATAAGAATGATAATTTTCGATCATTTTCAAATCCAAGTTAACACAACTCAAATCTTTTTACCTTTTTGATAATCGATAATAGTTATACCAGAAATTTGACAACTATTCAGTGACAACTGTTAACAAAGATACATTGTAGTACCTCAACACTTCAACTGCTTATAAAATTTAATAATTACGAGTTTACAGAACATTATATTTTTGTAAACAAACATGAATTAGCGTTCTTTTTTAATATTTGGCAAGAAATTGATTTATCTATTGTATTTGTGTGATAAAGAAACTCTAGAAAAGATTCTACATTATCTCTTTTCGAAACAAACAAAGTACTGCATGGATTTAATTCTATTTAGCATACAAATGGCGTTACGTAATACTAAATCTATAATAACAATAATAATAAAATTGTTATGATCATGCAGTTATGTAAATTAATACTTAAAAAATATTTAGCTGAGGAAATTTTATGATTAATAATTAATTTGTATTGATCTCTGGAAGGTAGTTGTAACGAAACAGCAATTAATCTTGACAAGATATTCGGTGTCCGCCTTAATGCCGGGTCCGTTGCACCCCTAAACCAGATTATTAGTAACCTGTACCTACTACAAAGCACAGTTCTAAACACTACCGGACAAAAGCTACCATAGACGAGGCTTCTCAAGCTAGGGGCTGACATTTCAAAACAGGCTCTGCAAACCTAAATACTGTACTAAAATGTATTCTATGTGATAAAATCATCAGACAATTTTCACACTGGCAAATCCGTAAATTACGATTTTTCGAAATGGTCTTAAGTCTGCAGACAGATGAGTTCGACAACAGCACCAAAATGGGCCATTGATTATAATGACACTAGCTAGTTTTATATTAATGTATACATGGCGGATCCCGATCAAATAGAATCTCATGCAGCTAAACTAATAATTTTATATATTGTGTGATAAAGTCGTATGCCTGGCCACATCAGACTTTTTCCTTAGTCTTGCAGTGTTATGGTTCTAGTCAATGATTCTCTCAATACCAATTACCAATTACCAATTACCAATTACCAATTAGCACATTGAGTGAAGGGCCTTGAAAAAATATGTTTGAGACAAAGGGTTCTAATAAACATAAATATTTGAGAACTACCGTACAAAACACCGTATAAAAAAAGACGAAGGCGCCGGAGAAGGAGTTAAACACTTATTATTTGAATCAACAACAAACCCGTTCGAAACTTATTAATGTAAACAGCATACGGTAACTGTATATCATAATATACGACTAGCCAGACTCGAATAAATCACGGCCAAGAAGAGCCCCGAGACCGTGGTAGATTCTAATTAATTAAAATTAATAGTTTGCGGTATACGCGCGTAAGCAATAAGCGCGGAAATTCGCAACATTCGGCCCAACTCCTGTGCTGCAGTTCGTGGCGAATGAAAGTTGGTTCGAAACGGTAGATGTTGGATTGCGTGCTGGTGCCGAGATAACGCCTGGCCGTGTCCAATTTGGCGCGTTCAGCAGAAACATTTGTATCTGGAGGTGTGACGCCGTCGAAGTCCGTGTTCGAAAACCAGAACGGGAACGCACTTGCACACAACTGCATACTACATGCACGAGCACTATCGCGCCCCCCCTATCTGCATACAAAAGACCCTGCCGAATTCTAGATGTGTGTATGAGCTATACATACATATACGCGAGCAGGATATTCAAATGCAAACGAAAACACTCACATCAATAATGTTAAAATGTCGTGTATACTCATGAGATATCATCTGTATGCAGGGTATCAAGGGAGTCTGACTCGTAACTAGGATAGAGAGCACATAAAAAAGTCTTCGTGAGTGCAAAATTTCTCCCGAACTTATTAATTAACCTTAGATCAATATAAATATATCGATGATGTATTAATGAGCTGTAGAATTGGTCAACATTAAAATGCGACACTTGTCAATGGATGCATGGGCATATCCAGGGTGGGGGGCAAGGGGGGCAGCTCCCCCCCCTTTCGTATTTTGGTATTATGTTTATTACTCTTTCCTTTATGGACACTAGGGTGGTTGTTTTTATTTAGAAAGCACCAATACCTTCGAAATCGCTCCAAAAAAAAAAAAAAAAAAAAAATAAATAAAAAAAAAAAAATAAATACACAAAAAGGGGTTTTTTATGGTGCCTTTCGAAGCCTTAAATTTACATGGGTAGAAGACATGTTTTGAGATTTTTCGAATAATTGTTCGGGGTTTGCGAAAACTTAAGTCAAAGTTATCCGTCTTTGACAGGCGGATAGTACGCACGGGCGCCATTACGCTCCACGCAATAAAGCGTGTGTTCAGCGGTTTTCGCGTTTTGTAGTGTGTTTTTACTCAGCAAGTGAGCGTTTAAGTGTGATTTCACACTTCTATTAGGTGTAGGTGGTATTTTTCGCAGGTTTTAGGGCAGCGTGGTACACCTAACCTCAAAAAACTCCCGCGTGTTCAACACGCGCCGGCACCTGTTGCCGGCGAGGTGGTTCTTCTTTGTTTTAGGCAGGAAGATGAGCAGCGGAGAAGGCTCGAAGGCGCCCCAGGAGGAGGAGCAACCCGCCCTAGAGTCTAAGGACAACGATGGCTTCACCGAAGTCCGTCGGAGGGCGAGAGGAGGCAAACGACCCTGCGGTGCCGAATTAAAAAGGCGGAGGAAGGCTCGTGCTCTAGAGCAACAGCAAGCTTCTACGCCTCAGGGATCAGCTGCGTCGGGAGCAACAGCGCGTACCTCTCGCTACACGAGAGAGCACGAGGCTGGCCCCAATAGACGTGGTGAACGACGCGACGAGAGTCGTCAACAGAATCGCCCCGCACCTGGTGACCAGGCACGCAACTCGAATCTACGTCGAGGAACAGCGAGCCGTCCAAGTGACCGAAGGGAGAAACCTAGCACCTCCGGTACGAAGACCCAACCCCAATACTCAGGTAGAAGGGCTGAGGAGCGTACTGGGGATGTACAAAACAAACGGTTGCGTTCGGCGACATCTTCGGAGCAGTCACCGGCTCACCACAAGAGGGCGAGACACGCACCGCATAACACCACCGCTAATACAGCGGCAATCAGCTTCCGGGAGGCATTGACTAGTCACCTCCGGGTTGTCATCATTGACGGCCGCAATCCCCTTGGCAAGATCAAGGAGGCGGACGGCAAAGAAGTGCAGAGGGAGCTCTTCAGACTTCTTTGGGAGGAACTGAGCGTCAGGCCCTCAGGATCTAAAGAGCCCCAGATCACCTTCCGCTCTTGGAGCTTCAAGGGAGAGAAGCTCAGGGTCACATGCGGTGACGACCTGTCCCTTGCATGGCTAAAGGGCAAAATTACGAAGCTACGTTGCGCCAAAGACGCACAGCTTCGCGTTATTAGGGAGGATGAGCTTCCGAGGATGCCCAGAGTCCAAATCTGGATACCCTCATCGCTCCTGCTCGACCCAGAGGTCAAGCCCTCCAGCGACAGACTGGTCAACATCCTGGCTGATCAGAACAGACACCTGGACATCCACAGCTGGTGCCTTTTCAATTTCGAGGAGGTCGCAAACAGCTCTGGCGATGCGGGACTCGTTCTCGCATTTGGTGCAACCCAGAAGGATGCCAATTGGCTCCGCACTAACGGATCGATCCTCAATCTGTTCTTCGGAACAATTAAGGTCCGCGTCAGTGGGTGGCAAGACCTGGAACAGGAGCTCACCACCGAGGTAGAGGCGACGGCAACGTCGGGGGCTTGCGCGGCAACTCCAGCTGTAGCACCCTCGACTGGGACGGCGCCAGTACCTGCTCCGGCACCTTCTGTCGTGGTAGCAGCACCAGCAGTGGCTAGGTCGGAAGAGATGGACATCTCCCAACCAGATGCGGGATTCAGAGGCTTCACGGAAACGAAGCCTCTGAAGACACCATCCTCGCCGGACTCTTGTGTGTCGGACTCCATCCTTGACACACCCCCGAGCAAAGCGACAGCCACTGTCGATCCACCTTCTCCCTCTCACTAAAGTGAGCAGCCAGGAAGCCAGAAATAGCCCGATGGACAACAACACTATCAGGGTAGTACAATGCAATCTGCATCGCAGCAAGACAGCAACGGCAACTCTTTGCCGTCATCTTGACGTGATGAAGAACACTATAGCTCTGATTCAAGAGCCATGGACCTCCGGGTCCAGGGTACTTGGTCTTAGTAATCTTAGCGGTACTGTTTTCAGCAACGCCGGCGACAGCAGACCTAGGACAGCAATTTTTGTGCCCAGGAATCTTCATGCCTACCTCTTGCCTCAATGCTCGAACAGGGACGTCACTGCAGTGAGGGTACAATGGATCCTTAAAGGGACAGCACAAGAGATCACCATGGCAGCTGCCTACCTTCCAGGGGAGGAAAGACCCCCATCGCAGGAGCTGAAGGCGTTAGTCGACACCTGCAGCGGAAGGAAATGGCAGCTGATCATCGGATGCGACTCCAATGCACACTCCTCGGCGTGGGGTAGTAGAGATGACAACGTCAGGGGTAAGTTACTGCTTGAATTTATTACTAGCAGCTATTTAGATATACTAAATCGTGGGACGGAACCGACATTCGTCAACGCACGATGTCAGACCGTCATTGACATTACGTTAGCCACCTTAGGTATCTCGCAACAAATAACCAACTGGCGTGTCTCAGAGGAAGCTTCCCTGTCAGACCACAGATGGATTACCTTCGATCTTGGTCGTCACGAGGCCACGAAAAGATTGGGGCGAGATGCCAGAAGGACGAACATCGACGCCTTCTGCGAAAATCTTTCTGGTGAGTTGCAACATACGAACATCTCACGCCCACGTAACATCGGAGACTTGGACAATTACTCGTCTGTCTTAAGCAACGCTCTGATGAAATCGTACAAAAAGGCCTGTCCCCTGAGGAAAGAACTAGAGCTGGGACGCGCCACCCCTTGGTGGTGTTCCGAGCTCGAACGACTCAAGTTGAATACCAAAAGGGCTTTCAATAAGGCACAACGCTCAAAAACTGACCTGGACTGGGACGATTACAGAAGTAAGCGTTCCGAGTTCAGGAAATTAATCAGGCGAAGGCAGAGGGCTACCTGGCGCAGCTTCTGCGAAAGCGTGGAATGCATCGCCGATGCCTCTCGCTTGAAAAAAATACTGTCAAAAGACCCGAGACAGGAAGTAGGTATCTTGAAGAGGTCTGATGGCTCTTTTACCAACAGCCTCAAAGAGAGCTTAAAACTGCTAATGTGTATTCACTTTCCAGGCTCCTCCACCACTCTGGATACCACCATTGCAGAACCTAACAGCGCTGCCTCCGAGGACGATTGGGTTTCAGCCAGCCGTATTGCAGACAGCGCCAGACTAAGGTGGGCCATTCAGAGCTTCTCACCCTTCAAGTCTCCAGGACCAGATGGTATCTTTCCAGCCCTGCTACAGTGGGGACTTGAAACGATTGAACCACATCTGCTGGAGATCATACAAGCGTGCCTGGCGCTGCGTTACGTCCCAAAACGTTGGCGTGAAGTTGCAGTCACCTTCATACCTAAGCCCGGAAGACAGGACTACTCGGTACCAAAGGCTTTCAGACCCATTAGTCTCTCCTCTTTTTTTGTGAAGACTATTGAAAGACTTTGCGACAGATATATCAGGGACACAGCACTCTTAGCGAGACCACTGCACCCTAGCCAACATGCCTATACACAAGGAAGATCCACTGACACTGCACTATACAGTGTGACAAAGCAAATAAGCTCCTCAATTGACAACGGGGAATCCACATTGGGTGTGTTCATCGACATTGAAGGAGCCTTCGATAAAACCACCTTCCGTTGCATCCAGGAGGCTCTGGCAGAGCGTGGCGTGGCGCCGACCGTTAAGGGCTGGATCCATGCCATGCTCTCGCAAAGAATAGTGAGCCTCAAGGTGTGCAACACAACACTCAAGGGAAGAGTCGCGGGAGGCTGTCCACAGGGAGGAGTGTTATCACCACTTTTGTGGAACCTTACCCTTGATAGCCTGCTTCAAGAATTAAATGGCCAAAGATTCGAGACCGTTGGCTACGCTGATGACCTTGTCATACTCGTCAGCGGAAAATTCCACAACACACTTGCCGAAAGAATGCAAGTGGCGCTAAAACACGTCGAGGACTGGTGCAAAGCTCACTCGCTTTCCGTTAACCCAGCCAAGACAGAAATGATACTCTTCACTAGTAAGAGGAAACACGGCAATTTCACACCACCAAGGTTCTGCAATAGCGAACTGAAACTGTCTGAAGAGGTCAAGTATCTCGGTGTGACCTTCGACAGGAAATTAAGCTGGAAAGCACACCTTGAGCTAAGACTGAAAAGGGCAAGAATGGCTTTCGGTCAGTGTCGTAGAGCCGTAGGGAAAACCTGGGGTCTCTCACCACAGATCACACTGTGGATATACACTGCCGTTATCCGTCCTATGCTCACGTACGGGGCGATTGCGTGGTGGTCTAGAGTCAAGCTGACCACAACCAAAATCAAACTGGCACAAATTCAAAGACTTGCTTGCCTCGGCACAACCGGGGCAATGAGCACAACCCCAACTGCTGCGTTGGAGTACATGTTGTACTTGCCACCACTTGACTTCTTCATTGAAGAGGTGGCCCTGAAAACACTATTCAGGCTTCGCACGGTGGGCTACACAAAAGTAGGCGACAAGGGCGGCATGTGGGGCAGTCTATGGAGTAGTGCAACGGAAGTTGTGCCGCTTCTCGACTACCGTACGGACTATATTCCACCTTGTTACGTCTTCAACAAACCCTACCTTCCCAAGGACATACCGCAGGTAAAGGGGAACACCTCGAGCCTGAAGATATTCACAGACGGCTCCAGGAAAGATAGTGGTACTGGCGCTGGCATTTTCTCTCATGACTACCAGCTAAGACAGTCCATCCCCCTAGGCAAGTATCCTTCTGTAACGCAGGCGGAAATCTTTGCCATAAAAACTGCCGCGGAGTGTATTCTCAGCTCCGACAAGATTGGCAGTAACGTAACGATCTACACAGACAGCAGACAATCCATCCTCTCATTAAGTCGTTGCAGGTTTACCTCCGATTTAGTCTTGGATTGTCATAACACCCTTGTGGAGGCGTCCAAACACAACAAGGTCAACCTCATATGGATAAAAGGGCATTCTGAGGATAAGGGCAATCGGCACGCTGATAAACTAGCAAGAAGAGCTGCCAACGGACTGGTAAGCTCGCCGGAACCCTTTCTACTACCCACTAATAACCTTCTGCTACAATCATTGAAGGACCTCACCCACAAGAAATTCATCCGACAATGGGAGAATCTACCTGGCTGTCACCAAGCTAGGGAAGGGCTCCCTCGCTCCTCCAGCATCTCTGCTAGGAAATTTACACAGCTGTCCAGACAAAACCTACGTTTAATTACGGGTATTCTCACGGGTCACTGTGGTTTACGGAAGCATCTACACGTGATGCATCTCGCTGAAACGTCTATATGCCGAGCTTGTGAGCTAGAGGATGAGACGGTAAAACACATTTTCTGTGAATGCCCAGACCTGGTTGTACACAGGGAACGCTTGCTGGGGGATCCATGGCCAACCATGGACGGAATCAGGAACGCACCTCTGAGCTGCGTCCTAGCCTTCGTTAACTACCTAGGCTGGTTGACACAGCCAGAGTGAGCGTAGGGGGAGGCACAAGGGGCCCAATGGGGCCTGGGTGCCACGAGGATTATCCTTGACCTCCAACACCCTACATACATACATAGGACTTGTAGAGGACTCATTAAGAAAGAATTTGACCAATTATTATACATATGGCTTTGACTCCCCCAATCCACCCCAGTGCCCTGAAATCCACCCAAATGAATAAATGTTAGTTCTACAGAAAATTTACCGTTCTAATCATTTCATAATTTTTTTTCTCATAGAAATCATTCCTTTAAGTCTTGTGGCATGTTTATAAATATTTGTCAGTTAATTTTCATTTGTTTAAAAAAAGTTGTATTTGTTTAAATAATTTGTTTTCTCGAAAATCCGTCTAACTTTTGTTCTCTGAGTTCGAAATTGCAGTTTGATACCTTAGAGGGACATTATTCATTAAACAATTTCTTCTTATTGTTTAAACAATCAATTATAATTCATTTTCAACTTTTTGTCTAATTATGGTTGAAAATTCGGTTTATTTGTGAAATTAACTTATAAATGTCATGTTCGAGATGTCTGGTCTGTATTATCTAATAAACCAATCTTGGTTTAAACAAATGCCATTTCTATAAAACAAATATTTGCTATTCGCCTAAAATTATTTTGTTGTAGATCGGTCTGGCCAACAGTTATTTTGAAGTGACATCATATGAATTTTGGTATGATTTCCAGTGTTTGAATAATAAAATAACATTCGTTTTCAATATTTCATCAAATTAGAGTACAGGGAACAGTTTCCAGACAGCAACATATCAACATTATCTTGCGACACACAGTGTGTAGGAAATCAGAATAAGAAATGGAGAGAGAAATGTGATTAATAAAATTTGTTGACTACACGAAATTTAATATTTTTAAAAAAAATGTAACTAAAATTTTCAAAAAAAAAGCATTTCAAATCGTTTCGATTTTTTCGAATAAATGATATTGAAAACGAATAATGTTTTATTATTTAAACAATGAAAATCATCTCAACATATAAATGCTGTCACTTGAGAATAACAGTTGGCCAGACCGAAATTAAAAAAAATGAATTTTAAGTGAATTGCAGACAAAATTGTTTATACAAATAGAATTTTTTAATCAAATGTGGGTTTATTAGATTATATAGATAATAGGTTTGTTAGATATTTTAAACATGAAATTTATAAGTTAATTTTACAAAAAAAGCTGACTTTTCTAAGATAATAAATTAGAAAAAAAGTTGATAATGAATAACAATTGTTTAAACAATAGGACGAAATTTTTCAATGAACAATTTCGAACTCAGAAAACAGAATTCAGGAGTGATTTTCGCCAAAAACGAATTATTTTAACAAATAGATCCTTACACAAATGTATATTAACTGACAAATGTTTATAAACATTGCACTAGACTTATAGTAATAATTTCTATGAGAAAAGAGAGACTGAAATGATGAGAAGGATCAATTATCTGAAAAATATATTTTTTTTTTCATTTAAGGGTTGTTTTCAGGGCACTAAGGGGATGAGTTGGGGGCGTCAAATCCATATGTAAAATAGGTCAAATTCTTCCTTGGAAAGTCCTCTACAAGTCCTTAAGTATTCTCAAGTTTTCTCAAACCCCAAACAATGATTTGAAAAATACCAAAAAGTGTCTTTTTCTTAAGCATTTCCCCATGTAAATTTAAGCCCTCGACAAGAACGGTTAAAAATCAAAATTTCACAAAAAATATGGTTAGAATATAAACTACTTCCGGGTTATGCCGTGTGTCAAGATTTGTAAATGCTGACGTTTCGCGATCCATGTTGTTCACTAATTAATTGAATAGTGTTCAATTATCTTTGAAGAAGCGATTCTTATTATTCACATTTCTTTCTTCTGATTTTTTACTACTATGTGTTCAGGATAATATTGATTTGTTGCTGTCTAGAATTTTCAGGGGCACTGTGAGGGTGGGTTGGGAGCGTCAAATCCATATGTATAATAGGTTAAATTCCTCCTTGGAAAGTCCTCTACAAGTTAACATAAATTTTCCCAAATCCCGAACAATTATTCGAAAAATACCATAAAAAGTCTGTTCCCCATGGTCATAGAGGCGTTGATAGGCACCGTTAAAAATCAAAATTTCGAAAAAAAAACTGTCATAAAAAAACCGACATAAAAATAACCACCCTAGTGTCCATAACGGAAACAGTGTTATCTAATAAACATAATACCAAAATACGGAAGGAGGGGGCAGCTGCCCCCCTGGATACGCCCATGCACGGAGCTATAGAGATATTATAAATAAATCTTTATAATAGACAATATTTATTGATTTGTCCGTATGTAGAGCATTTTATTTATCAAGGCGTGTGGGACAATATTGACCATGCAATAAAGACCATAAATAAAGACCGCAAGTACCTACAATATTGCTACCTGGAGATGGTATGACTAATTATGGCGCGCCATAACAAAAGTTTGCCTCCATTGAAACAACAATTTGTTTGACTTAAACAATATTTCTACCAGTGTTGGCATAGACTCTAGTTTGTTATGATTTTGCTTCATGTGATATACGAGCAAAGTAGTTGCGATGAAAGCTAATGTCAAATACCTAATATCTGAAAAATGTTGTTCACATGTATTTAAAAAAAAAACATCCCCCATACGACACACTGTGTATATGGAAATATTTTTTTATTGAGGAAAATGATGGGTCAAACAACTTTTGTAAAAACCATTTTTATCTTTCAACGGAGATATCGCCCTATGCGCCATTAATGAATTACCCTGTATGATCTGCCGGACGACTAAAATCTACTTGGTAATTATTGCTGGAGACACCGATCAGACGTTGCGTAAATCTGATTAAGGGGGTTGAATATTTCAAAATGAATGGAGTTTCAAAATAATCAAATAAAAACAATGAAAACAAATCGAAATGGAATGGAGTGGCGATTATAATGTTAGTAACTTATGCATTTAGTACAAAAGAATTCAGTGTACTTAAATATGTACTTACATTTGTAGTTGTTCCTTCTATGCGTGCTAATTTTCGTAGACGTCCGATGGCTTTCATACAAAAGATTGATGATGAGATGATGATGATGAGTCCTGACCAAAATGTGGTTGAGAATCTGTAATTGTAAATTAATAGTCATTCTCCAAATATAATCTTTTCGTTAACAAATGGTTAAAAATTGAAATTCAAGACGAGTGGGACAATATTGACCAAGCAATAAAGATAGTTTTGATGGAAAATATGCCTAAATATGCACAAGTACCTACAATGTTCCTACTTGGCGATACTACGAATAATTATATCGCGCCAAACCAAATTTTGCCTCTATTGAAACAACAATTTGTTTGACTTAAACAATATTTCTACCAGTGTTGACTACAGACTGTAGATTGTTATGATTTTGCTTCATGTGCGATACGAGCAATCTAGTTGCGATAAAAACTAAAGTCATGCACGCCTCGACTACAGATAAACTTAACAGTGTCTTTTAATGGCTATACCACCATAGTAAAGAATTAATTACCTTGGTGTTGTCCCTCCAGTTCTCTTCGTCAGTCTTATGGATAGTCCCGTTGACACACGTTGGCACCAGATATAATTTCCACAGATTATGCAATCAAAATTCGGTAATTAAATAAAATATACCTTTTGGAAGGTGTCGCGGGGTCTCAGGTCGCTCTTTAATAACGAGCTAGCTAGCTGGTGACTCTTTCCCCTGTTCTGCTAACCCAACGAAAGCAAGACGGCTAGTACTACTTTTTACCGCGACCTTCCGTAAAATCATAGTTGCGGAGGTTGTAAGTCCGTCTAACGTCCATGCCCAGGAAGGGTTAATCCGTAGCATATCCGTGTAGGAAGAAGTCGGCAACCCCTTTTATACCGGCGAACCGGGACCAGCCAAATTGAATGCAATATTTTGAGAGCAACAATGGTAATATTATCGTGGTCGCGCACAAACACTTATCGCCACTGTACCTATCCCGCAAAATTATGAACGTTTTCCCGACCAAATAGTTCACGTCACACGAAACACGAAGACCGATAACCGTATGCTAGTTAAAATAGCGATAATTACCGGTAAATAAAGAAGGAACACCACAACGATCTAATACGTATCGGGTCTGGCGTACGCGATACGTGGCGTATGTTATGATGCGCTGAGGTGCATATTTTGGAAAACTGCGTGTCGCGACTTGGTTTGGGACCAGTTTTTCTGCACAGTCGACGCGCTCGGGGCGGCGGTGGGGCACGGGCGTAGAGGTACGCGTCCAATCTAGAACCGTTATTTACCACTACAATCTAGGTATGTATGATATTTTGAAATTCTATAAATAGCCGACGAATTTACATGGATGTAATTTAATTTTAGCAATTCATTTTCCAATGATATTAATTAATAATTACAATGGGGGACATGCACGTATCCAGGTCAAATCGCAAGGGGTGGGGGGCAGTTGTCTAAATTTAACTTGCTGTATGGGTGAAGGGTGCCCATTAGGGTGGTTCAAAAATGCATTGCAGAAATTTTTGTGATACTAGAAAGCAATGATGACGCCAAATCGTTTCCAAATAAAAAAAAGTGGACATGTAATTTCATTGTTGAAATTTAGATTTTTAACCGTGTTTGTCGACGCCTTAAATTAACATGGGAAAATGCCTGGGAGGAAGAAATTTTTTGGTATTTTTCAAATAATTGTTCGGGGTTTGAGAAAACTTAAGATTACTTAAGGATTTGTAGAGGACTTTCCAACGAATTTAAATAATTCGTTTGTCTCGAAAATTAGTCGAATTCTGTTTTCTGGGTTCGAAATGTCAAACTATTATCCTATTGTGACATTATTTATTAAAAAAATCTTCTTTTTGTTTAAAAAATTAATTATTTTTCATTTTCAACTTTTTTTCTAATTATTGTCTGAAATTAACTTTTAAATTTCATGTTCGAGATAACATACAAACCTATTATCTATATTACCTAATAAACCCACATTTGATTAAACGAATTCTATTTATTTAAACAATTTTGATTAGCAATTCACTTAAAATTTATTTTTGTATATCGGTCTGGCCAACCGTTATTCTCAAGTGACAGCATTTATATTTTGGGATGATTTCCATTGTTATAATTTATTCGAAAAAAATTAAATGATTTGAAATTCTTTTTTTCGGGAAATTGGGGAGTTACATTTCTTGTTAAAATATTTAATTTCTTAAGGCAACAAATTTTATTAATCACATTTCTATCGTTATTTCTTGTTCTGATTTCCTATAATACCACTGTGTGCCGCAAGATAATGTTGATTTGTTGCTGTCTGGAAACTGTTCCCTGTACTCTAATTTGATGAAATATTTAAAACGAATATTACCTTTTTTTATTAGATAGATTTATTAGATAATACAGACTAGATATCACGAACATAAGTTAATTTCACAAATAAAGTGACTACCATAATTAGAAAAATCTGATGTGGCCAGGCACATGACTTTATCATACAATATATACAATTAATAGTTTAGCTGCATGAGAATCTATTCTATTGAGATAAATCGTAGGTATTGTCAAAGCATCAGCATTTGACACTACCTACACTACGTCATTAGAATAATAGTTATTTATGTCACAAATGCCGAAAGTACGGAATAGCGCGACGAGCGGTGAAGCGGCGCGTCACCGAAGGCGGAGTGTCGCCGTCGCATATGAGCGAGTCGGCTATCTAGTTTTTGGCAGGAGCGATATCAACGTTTATTGTGTTGCTTTTTAAGAAATACGTATTAAAAAAAATAAATGATTTCTGTATAGTAAATGCTAGGTTGGTACCACTTTGACGAAACGTCAAGTTTAAAGGTGCGTTCCGATTGGTAGGTAATGGTAGCTAATGGCGGTGGTAGAATACCAAATTATAGTTTTTCTTACATATCGTGATAATGACACATATTAGTTTGCTTGTACATAAACATGAGTCACTATCAATTTACTATTGGAAATACTATAACGGCGTCTGCTACCACTGCCATTATCACTAATGAAAACGCACCTTAAAAAGGTAATTCAAATTCTGACATATTAAGATTTGTTCATGACACATCCCTACCAACATACTAAAATAAAACTACATTTATCGCTATACTTTATTTATAATTTTCTCAATGTATCGTTTTTAGAATTAGATATAAAACCGGGTTGATATTTCTTATCAACAAACAATCAAATTGGTGATCTTACTTTATTTGAAATTTGTATTTTATAATTTGCCGCACTACAGCGGCAACGTTCCATAGTGGTTCTCCAACCTCTGATGAGATCAGCTGTTTTCGAATGTGACAACACAAAAAAATATTTGTCAAAATCCTGGCTACTATGTAATTTCATATCAATGCAGATGCGACCGATCTCGATCAAATAGAATTTGCTCTTGAAGCTAAACTATTAATTTTACCAAAAAGTTTCATAGGCATTAATTATTCAAAATTTCCTCTACTTTAATTTATTAATTAACTATTTTGTCGAAATTACAGAAATGGCGGCTCAGTTCCAAAATCCTTCAAAAAGGCTTAGAATAACCTAAAAAGCTAAACTATTAATTTTACCAAAAAATGTCATAGGCAGAAAATATTCAAAATTTCCTCTACTTTAATTTATTATTTGACTATTTTGACGAAATTACAGAAATGGCGGCTCATTTGCAAAATCCTTGAAAAAGGCTTAGAATAAACTACCAGTTTCTTTGGACTCTCTTGAACCAAAAGCTTTTCAGCTCTAAGTTAGGTCATGAAACTTCTAAATATGAACTTTTGTCCCGATACCTTTAGTAGTTTCTCCGGAATCGTCTCCACAAAAATCGTTTACACACACACGCACACACACACACACACACACACACACAGACATTTTTTTGTACCTTGGTCAAAAATGTTCAGGGGACCCAAAAAGACCTATTTCCGCTAAAATCTCAATTTTTTTTTTCGGCATGATTACAATACTTTATCTTACTGCGTATGATAAAGTAAAAAATGTTGAAAGTAAATTATAATTGATTGATTAAACAATAGGAAGAAATTGTTTAATGAATAATGTCCCTCTAAGGTAATAAACTACCATTTCGAACTCAGAAAACAGAATTCAGACGGATTTTCGAGAAAAACACATTTACACAAACTTAACTGGCAAATGTTTATAAAAATTCCACAAGACTTATAGTACCTAATGATTGCTATGACAAAAAAGATAAAGACATGATTAGAACGGTAAATTTTCTGAAAAATGTACATTCTTTCATTTGGGTAGCTTTCAGGGCACTGGGGTGGATTGGGGTCGTCAAATCCATATGTATAATAGGTGAAATTCTTCCTTGAAAAGTCCTCTATAAGTCCTATAACTTTAACATAAGTTTATCCAAACCCCGAACAATTATTTGAAAAATAGCAAAAAATTTCTTCTTCCCATGTAAATTAGAGGCCTCGAAAGGAACCATTACAAATCAAAATTTCGAAAAAAATACACTTTTTTGGATTTGGAGGGGATCGGTGCTTTCTAAATAAAAATAACCACACTAGTGTCCATAAGGGAAAGGGTGCTATGTAATAAACATAATATTAAAATACGAAAGGATACCTCTCCCCCTGGATACGCCCATGTACTACAGAATTGTACGTTTCAAGATAATTAACTGAATACAATATTGCTACAATATTGTACCAAAACATATAAACTAGGGATGCACCAGAGCTAGATTTAGCCGAATAACCTAATACCGGAGCTACTGCTTAAGTTTTGGCAGGAGCACCAAACCTTTGGCCGAAGCAGGGTCTTCTTATTATCAGCTACAAAAATAGCTACAGCTCGCCTTTGGCCAGGTAGCTATATCGTCGTAAGAAAAGAAAACAACTTCCACCTTGTTCTTATATTTTGAACTAACCTTTTATGATCAATGTTTAATTCTTTTTGTATGTATTTCAATTTAAAATACGCCACAGAAGAATTATGGAAATGTCTAAAGCTTCTTCTGCTTTGTGCTATCAAAACCGATGTCGATTGTTGTACGACAAGTGGCGTTCTGAGATGACATTTGAAAAAACTATAGCCATTAGATTCTGTTCCTTTGAGGTACTAATTTGGCGGATGGTGTTTTCATTAGGTACCTATTGGGTACTAAATATTTACAAAACTTGTGATTCGAGTTGTTTTACGAAACGTGGCGTTCTGTGGTGACGTTCAAAAGAACTACTAATAAATTAGGAATGTTCCCTTGAGGTACTAATTCCGCGGTTGCTGCACGGAGCCCCGGTGCATCCTTAATATAAACACCAATTTGTGGTACAACCAGGCGATAAAAGCGAAGTTAAGTCCATATGCCGAGGAGTTGCCCAAGGATCTATTCTAGGGGCCCTTTTTACAATGTTCGTTAGTGAGTTGCTGAGTTATATGGGATTTTTTACAGCATTAAATGAACTCGAAAAGAACATTTCAAAAGTCTTATGAAATACGAAAAATTGAGAAGATAATAGATACAGGAGCTGGTCTGACAGCATATCATGACTCCACTCTAGGTGGACCATCTGGTGAGGGTCTCCTCACTGCAGAAAAATATCCACCTTGCAGAAAAGCAGTTCGAGCGTTAGAAGACCTTCCTCTCCAAACACAAGCCGAATCGCTTTTTGTTAGTACAGAACAATGACCCTCCCATCTGAATACATCCTCGTCCAACTGATCTATATCACATCCCATCAAACTCGACAGGAACTGCAACACCATAACTTACGCACCAAATAAAATCTTAACTTACAGTTCCTTACAACAGACTCAAACCACAAATTCCTTAAGCGCTGTCCTCATCTTCTACAACAAACTACCATCAAACTGAAAAACTCTAAACCAAGAAATTTTGGAAAATAACTTAGAATTATGAAGGACGACTGGATTCAAGTTTTACCACATATTATTTTAGTTTCGCATTATCTGCTTTGAATTGCTACTCGGTATGTACTTAAATTTTTGGATTTCAATAAAATTTTAATTTGAGTATGTGATCTGGTCTTTTAAGTTCATAAATCGTTTGCCATTCTAAGAGGCAGCCTTTAACTAAAGAAAAAATCAAAGTCCTTCTGTAGCTAAATTAGAATTTGTTGAAATTTTCTTGAAATACTTTCCATTTTGTACTTAACTTTAATGTCATTTACTTTTCGTCCACTAAAAGTATTGCAACACGTAATACAAGAAGTCGTACGATGTGTCAAAATCGCAAATGATAGTTCTGTAAACGGTTTTATGACTCATGTCAAAATAGATTCGTAAAATATTGGGAATTTGTGCTACGAACCAGTCACCTGATTTTCTATCACAGGTTTAACGATCGAGGTTTTAAGTATTGATCTTGCATTTTAGCCTACTTACATTAGATTTCTACCAAGTCAAAATATAGTTTTATTTTTCTTAAATGTGACGGGAGACCTTGTAACAAGTCAGATTTCGCCGGTGAGTTTGAATAGGGGATTTGAATATGCACGCTGATGTATTTTGTTTTAAGACGGATTCGAGGTTGGTATTAGCCACGAGGGTTATCGGCGACTGAAACGGTCATTTTGAATGGTTAAAAATGTTACCGTTATTGATTTTAGATAGAATAATATAAACCTGTCTTTTTTGTGGCGAAGCATTTTGGCTTCTAAATACTCATGATTAATTTGTTAGTGAGTTCAAACTTCTGTGACAAAGTTTCAGAGAAAGAACCCACAGATTTTAAGCCTCCGAAGAGTTAGATAATTAATAAACGCTACCCCAAATAAGATCAAGTACATGAGAGAGCTTTAGATCAGGTTAGAAATCGAGTTTAAAAATGGAGGGTAAGCGTCCTCTTCAGTTCATAGGCATTAAGTAATAATATTAAGAAGGGACGTTGCCCCCTATGACAACCTATTTAGACACCTACCAGATTTAAATTTGGAAGAAACCCAATTGAAATGATCTGCCATTCGCTTTGGAGCACAAAAAAGTACGTTTCTACTACCTAGCAAGAATAACAGGGAATATTGGCTAACCAACATTTAAACTAACCAATATTTTCAACATTTAAATCTGACAACAAATCAAATATAGCAATTAGGAAAAACAGTACCACATACATAGTGGTACCACGGTATTATAATTTTTATAACGAACAGATTGTGCAAGTTATTGAAATTAAAGTAAAAAAATAAAGTAATAGTTTTGATGTACATAATTCTAGAAGAAACAGTTTTTCTATATTACTTTATCATACGCAGTAAGATAAAGTATTGTAATCATGCCGAAAAAAAAAATTGGGATTTTAGCGGAAATAGGTCTTTTTGGGTCCCCTGAACATTTTTCACCAAGGTACAAAAAAATGTCTGTGTGTGTGTGTGTGTGTGTATGTCTGTGTGTAAACGATTTTTGTGACGACGATTCCGGAGAAACTACTAAAGGTATCGGAACGAAAGTTCATATTTAGAAGTTTTGTTACCAAACTTAGAGCTGAAAAGCTTTTGGTTGAAAGGGGTCCAAAGGAACTGGTAGTTTATTCTAAGCCTTTTTGAAGGATTTTGCAAATGAGCCGCCATTTCTGTAATTTCGACAAAATAGTTAAATAATAAATTAAAGTAGAGGACATTTTGAATAATTTATGCCTATGACATTTTTTGCTAAAGTTAATAGTTTAGCTTCAAGAGCAAATTCTATTTGATCGAGATCGGTCGCATCTGCATTGATATGAAATTGTATAGTAGCCAGGATTTTTTAAATTTTCGGGCTAATGACAGTACCGGTAGTGTCAAATGCTGATGTTTTGACAATAATTACTGTCAATCTACTGTCAATAGTAAAAAGATTTCATATTGTAATACCGTGTATCTCAGCGTGTCCAAACTGCATGTGTTCTGTTTGTTTTTGGTTTGAGGAAGTATGATCATGTATCGAATGGGCTGGGCAACTTTGGATGGTTGAATATGGATAACACTAGGGTGTTTCATGCAGCAATATTATATCATAAGTTGCTATCCAAGAGGACCCCACAATACCTCATGCGGAAGATACGCTGTAGAACGGATATCCATAACCATAATTTAAGATTCAGGAGTTTGTTTGCTCCACCTGCCCATCGCGCTGAGCTGTATAAACGGTCATTCTCTTACCAGGTCAGTCACTGGGTCTCAGGGAAGATATGAAAAAATTATCGTTAACCAGTTTTGGGGGAAAGGTGAAGTGTTATCTGTTTGCTCAACAGGGGAGACTTTAGGCATTGAGCGCACATCGCAGGCTGCGTTAGTTTTTATTTTTTATGGGCATGTGCGATGTTTTGTTGAGTTGGATTTGCTGCAATTACGTATAATTAGACGCTAGAGTTATTTTTTGTCTGTTTTTGTACGACTATGTCTTAGTTCTAGTTTGCGTAAGGGGCTGAGTGGAAGAGCAAGGCAATTTGGAAACAAGTGTGCTGATCTCCGCCCTAAAATAAATATTATTTTGTTGCATTTAATATTGTTTTGTTAATAAAGGAATTATTTATTTATTTAATTATTTATCTGTCAAATCCTGGTTAACTAGTTTCATTTTAATGCAGATACGACTGATATCAATCAAATAGATTTTCTGCAGCTAAACTGTTAATTTTATATATTGTATGATAAAGTTATGTGCCTGGCCACATCAGATTTTTTTTTATTAATATATGTCTAGATCTATTATTGTTAGACAAAATCACTCAATACCTGAATTTATAGGTATTTTGATGACTTTCTTTGGACATTATCGGTTGATGTATGCACCTTCGCCAAAATATGCGACGCTACATACTCCCTTCTGGAAGTTTGGAGGCCTATAACTACACTAGTATATGTAAAAAATGTGAGAATAGTGCTTTTAATTATTTAATACACCAATAAAATGTAAATAGTTCAAGCCTGAATGCACTGACACAAAATAGAGGACCAAGAATTGATCCTAGAGGACGCTTTTGACACCTACATACAGTGAGCGCGTAAAGTATGGAAACATTACAAGGTCACAAGAACGGTTTGCTATTTTAAAAAATCCTCGAACATGTCAATTTATAATTATCAAACTACACCTTATGGTACCAAATTAATTTTTTTACCTTCACTTGTTTTTAACAAATTACGTCATCGACATTTTTTTTAAATGGCAACCCTATATTTTTCTTAATGAATTTGACAGATATTTTAATTGTCTTAATGGTAGCATAACATTTTTATGGCCTTACATAGGAAAATTTTCGAGAAAAAGACAATTGAAGGTAATGAAATAAAAGTGACAAAATCTCCGGAACGGCCTCGGCCGAATTTAACGAAATTTTGTAATAAAATATTTTGCAACGCTGCAAACGCAGTGGTGTATGCACTGTACGATTCTGTTAAGTCGAGCTGTTGTTATTTTTTGTTATCGATTTTTTCTTTAATTTTTAGACCTAAGTAATAAAGGTTTTTGTTAATTTCAAGATGTTTTTGATATAATACTATAACAAGCGTAGTAACATTGAATAGGCAATTAAAGACTAACAGAAAATGTCGAAATATACAGGGTGTTCCATTTAAAATTCAAGTTTGAGGTTATATCTCAGAAACTGTAAACGTCGCATCAACGATAATAACGCAAGTGACTTTACATGGTTACAAAATACTTAATTCCAAAATTTCGATAAATTTGGACGAGCCGTTACGGAGATTTTGTCACTTTTATTTCATAAACTTCAATTGTCATTTTCTCGAAAATGATCTTGTGTAATGCCATAAAAATATTTTACTACCATTAAGGCAATTAAAAGAGCTGTCCAATTCATTAAAAAAAATATAGGGTTGTCATTTAAAAAAAAAGGTTGATGACGTCATCTGTTAAAAACAATTGAAGGTAAAAAAATTAATTTGATACCATAAGGTGTATTTTGATAATTATAGATCGACGTGTTCGAGGATTTTTTTAAAATAGCAATCCGTTCTTGAGATTTTGTTATCTTTCCAATTCCATACTTTACGCGCTCACTGTATAACATTGTGAGCCGTTTTTATTTATTAACACTCTTTTACACACGTTGTTAATCTTATGTGATTTGACATTTACTACAATTTATGAATTTTTTATTGTTAATGGAGTCTCTTTAATTTAGTAGCAGCAATTATTGAAGAGAACTGGTTGCCTGCTAACCCTAATATTCCACTGTAATATAAATTTTATTATTACTGTAGCATTTAAAGGTCTCGGTCTTGATGGAAGTGTTCTGTCTGGAGGCGGGAAATCTCAAGCCGCCTGCTTGGTCATGAGTGAAATGTCAAAGGTGAAGTCCAATTATTCATACGAGGAAGTTTAATTTTTCAGCGGAAACGCCCGGGGGATTCAGCTGTCGCCCATTACCTGCCCACACTGGCGCTGACACACAAAGAGAATGGAAACACATTGATAAATTTTATCGGGTAGGTGGATGGCGTTTTATTTTTGGAAGCAAAATCAATCGTTTGATGTGCGGCATTGAAAAAAAAAACAGTTGAATAATGAATACTGCACGCACACATGACGTGTTTTCCCCATATGCGAAGCGATAATATTTCTATGCTTTGCAGCCCTTTGTGGATAATTTCGCTCACTGAGAGAGCATTAACAGATTTAATCACAATGCAGAAACAAGCTGTTCATTAGGTAATGGCATGACTTGCAATTTGAATAAGATTTAAACCTATGCCTGGGCGTAATAGTTATAGTTCGAATTTATTAACCATCCGCGTCGTCATTTTGGTGCCGTGTTAATTTTTCTCTTCTTAAGTTTATGATTCAAGCTTTAGTTTCGGCCTACTTAGATAATTCTATCCGGGTGCATTTCTTCAGGATGCCACAGAGTGCGGCATTTTCTGATATTATAGGCTAAAATGAGGCGCGATGGATTTCTTTAAGTAGGCTAAATTAAAGATTTTGAACTTATAGGAACACATACCCCATTGTGAAAACTGTGTGCAGTGTGCAGATTAAATTGATGTACACCGTGTTTTGTGACCACGATGGAAATAAAATACCAGTGTAACATGCGCGTTGCTTCATTGCTTTAATGTTCAAGGTTCAACCTTTCATGCCAGCGTATTCAAAAATTCCTACACGTTGCATTTTTTTATAGAAATGTCACCAAAACACAAGGCTCTCTTTGATATGCTTTAAAAACATCCGACATCACAGAATACTCTATTTTGACTCTCTTTTGAGAAAGATTGCTTCAATGTCCGTAAAGGTTTGCTCAATTTTCTAAATAAATTTTTGTTTGAGACAGGAAACTGTGTCTTTCATTATAGTTCCTTATACTGCGCTTCGTAGAAGTACTTGACACTGACGGAAATAAAATGCTTTTTTTTTAAATGTAACTTTAATATTATAGTACACATAAGTGGTGTATTTTATATAGAAATAGTTATCATGATAGGCTACAGTTAATACTTCAAAATGTAAAAAATGGGTGTTTTTTGTATTGAAGCAGAAAAATTGTGGTGAATTTTGTATGTTGATGCAGCGTTTTACGTGTGGTTTTCGAGTTATTTTGGCTAATTTGCCTTCATAGAGTTTATATTGAAACCAATTTGCACTTATGTGAATTTTAACCATTTTTACCATGCTTATAAAGTGCAAACATGCACCTGCGAGTTTTATTGTATTTGAGTCTACCTTTTCAACCAAATCATCTTCACGTGCAAATTGGAGAAAAGTACTGTTTTATTGTCATTGTGCTAAGAGTCTTGGAGTCTTGTAAATACAACTCAGCGCGATGGGCAGGTGGAGCAAACAATTACCTGAATCTTAAATTAAGGTTATGGACATCCGTTCTACAGCGTATCTTCCGCATGAGATATTGTGGGATCCTCTCGGATAGCAACTTATGATATAATATTGCTGCATGCAACACCCTAGTGTTATCCATGTTCAACCACCCCAAGTCGCCCAGCCCATTCGATACATTATCATACTTCCTCAAACCAAAAACAAACAGAACACATGCATTTTGGACACGCTGAACTCGCTGCCTATCCGACGCCGTCAGGCAAGGACCGTACACGGTATCACACTATGATGCAATATGAGATCTTTTTACTATTGACAGTAGATATAGTGAGATATTGTCAAAACATCAGCATTTGACACTACCGTTACTGTCATTAGACTGAAAAAAATTGGAATATCCTGGCTCAGCATAGTTATATCAATGCAGATGCGACCGATCTCGATCAAATAGAATTTGCTCTTGCAGCTAAACTATTAATTTTACCAAAAAATGTCGCAGATATAAATTATTCAGAATTTCCTCTACTTTAATTTATTATTTAACTATTTTGAGGAAATTACAGAAATGCAAAATCCTTGAAAAATGCTTAGAGGAAACGGCCAGTTCTTTTGGATCCTTTTGAACCAAGCTTTTCAGCTCTAAGTTTAGTCATGAAACTTCTAAATATGAAGTTTCACATACACACACACATACACACACATACAAACACACACACACAGACATTTTTTGTACCTTGGTCAAAAATGATCAGGGGACCCAAAAAGGCCTATTTCCGTTAAAATCTCAATTTTATTTCGGCGCGATTGCAATAGTTCATCATACTGCGTATCATAAAGTAAAATTATTGAATACATACAGCAAAAAAAAATATTTGTGTTTATGAAAAAGTTTAGAATTTAAATAATTCTTCTAACAATCGATAACAATTCGGATTTCGGCTTCTGAATGCAGATCTTATGCTGTGAGTTGAATATTCCTGCCGATGTTTTGAATTCCATTGAACGTATGTAGCCTATCAAAATACAGCAGCAGATGCAGTGGATGCTAATCTTTTTGAAAGAACACAGAACTTTGTGGGTGGGTGGCGGGTGTTGATGGAAATCATTCGCAGAAGTTAAAAACCTTCCTTTATCAGTTGGGCTCATTCCACAGCATTTTAAAATATGCATTGGTCGTTTATTTTACCTTCATAAAATAATCAAAGCTGAAACCAACAAAACAGTTAAATATACCTATTCCTATAACAACCTGAGCGACAGCCATAATCATATTGGTAATCCCACCCATGTAATTCATTCGCATTAAACCTTTAATCGTGCACAATGACCACAATCACGGGTACTACAATTACTACGTTATTGCACAGCACACACACACACACACACAGAAGCCCCGATCGACAAGTTGGCCATTATTATCGTCATTGCATCCAGTCATAAAGGCAGGTGTTAGGTAAAACCGATATCAAGCAATCGCCGACGAGTCAATTTCCCATTAATCGCATGTTCAAGTGATGATGATAAAGCCATGGAAACGGCCACATTTTGTCAGTTTTTTGACGTCGATCATCGATAGAAATAAACTTTTATCAGAATGCATAAATCGCCACAGAAGAACGTGCCTTTTTACATAGTTTAATTTTGCGCAGTTAGTTTTTGATTGTTCGTATTTTATCAAGATGGTTCTACTTAACTACACGGTAAGTGTTTGTGGTTCATCAAAACCCTTTAGTTAACCTATTTACATACATATATAAAGCCAGATCTCCAGGAAGCGACCGACACCTTCTACAAGGTGTTCCTAGCTTGGTGTAGCTTAATTATATAGGCAACACACATCACAATCTTAATTCAGGTATTCAATAATAGAGCTCTCTCCATTTTCTATACAATTAGGGTAAAGATGAAATTAATAGGCAAACCTAACTATAAGTTAAAATGAAATTAGAAGCATTATCTATACAATTAGGGTAAAGATGAAATTAATAGGCAAACCTAACTATAAGTTAAAATGAAATTAGAAGCATTATCTATACAATTAGGGTAAAGATGAAATTAATACGCAAACCTAACTATAAGTTAAAATGAAATTAGAAGCTTTAGAAGTTAACATTTATTATTTCGTACAAAAAAAACATCGTTTCTTATCAGTTCTACAGAACATAAATAATAATAATAATACAATAATTAAACATGTTTCTTGATAGCGTCGTCGAGATCCCCAACGATTCCTTTAAACTTCTGCCACTGCTCCATAGTTAGCATAATACCTTTTTTGCCTGGTTTGAGATCTCCGCCAGCATCCATGTAGAATTCACGAATGTTCACGTACCATTTTCCTTTGAATTCGGATAATTTGACAAAACGATTCTTTCCCAAGTCCCAGCTAAGTTCACCGTCATCACCGGAGCTTTTAGAAGCCGCCTTTGCTGGCTCCGTCTTGGACTTTTTTACCGGTAACCTCTAAAAAACGAATTGTCTGTCAACTTACAAATGTGTATCAAAAGGTTAGCAAAACTTACGTCCTCGGGTCCTGAGTCGGAGTCAGAGTCGGATACTTTCTTAGATTTGGTTTTCGGCATTGTTACTAATTTATTTCGGTTAAATCCTTCTAAAATTGACGCACTATTTGCAGAAGCTTCGGCGTAGACGAGAAAACGGTTGAAGTGTGGAATTAAAATGGCGCCACATTAGGCATGCCAAGCCAACTCTGCCAACTGTCACACTTGATCACACTAAAATGCCAGTGCAATGACTGATTCTTATTGATTAATTGTTGTATTGGTATAATTTATGTTCACACACCTTAGTATTTCTTGTTACTAAGGAATCATTAATAAATGTATTGAATTAAAAAAGTTATTTAGCTCTAAATAAAGTAGTGTTGGCAATCTTGCATTTTTGTCCGACTGTGTAATGAATTTAAATATTATTTTGAATCCTCCGTTGTTGAGTTCTGAGTTCTGAGTAATACATAATTAGTCCCCATTGTTCGAGCTGAAACCGGATTATTTTGCATTCAAAATACAAGGTTCAATATCCAACACCCGGCAAACACTATCGATTGGTAGCACTGCGCTCAAAGTTGAGCAACGTCAATTTGCTCTGTCAGAAAATACGTATGTTTTGTCTCCTTCGCGAACAAAAAAAAGGCTGTTTCCGCAAAAATGTTTTTCTAATTGTTAACACTGAGCTTATGACTTAGATTAGCACATAATAGACATCTACAGTCCGATATGTTTATGTAAAATCACGCCAATTAACACTTGGAACCGGAGGTGAGTTCCGTGTAAATTTGCCGTACAAAACACCCAGCGATAATTTAGCAAAATAACCTTGGTGATTCCCTTAATTTCAGGGCGATTCTGATAAAATGGACGCTGAGTGCGCCGATAACATCTGCAGAGTGTGTAGATCCGAAGAAGTACCAGAGCGACCACTCTTTCATCCATGCATTTGTACCGGCACCATCAAATTTATACACCAAGATTGTCTCGTACAATGGATGAGATACTCCAGGAAAGAATATTGCGAACTGTGCGGCTACCGGTTCTCATTTACACCGATATACTCCCCGGATATGCCTAGACGATTACCATTGAAAGATTTGGCGGCTGGATTTTTATCTTCGATTATAACTGCGGCAAAATACTGGTTACATTACACGTTGGTGGCTATTGCCTGGTTGGGTATTGTCCCTCTTACTGCTTGCCGTGTCTACAGATTTGTATTCTCAGGAAGCATAGATACAATTATCTCCGATTTATCTAGTACGGATAATATAGCGTCGGATATTTTCCATGGTTGTTTTGTGGTCGCTTGCACACTGCTTGCGTTTATCGGGTTAGTAATAATATATTTATTTAACATGTTAAGCACAAAGGGTATATCTGCATCCGTCGGAAGTAAACAAGTATTGTGTTTTTCTTTTGGATCTTTCTGTCTTATGTCTTTTAGCCAAAAGAGATCTACAGAAAATCAAGTCATCATGGAGATATAATCCCAAAAAGTAAAAATGAACTAAATTGCAGATACAGGCATTTTGCTTAGCACGGCAGTATACAAACTTCAGAATGTCATATTTAGTAAAAATTTACTGTAAATATTGTTATCAAGTTGGTAAATGTACAATGTCATTTTTTGCTGTGCTTTTAATTTCTGTAAAAAATGGCAATTTTATTTCCCCTTTTTACGGTTGCAATTAGGTATTTTGGGGGACAAAATCATCAATGATCAAGTTCAATATATGAGCAAATCAAAGAATAATATTGACAGAAGCACGTCAAGACGTATTTGTAGGTTAGGATTAAAGCTGACTTTTAGTGATAAAGTGGAAAAATCTTTACTTTAACTTTATCCTATGATACTGCCTTTATTTTTATAATTTTATATAGGAAATTTACAGCCTTTTCAATTTGATTCTTACGTTTTTTTTTTTTGTCAAATTTAACGGGCATAGTTTTGACAAATCCTACTTTGCAAAAACTCATAGTTCCCGATATATAGACAAAAAAAAACACAGAATTTTACAACCTTTAGCAGAAAATGGCTGAACAATATTACATTCTGTTTTAAGTCATCATTTACAGTGAATTAAAGAAAATATAGTTTGCATTATTTTTGTTCATATAACTCACAAGATAGTAACTAATGCAGATATAATAATTACCATGGTCTGGGCATAGATTATTTCATTAATAATTATTTGATCAATGATGGTAGAGGAGTTATTATTTATTTTTTGGGTTCAAAATTTGCTCAAAATATTTTCTAGTTAATGACTTTTGATACACAATGTTTTCTATTCTTTTAATATGTTTTCTTTAATTATCTCTAAACTTGTGATAAGACACTAAGGTTGCTTCTGACGTCAGTCAGTCAACTCTGTTTTCTTTAAATTCACCATAGTGCCTCTCTTCTGTATTCCATATTTCATGCATGTCAAATCAACACAGTTCTAGCATTATGGTAATGCAAAAGAACATTCTCTTAAACTTTGAGAAGTGGAATAGGTATCATTATGTCTTTCAGCATTTTTATTGTTTCTCCTGATCTACAGCACAAACGGAATTGTGCAACATCAAAACAAATCTGGATAGAAAATTTCATATTATTAATGTTTTAGAAGTTCATGGTGATTATCATTCATGCAAATTTTCTGCAAAACATTATGTTTATAAGCTTTTATTATGAAAAGAAGATAGGTCAGCAGAAACCTCACTTGTTATTTTGTTTGTAATAAATTCAAACATACTTTATTTATCCACAATTATCAAACTAAGATACTTCAAATTCTGGCACAAACTCTAAACTTTTATTGAACACTAAATCCTCCAAAAGAGCAAATGATCACAATCGTTATTTTCTATAAAAAAAATTGGATTATCAAAAAGAAAGTTCAGTTCAAAATATTGCAAACTGATTTGAGCTGCCCTTTTTCCAGGTTGGTATGGCTGCGTGAACAAGTCCTCCACGGCGGGGGTCCCGACTGGCTGGAACGAGAGAACAATCCAGCTCCGGCGCCGGAACCTCAGAATAACGAGCCGGAACAGCCGCACGAACAACGGGAAAGAGCCCCGGATCGCGAAAATGTTGTCGCAGAAAACGTACCCGAACCGCAAGACGACGGGGAGAACAACGGGAATGAAGAGAACAACTGGATACCCATGGAGTGGGACCGTGCCGCCGAGGAAGTCACATGGGAGCGCCTCTTGGGTTTAGACGGATCGCTAGCATTTTTGGAACACGTCTTTTGGGTTCTCTCGCTAAACACGTTGTTTATTTTCATCTTTGCGCTGTGTCCGTATCACATGGGCTCTATCTTCTTGAATGCCATCAATATTAAAGATCCCGCGACTACGCTGCATTTTGAAGGCCTTCTAACGACATTACTCGGTTATTGTTTGGTGGGAATTCTGCTGATTATGTTGTATTACGTCGCTGCAGTGCTTAGATTGGCGAGGGCTAGGCGTGCTTTCGGGTTGTGCTACGTTTTCGTGAAGGTCTCAATGTTATCCGTCGTGGAAATTGGAATTTTACCGTTGGTTTGCGGATGGTGGTTGGATATTTGTTCGCTGGCAATATTCGATGCTACGCTTAACGACAGGGAACACAGCTTCAAACTAGCTCCGGGTACGGCTATCTTTATTCATTGGCTAGTCGGAATGGTCTATGTTTATTATTTCGCATCTTTCGTCTTGCTCTTACGGGAGATTCTACGCCCCGGAGTCTTATGGTTTTTACGTAATTTAAACGATCCTGATTTCAGCCCAATTCAAGAAATGATCCATCTCCCGATTTTGAGGCATATCCGCAGACTCTTATTATCCGCTGTTATCTTTGGAAGCACAGTTTTATTGACGCTATGGCTCCCGATTCGGATTTTAAAATACGTCCTACCGAACTTCCTACCTTACACAGTCTCTTTAAATAGTGACGCGCATGTTAACGAACTCTCTTTAGAACTCCTACTATTACAAGTCATCTTACCAGCGTTGCTCGAGCAGAGCCACACGAGGACTTGGCTTAAAGGCTTGGTACGATCGTGGTGCCGATTAATCGCCTGGTTCCTCGATATCCACTCCTACTTATTAGGCGATACTGAGGAAAACCGTAACGAGCAACAGCAACCCCCGTTAGAAGCCAATGGCGGACTGGGTGCAGCACATCAAGCGTTGTTACTGCGGGAAGGCCCAACGGGTTTCCAACCATACGAGAAACCGTCATTTTTCGCAGTTAGGATCATCGCTTTATTAGCCTCGATTTGTCTCTCCCTTGTCGGAGCTGCGCTTTTAGCGTTGACCGTTCCCGTTTGGTTGGGTCGTCGCGTGATGGCGTTGTGGTTAGTCGGGGCTCCGCCCCCCAGTCATCAAATTTCAGCAACAGTCGCTCAAACTGGGGTCAAAGTCCACGAGTTATACACGGCAGCTTGTGGAACTTATCTCTGTTGGTTAGCTGCCAGAGCGATTTCGCTTTTGTTGAGTTGGTTGCCACAAGGGAGAGCGGCTATCATCGCTCGACTGAAGCAGTGGTGCGTAATCGGAACGAAAACTATAATTGCAAGCGTAATTCTACTTGGAGTGATTCCGTTGCTGTTCGGATTACTCCTTGAGTTGGTGATAATCGTACCTCTGCGTGTTCCAATTCACCAAACGCCGGTGTTGTTTATTTGGCAAGATTGGGCGTTGGGTGTTTTGTACACAAAGATAGCGTGCGCTGTTACGATGATGGGGCCTGAATGGTTCCTGAGAGCTGCTATCGAAAGGGCGTATCGCGATGGAATACGGGATATGAATTTAACGTTTATATTGCAGGAGCTTGCTGCGCCGGTTATTGTGAGCTTTGGGCTTTCGTTGGCGATTCCGTACGTGGCTGCTTACTCAATAGTACCGATATTCGTAAATAACGTGCACGTTAGGAATTTGATCGCGCGGCGGATATACCCGTTTTTGTTGTTGGTTGGGGTTGCTGGTGTTATCGTAACGTTACAGATTAGACAGTTGAAGAAGCTGTACGAGCACATAAAGAACGATAAGTACCTCGTCGGGCAGAGGCTGGTTAATTACGATCATAGGAAAACGTCGAAGAACACATAGTTTATTTTATAACTAGACGTAATTGTTTTTTTTTTGTTTTGTTAACCTAATTTTTTTAGATATTGTAAATATATTATTTATGGTATTGTGTCTTGATTTTTCGCTCTTTATGGTAATGATTAATTATAATTCATTTCTGAATTTGGCTGTTAATTTTGTTATTAACGTTATTGCACCTATCTACTTTGTACATAATAACTTGTGGCTGTCATGGTCTCTATTATAAGAAAAAAATTAAAACGAGGAAATAAAATAAAGACTGTCTTATTTAAAATGTTTTATTTGAATAATTACGTTTCCTACATTATTCATTTTGTCATAAAAGTACGTTTGGGTTGAGCAAGTCTTTTTGTATAAAGTTACTCGTCTTACGTCAATCTTAAGTCATAGTTTGCAATTTTTTTGTCCAGTACCTATACACGATAAATAGAAATCCTTAATTCACTTCGAAGAAATATAAATTACTCGGGAGCAAGCAATTCTCCCTCTAAATCGTTGCTGTTTCCTTTTCTTTTTAAAGCCACCTTCACTAATTGGAATATTTCAATTATTTGGGGTACTTGTCCCGTTGGATACTCCAGTGTCATCTTCCATAACTTCTTTTCTCCACTTCCAACTTTCTCCGATTTATGTTGAACATTTTCAGGAAAATTCTGCAAAAAAATAATCATTTAAAACCCAGCAATAGTTTGCTTGCAATCTGTGTTTAAATAAACGAAGGCCAATGCTTGCAAGACCTGCAAGGAATATTTAATGGGTGGTTACATATATTACGAGGTAGTTATTACACTGACTAATTAGCTACAAGTTGATGTATGAAAGAAAGTACTGCAGCCATTTTTATTAGAGTTCACCGTGAAAATACCATAAGGGATGCATAAATGTGCAGTTATTTATGACAATACTCGCTCTGATATGCACTCATAGTTATAAATTTTAGACAAAACTGTGTGACGAATTTTTGGGGTTGTTTTGTACCTCTTGTCATGTAGTATGTACCTATTATAAAGTAGTATTATAAATATTTAATAGAATAAATATCTAGGAACTAATGAAAGCAATTTATTGAAAATTAAGCTTTTCATATATAAAATAAACAAAATACATATAATTATTTTGCTTCATACATCAGATCCGATGGAAGTTCATATTACAACACATGAAGAAAAATAACAAAATCTAAATAATTTTAAACGTGATATCCAACGATGTGTCCTTTCCCGATAACTTCACCCACGTAGAACCAACAGGCGACCTCAATCGTAACTAGGGTGTTCAACCAAATGTCCCTCACACTGGTCTGCATGTACCTGCCAGCTTTAAATGCCACAAGCAAGTCCTTGGCAGCTTTCAAAATTAACGGGATTTCATTTGGATAAGGTGGCTTCATTTCAGCCTTTGCATAGCAAATAGCAATCTGCACGTTGGGCTTTGCACGTTGCCACACTCTCCAAAAAAAATCTCTCGTTCCCATTCTAAAGGTCGAAATTTTGTCTTCTGGTGTGATAGGTATATAAAATAATGACAGGTGTCATTTATCATAAACATATCAAAGTGTTTGCTGTCAAATAAGAGATGACAACCACAACAACTTAGAGGTTAGAATGATATTTTTCGTTTACTCGTTTATTGATAAATTTATTATAAAGTTGTCTACCAGGTTGAAAAGCATTGTTTTGCAGAATAGGCTATAACTGAAACAGTTTTCCTCCTGAAACTTTCAGGCAATATTTTTTAAATGGACATCATTACAATAGAATGCCCAAAACCAAAAGTCTACTGTCGATTTTGTAAAAAAACACGTTTAAAGTTGTACTATTGCTATAACTCAAAGGCCAATTTAGAAACATAAAAATTAATTCTGTTTCACTTACATTTAAAAATATTCTAACAACACTGCCAGTGCTAAGAACCAAAACGTCAAAATATTTCTCTCTGACGTCAATGACGACAGCTTCCCTGATAAACGGTTGGTTCTTCTCGATGAAATGCAGCAGGTATAGGTCGGAATGTGATTCACCAGCCCTCTTGGCATTGAATTTTTGCTTATTGCAATTGGCAGCGATTTCTTGGACATAGTCAACGGTCCAATTAGGTTTCTTTGTGTAACCTGAAAAAGGAGTTATGACGTCATTGCAGTAACAAAACATTGCAAATCTCAAACGTTTTAAGTGATAAATGAAAGCAAACTAAAAATTATGTATTCTACAAAATAGGAAACTTTGTTTTAATTTCTTTTATCTCGTAAGTGTACTTTTTGCAGAATATAAGATATTTAGGATTTTTAATATTTTGGATCACGATCATATTTAGCAGTGTTTACCTAAACTGGCTGATAGCAACCTGTGGACCATGATGTCAGCGTATCGTCTTATTGGAGATGTAAAATGTGTATAGATGGGTGTTGAGAGAGCATAATGCTCAAAATTGCACTCCACTGATGCGCAGAAGTAACGTGCCCTCGTCATCGGTTTAGCCAGGAAATGGTTTAGTACAGCATTTCTTGTCATACCTGCATCAAAGAAAAAACATGATAAAAGTCTTAAAAGTATACTTTTGGAATAATATATTATATAAATTCTAAAAGGTATTATTTTTTTTCTTCAACCATTCTACCATTTCTAATGATAACAACCGTGTGTAAAATTAGTAAATCCTGTAAATTTAAATTTTGCCTGCACTATAGTGTGAATAACCCTTATTTTTTACCACTCAAACACACGGAAACATTAAATTGCTCTCCCTAGTTTGTCATTTAATAGGGGCAGCCAGAACACACAAATTCCACCCACTCAAGGCTTGATTTTGTTTGAAGTAAATAAACTACAGATTTCACAACATCTAAATTACACTGTTCAACAGAAATACATAAAATATGACAGATAATGTACTAAAAAGTACCAAAAATTGTATCCATTTGAATGGCTGTACTCAAAATTCATTTTTTTAAAGAAATTTATCTATAGATTGTAGTTCAGCACATTTGTTTAGTTTATAACATAAAAACCTGCAATATTAACTGAAGTTTAGCACACAATAGTTTTTCTGGGTATTTTTTTCTCAGATAAAATTTCTCATACATACCTAAATAATCTGAAGTACTGTACTGCTGCAGAGTGGAATGTAAGGCTCCAGAACTGGACGTGTCAAGGTGGATCCCCACAGCCTCCAAGGTCTTCTGCACTTCACCAATCAACCTAGGGTTGGGCGGTTCATGACACCTCAAGAACGCAATTTCCGGAAAGTCATCTTTAATTTTCTGAGCGACCGATATATTAGCAAGCAACATAAACTCCTCAATCAACCTATTTGCATCCTTATTCTCAGAAATAAAGAAATCCATCGGCTCCGCCTTTTCATTCAGTCGAAACAGAATTTTGACCTGATCTATCCTCAACGCACCAGAATCAAATCTTTTCTCTCTGAGCTTTATCGCGATTCTCTGTAACTTTTTAACGATATCAACTAAATCCTCGACTTTATATCCGTTGTAAATGTCGGGTAGATTATTCTTGTCCATTGGTTTGTCTTCTATCATATCTTGCGCGTGTTCGTAAGCAAGCTGAGCGCAAGAATTAATTACTGATCTCGTAAAACGTTTGCTTATGATTTCACCATCTGGTGTCATCTCCCAAAATACAGAGAATGCTAAGGAGTCTTTTCCTGGTAGTAATGATAGATGCAAGCACATCTCTATTGGAAGCATGTGGTACACTTGATCGACTAAATAAACAGTCGTGCCTTTCTTAGCAACAATATGATCCAATTCCGTGTCTGGATGTAGACAATGTGTTACATCTGCGATATGTACCTGTAAATGGGGGTTTTATATAAATTTATTTCAGTGAATATCAATACTATTTTACAATTTAATACATAAAAATTACATGGGATTAAAGTTTTAGTACCCATATGCTTAGTAAGCTCCTGTAATTTGAACAAAAATTGTGATTTACTTTGAGAAAATAATGATTACAATTAGTGTAAAGCTGTAAATGGCTTTAACCTCTACAGTTTAAAATATCACTTAACTCACAAGTAAAATAAATAAAATTAAAGTCACGTCCAATGCTAACATCTCCTCAATAATATTAGCACATATTTGTAACAAATGAAGCTTTAGTTTTCTCTCTGATACACATCAATTGTATATAATTCGGTAATGTTCTATCAATCCACGAGCTATCACGCAAAATCTGTTTTTACCATTCAAAATCAACGCTGAAACAAAGGATCTAAACTAAAACCGTTAATTCCAACAAAACCCATATCTTTATTCTAGCTAGATAAAAGATACTTTTGTCCGAAACATTTATCTGAATAGTTGTCGTATCAAAAGGTACTAGCATTGGATATAACCAACGTAAAAATGTATGATGCTAGTACTTTTTAAGTGAAAAAATATATACATCCCAAAAATGTAAGCATATAGATGCTATTCAAATGAAATAATAAATATTCTTGGATTGGAAATTGTTTGATAGATGTAAGCCAATATTGCAAAAATTCTAGTAATTGAGATATACTTTGTTTTTAACCACTTCCGCTTGTTTTTTTAAATGAAACTGAATAACTCAGAAACTATAAGGATTACTTTTACATCTATAACAAAACTCATCCCTGTCCTATTCATGTAACAGAAGTTTGTATATTTCTTTTTTGCAGGTGGCTTACATTTCAACATAATCAAATGATAGCTAATAATGATAGATTAAAATGGCTCAAACTGTATATTATTTTTATTACAAGACCTTTTTGTGAAGTGTTGTATTGGAATGTCGGTGTTGAAAATTTGTTAAATTATCATCAACAAGCCCAATAATATTCAAATTTCAAGCAAGAGCCCTTAAATCTAAGACACTAAAAACTTAGTTGCTTTCAAAGTTAGGGATTATCATCTGTATAGACCCATAAATCAACTGTTTACATAATAACAATGCCCAAAAATTTCTGTGATTTTGATTCAGAAGTGTTTTGGGAATTTCTGACAAAGTATAAAAAGTAGATTTAACAGGGTTTGCTCCTCAAACACAAGAGACCAAAAAACTTTATTTGTATAGAACCAGATGGAGACCTGCTTTAGTTTTTAGGGTGCAATATTAGAGGGATTTTGCGTCTTACAGGTTATGTAACCAACAGCGGAGGCTGGACCTTGAAAAGTGACATATACGATGTCTGCCCAAGAGAAATTAGGTACGCAGGTTGGTCTATAATAAAATAAATGTTCCTAACAGATCTGGTGCGTCAAAATCGACACCAAATTCCCTGTTTTTTAAAGAAGAGGAAATGTAAACATAACCGAGATGTTTATGTTTTAAAATAATTGTAAAACATGTTTTGATATGTTTATTTTACATTTATTTTCCTTCTTCTTTGAAAATAGGGATTTTTGTGTAGCTTTTGACGTATCGTCACCAGTTTTATTAGGAACATTTGTTTTATTATTCATCACACTGCCTACCTAACTTCTCTTGGCCTCATGTCCTATATGTCACAACAGCTCTATTTAGTTTATATAAATTGACAAACACAAATTTTTACATTTGATTTTAGCGTTTACTTTGGCTTCAATAGGTTTGTTCGAGAAGCAGTAAAAAAAAGTATCAGACTAGTTGGGTATTCTTCTACACATGCGCAATGGAGATTTTGCCCTGCCAAAATTCGTTTGCGCATGCGAAGAAGAATACCCAATTAGTTGGGTACTTTGTTTACTGCTTTTCGAACAAACCTAATTTATAATAATCCTGTATACTGTATTTTCCAAGCGCCATCTGTACACAAATAGACTTATGTCAAGTTTCATATTTTACCTCATAGATGGCAGTACATACAGATGACAAAAGGCTCAACTACAGCCTTAACGTAAAAGAAATGATTCATATAATACATGAAGTCAATTAGGCCAGTTTAAACCCTAAACTGAGTTTAGTTATATAGAATCCTTGAGACCATAAACCGAGTTTAGGTTTATGGTTTAAACTGGCGTTGAAAATCCTGACATTATGACATGCAAACTTGTCAAGCCAACAGTATTCCAAATTTGCACTTGTGATTTTTTTTACATAGCTCAAACAAAAACTTGGGTTTCCAAAAAACTAGATTGAATAAATGAATAAAGAATCTGATAAAATGTTCACAATCACACAATATCTCAAACAAATTACCTACCCCAACCTCCAAATTCCCATTGGGCAGCGTCTTACAAGAGACCGCGTCATCAAGATCTCTCGCTGTTAACGGATCTATCGTAAAAACACAATCCTTCCGCAAATCTTCCCTGTATTCAAATTCCTCACTCGGTATTGTCGAACTTTCCGGTAGGAACTTCCTGATTGTTGGAGGAAATGGCTCAACGTTTAATTCGTGCTCCATCAGGATGGCTTTGGTTTCATCTTTTAAGAAACCTTTCTTGCCCAATGCTTCAATTGTGCCAACAGCAAATTTCGAATCGTTCCATTCGAAAATGTTTGCTACGTATAAGTTGTTCTCATACTTGGCGGGGTTCTTGAAGAACATAGGGGGCAAGCATTGCTGCGGTACTATTACTCTGGGAATACGTTGATCGCGCGGTTGTAGAACTGCCATCTTCTTGCCTTGGTTGTATTTGACTGACAACGAACCAACTGCTGTTCTGGGGTGTACCTAAACAAGTATTACTATAAACTGGAAAACATTATTACTATATTGAACATCACAATTGACGAAGAACCAAGTATTACTATAAACTGGAAAACATTATTACTATATTGAACATCACAATTGACAAAGAATATAATTTTTATAACAAAATTTCTAAATAATGTCAATATTATACACACAAACTTATCTAGTCTCCTCCATGTCTACAAATTTCATAAATTTTAAATTGCAACGAGAACACATGAAAGTTATTGTTGCAGTTATGTCATGCTCAACAAGTATCCGATAAAAATTCTTAGTAATAAATTGATGAACAAAAGTAACGCAGCAATTTTATTTTAAAATTTACCGAATTAACGAGGAACAAAGTTTACAATATAGAGAGAATTGACAAATTGAAAAATTCTACATTTGTTCTGTGCTTCCACACATTTAACTTGTTCAAATAAAAAGTTAAAAATTTTATCTGAAAATAATTTAGTTCAGAAGAATAAGATCAAAATAAAGTATTCGTATGAAGTAATTACCGCGTAAATGTTTTCGAATAAAACCTTTTGTAATCTCTTCTGTATGTCTCAATTTTCAAGATTTAAATTTAATTTAAACTCAATAAGATGGAACTTTGTTAAAAACTAAATATTTTTGCGGAAATATAAAATATTTGTAATATCTGATAATTTGAAAAGTTGTAGAGATTAAGGGACGAAAATTGTACACTGAAGCCTATTTTGATGATTTGGTCTAAAGATTAATATATGAACTAGTACAAGTGTATTTATTGATATATAAATAACATACAATCAAACACAGTCTATACAAACCAATCTAAAAAGAGTTTTTAATGAAAAATTAGATAATAGCAGACACGATGTGTTGTCTGCTACTTGCTATCTGCTAAACCAGTTATAAAAAAATGTCGCCAATCGCATTGTGTATAAAATTATTATCACAAGTGATGCACAAGTATGTGCCTGCAATCAATCATAACCAATACAGGAAAAAACACAATTATCCCCAAAACAATAGATTTTATCAAACATAGAATGTTTTTGAAACGGAAAACTTTGATTCCAAAAATTTTACAAATAATTATACAAAATGTATCATTTTGGAATAATGACCATTCTTATAACTACTAGTCTTGTTAGCGCAGTTACTATTCCAAACTAATAAGGCATTGAAAATTAGGACAAAAAATAGAGTAAAAAAATAAGAACAAATTTTAAAATGGCTTCTGCAGTCAATGATACAAAAATAAATGCGATTAAGACTTAATTCAATAAACAAACATCAAGACCAAATAACATAAAAATGATAAGAACAAAACCTGATAAAAATAAATGGTATACCTTTTCATATATGTAAACAACCTCAGCACTTTTCTGGTTCTCTAACCATTCCGCTTCAGGTTTTACTTTAATAACAACGGTATCGCCTTCCAACGCACGATTTCTATCAACAATTGAAGTAATGATATAGTCCTGATTAGATCTGTCAATATGCGGAACGTATGCATTTCTATAATTTTTCGGGTTAATCCTAATAATTCCTTTGATTAGCTCTCCTGAACGTAAGCCAGCATCGACCTGCGCTTTATCAAAGTACTCCGAAAATTTGCTGCTTTGTTTAGGCGTGATATTAGCGTTTGTAACGACTTGACTCTTTTTCTTTTTGCCTCTTTTTTCAAAATTGCTGGACTGCAAATTGGATGGCGTAGTTACCTTTGGTGTTCCTATATCCATAGTGCTAACATTTTGTGGGGTCTTGTGGTAGGAAGGAGGGGAATTGTCCAGTTTTGGTGTTACACTAATAATTTTGCTTGGTTCGGTGCAGAATTGGCGTGGGGTCTCGACATTTTCATATAAATTGGTACTGACGTATTGACATTTTGAATTTCTCTTCCCGAATACGCTGCCACTTGCCACTTGAGCCGAGACTGCTTTGATCTTAAGGTCAATTGTAGCTGCATTGTCCGTAGAGTCCTGGTTTTCAGATGATAGAACCCTTTTCTTTTTATGTCGTTTTCTTATACGCTTTTTCTTTTGTATTGGTGTTTCGAGTAGTGGATTTTCTAAACTCTCCGCATTTACGTATTGTCTGCAGATCACTGCTGGCACAGATTTACCAGCTTGCACACTGAGGGCTTTGAAAATTGCCTCTATCTTATTTTCTTCTATGGTGGCACTCATTTTTCTTTCTATCGACACAGTTAAAATGCAAGACAAATGAATTTCTAAATTACTCTACACAATTCAAGAACTACTATCAGTAATTAATAAACACATGATTGTTGGATTGCATTGCATTTGCTTGCAACATAAAATGAAATGAGGTTATTCACAGACGGGAATTTTTGACAGCAATTGACAATAATCAGCTGACAGATATGCAGTGTTGCTAACTGTTTCAGGAAAAAAAAACAAACACATACTATGGGGGAATAATTGCCTCGTTTGGATGTGGATGCTATAAATAGCTACGTAATCCAAAAATAAATAAGATAATTTGAGATAAATCAAGTACCAAATAATAGAAATTATCTATGCACATACACTTATGTTTTATTCCTAATCAACTTGCGCCATCTATGGCCGCGTAGACGAAGAAACTCGACACATGAACAATTGAAGCATCGAATGACTCAAGTGCGCATGTCAAAAAAACTGGGGCGAAAATTTATAATTTAAAATTGCAAATTAATTTAACACTACTGCAATACAAGTTGTTAAAAATCGACCAAGAACGTCTTAAAACACAACATACTGTTTATGTTTTAATTTTTTAGTTAAACTGTTAGTGCTGTGTGATATTTGCCAGTCATCGAAGCTCCCAGATCATTACCAGATTAAGCTGCATCATGACAGTTGTGGCAAGCACTACTGCTATAAAAACAGAAATTGTAAGTTTATAAAGGTAATTATATAATCAAATGGGTACATTTATTTTTTAAAGCCCGATGAAGATAAAGAACTTCAGGATGAGCTAAAACTTCTTGTCGATAGGATTATGGTAAGTTTTATATGGACTTTTTATATTATTATGTGAAAACTGAATAATCACTTTCCATTGTGTATTAACTGGATATAAGAGTTTCTGGCTAGTGTTCAACGAGCCTAGACTAGAATAGTTTTTAATTTTGTCATTTTTACCTGCATTTCTGGTATTAACATTCTTTATAATTGAAAAACGACCTAACAACGAGTTTGATTAAAAGTCTCATCTGTTTGCTCATTCGGACAATATCTTTTCCTTATTAGGTACTATACAATGTCATAAATTTAGTCATTTTTTGGGGAGAGCAGATATTGTTGGTCAGAGTTCAATTATTACTGGTTTGCTTGTTGATGTCATATTTTCCTCGTCTTAGATTTTCGTACGACCATTATCTTGCCAACTATTAATAATAATAATGAACATTTTCGGTTAACAAATACGCAGAACAATATTTGTATTACATCTTCCACGTTGTTCCCTCTGTGGTCAATTAAATTTGTGGTGCAGTTTTATAGTTTTTTTTCCTATTCCTTTTTCTAACATTACATAAGATTCTGATTCCATATAATCAAAAAAATACAATTATTCAGAATGCCTTCTGCTATAACAATTTACAGGACAAACTTAACGTGTCAATATCTGGTCCTCAATGTTTAGAAGAAAGTAACCAAATAAAAGGTTTAGGAAAAGACTTAAGCTAGAAACTCGAATGCCTTTGAATATGGAGGGTTATGTATTTGTAAGAAGCAGATCCATTTTCTTAATAGAGCATCCTGTATATTTTCCAGCTTTTTTGACTCTTTTGACATACAAATTGAACAGTGAAACCCGCATGTCCCTGCGAGGTGAGTGGTGTAAATGTTAAAAAAAAGTAATTAACGTTAAAAGGATTTCTACCGTGTCATAAGCTCGTCGTTTTTGAAAATGACTTAAGTTATAAATACGAAATACTTTTAAATATAAAGTGTCAGCTTTTTACTTTATCATACGCAGTATGGTAAAGTATTGTAATCATGCCGAAAAAAAAATTGAGATTTTAGCGGAAATAGGTCTTTTTGGGTCCCCTGAACATTTTTGACCAAGGTACAAAAAATGTCTGTGTGTGTGTGTGTATGTGTGTGTGTGTGTGTGTGTGTGTGTGCGTATGTGTGTACTCGATTTTTGTGGAGACGATTCCGGAGAAACTACTAAAGGTATCGGGACGAAAGTTCATATTTGGAAGTTTTATGACCAAACTTAGAGCTGAAAAGCTTTTGGTTCAAAAGAGTCCAAAGGAACTGGTAGTTTATTCTAAGCCTTTTTCTAGGATTTTAGAAATGTGCCGCCATTTCTGTAATTTCGTCAAAATAGTTAAATAATAAATTAAAGCAGAGGAAATTTTGAATAATTTATGCCTATGACATTTTTTGGTAAAATTAATAGTTTAGCTGCAAGAGCAAATTCTATTTTATCGAGATCGGTCGCATCTGCATTGATATGCTACATAGTAGCCAGGATTTTGACAAATATTTTTTTTTGTGCTGTCACCACAGAAATGTCTATGGCTGTCACCACGCTGTCACACTCGGAGAACCATCGACTATAAATCTGTCAGAATTTGAATTAGCTTTTTAAACTTGACATTTCGTAGAAGTGGTATCAACCTAACATTTTCTATACCGAAATATAACCATTTTTGATTTTTTTTTAAATACGTATTTCTCAAAAAGCAATACAAAAAACGTTGATGTCACTCCTGCCGAAAACTACATAGCGCGACTCGCTCACATGCGACGACGACGCTCCGCCATCGGTGACGCGCCGCATCACCGCTCGTTGTGCTATTCCTTACTTTCGGCACTTGTGAGATAAACAACTATTATTCTGATGACAGTAGGTAGTGTCAAATGCTGATGCTTTGACAATACCTTCGATTGATACTATTGACTATCAAAATATCTGTCAAATGCTGGCTAACTAGTTTAATTTTAATGCAGACACGATTTATCTCAGTCAAATAGATTCTCATGCAGCTAAACTATTAATTTTACATATTGTATGATAAAGTCATGTGCCTGGCCACATCAGATTTTTAGAAAGTAGTATATTGAGTGGTTACATTTCTTGTTATACACACTGTGTAATAATGCGGACTTTGAAAGATTTACAGCATTTTGCAGATCGGAAAATTTATTTTACAGTCTATTTTGGAGCATTCATGTTTACAGAATAGAATTTAAAAACGGAATTCGCAAAAGGAAAAGTGTCGACTGAAAATCTTCGAAGAATTCATACAGTTTTTCTTTTCTAACTTAGTCAATGGTTTCTCATAGTTAAAGGCCGGAGTTTAACTGCTAAAACTCTCTCCACTCTCTAGAGCTTCTTGGGGCCCCATAGGCAAGACAAACTACTGTAAAGTTAAATTTGATATTCTTACTACGGCAATTACTTAATTACCTAATTAATTTATAGTTTATAAAAGATTTTAGAGAGAATTTTATGCCCTTTCAAATGATGTTTCACAAGGTAGGGGGCCATTTTAAATTTCGAAGTGTGGGGGGCGGGGGCGAAGGGTTGTAACCTAAAATTCTCTAGGTACCATTTTTGATGTTCGCCCTCGATATCTAAATCGACGTGTTTCTAATAGTTTTTTAATACCTTCCGTCTTCCGTCTAGTCTACTTAAGAACCAATCGATCGATTTTTTTATCATGGTTGTGTAGAGAATTTTGTGCCCTTTCAAATGATGTATCACAAGGTAGGGGGTGACGATTGAAATTTCAATGTGGGGTGGCTGGGGGTGAAAGGATGAAACTTAAAATTCTCTAGGTACCATTTTTATACTTCCTCCTCGATATCAAAATCGACGTGTTTCCACTCCAAGCAATAATCGCATCAGGTCAAGATTAAGGGTGGATACTTTTGAAATGAACACTGTATGTGTAAATTTGACAAGTTTTTTTGCTATTCAACAAGTCTACAATCTAGATATTAATCATGCTTTGCGTTTACCATTTAAAAGAGCGCAAAAAATATTCTAGAAGGTTTCACTTTTGTTCAGATACCTTTTTGTTTAAAGTCACATTACTTAACATACAAAAACATACAAGAAGCACTGTAGTGTTTTTTCATCGGTTTTTTTTTGGAGAATAAACCATTGCCAAAACACTAAAGCTATCTCGGTGGCTTCGTCGCCCGATATATTTTAGTATAACTACGATTGACGATTGGCATTGCAGCAGATAATTTGTTGCAACTTATATACTTATATACTATTTAATTTAATTATTTTTTAAAATTAAATTTCATCGTGGAATTTAGAATTTCACTTCGTTTCCAGCCCGATTTTTCGGAAACAAAGCATTTTTTTTTATATTATAGGTTTATAGTGACTAGCCATATAAATTTTCGCCTAGAATTGCAAATCGCATATATTTATTGAATTCCTATGAATGGCACCGCCACAATTTCTGTCACAGAAGCTCAGAACTTGTCTGGCAATAGATTAGTAATCTTATATGAAATGTAAGATCACATTGAAATCTACAACCCATAATTCTGATCTTTTCCTGAACTCCATTATATGCAGCATATTAAAATTGTTGGTTGTTATTGTTACATATTTGGAGAGGGGAAATTATTGAAGACAAATTTGATAGATTTTGGTCAATAATTCTGCTAGGAATTGTTTTCTAGAGGCTATTTTGTTTTTATGTAACAGATAATCGTGTCATTTGAAGTCAGTAAATATTGTCCCCATGAACCTACCTCTAGACCAGGCAATAGAGCATAAAATGACTGAGTTCGTGACAAAAGTGCAAGCAAGAAGCTGACTGTCACAGGTAAAGTGGAACAGCCCGCAGATGTGTTTCCTACTCGCAAATATCAAAAAATCGTGTTTTTTCGTTTTTCGTTTGTAAAAACTGAACCGATGGAGCAATCTTTATGCTTTCAACGAAGGAAATTCGGAAAAATCTGCGTTTCTTCAAAAATTCATAACTCCGCCATTTTCAAAGCTGTAGCGGACGCTTTTCACGTGAAAGTAGCGATTGATGGGTACTTTAATCAACATCCTCTGGTTATTTATAACAAAAATATTCCAGGGAGACGATGTGACGTTGATTCCACCATCGCTTGAAATGTTGAAATTTCTCATACGTACCTCAACGACAAGCATGACATCTGTTCCGAAACCGTTGAAATACTTAGCGCCCTACTATCACCTGCTAACAGCAGCCTACGAGAAAATGAAAGATCCAGCTATCAAAAAGCAATTAGCTGACATAATTTCAGTATTATCGATGGGCCCGATCTACACTGATTCAACTACGAAGCCGCACGATTGTCTAAAATACTGCATGCTCGGTAAGATAAAATTAATTAACCCTAGTACAAAAATAAATATTTTTCTATTACTAGGAACCATGCATAATATCGGCGATTGGGGACATGAATACATCAGACAACTGGAAATGGAAATCGTCCCTCAAACGTATGCCTGCGCTAAACTGGAAGGCATGCTTGAAAGTCTCGTGAAGGATATCGTTAAATTTAACTGCGAACATCACGCGGAGATACAAGCTTGCGACTTGTTGATGGAGGTTGACAAACTTGAGTTTTTACCGCCTTACATCGACAAGAGCATATACGCCAGAGTTTGCTTGTATTTGCATTGCTGCTCGAAGTATGTTGAGGACCTCGAGGCTGAGAAAATTTTGAGTTTGGTCGCTGACCAGTACATTAGATTTGAGGAATATTGCAAAGCCCTCATTGTCGCCGTTGGTTTGAATGACAAGTCATTGGCCAACGAGATTTTCGAAAAATGTAAAGATCCGTAAGTGCGATAGTTTTCTTTATAATTAAATTATCCACAAATTGTCTAGAACTATATTTCTATTATTCGTAACTATATTTACATACTTATTGTTTTGTTGTATTTTGTCGTATTTCTATAAGATTCAACGTTCATTAGTTTATACCGCTTGATTTACACTTTTTCCTTCAATATGGCACCAAACGCGCTCTTTAGGTTTACAAATTTGGCAACAATCTGCTTTGGAAGTAAGATTTTCGAAATGGTCGCAACAATTTTTATGAAAGCGGTTGCTCAGCATAGAAAGAAAACGGCATCAATTTAATTTTCAGTCAATATTAATTTTCAGAAAGGTAAATCAGTGTTTCTCAATTAATTTCGTCTTAATTTTTATTTCCCGCGGCTTTGCTAGCGTTTATTTTGGGAAATCGTACAATTGTTTTTAAAAGAAACAATATTTTATCCACGAAACATATTTGTTTTATCGTAATAAGTACTTGTTTTCAATCTGCGCTCTATTTGCAGTTTCAGTATAGCCCCAACATAAAGTCTAGTAATTTTAGATTTGGGTATCTAATTTGCCCGCCTGTACAGGGTGTTAGTATATAAGTGCGACAAACTTCAGGGGCGATTCTGCATGAAAAAATAATGTCAGTATGCTATATATAAACGTATGTCCGCAAAGAAAAAAATTGTACGCCACTATTATATTTCAAATTAAAAATCATTCTGGAATTCCTGGTTCAATTTATGACAAAAAAATCTCTGTCTGCCTTTTTTCGTAGTGGCACAGTTTTTATGCAACTAAATAAAACATCTTAATGATCTCAAGTTTGTATAGAACTATTTAATACTATAACATTAAATTAAAACAATAACAGAAAATAACACTAATAAAATTTTAAACAGGCGCAATGCTACAAAAACTGTTGAAAATGACCTCCCTCAGACGTGACACAACATTTCAATCGTATCACAGAAAACGAACCATTTGCGGACATACGTTTATATAGCAAACTATAATTATTTTTTCATACAGATTCACCCCCTGTCGCACTTATTTACTAACACCCTGTATATGAAAATAATACCAATAGATTCGGAAAAATATCCTGAACGTCATATCAAAACGTTTGCAGAATTTTTCATGATATTATTTATCAAAGATTGGTTTGATTTAACCACCCATAGTACAATTTTAATTAAAATTAATATAAAATAATCACTGATTAAAAATGCGTTATAAAATGTTGTCCACTTATGTTTGTATGAATATCTCCCAAAATATGAAGCTCCTTTTTGAAGCGACCTTTTTCACTTAATTTTTATCAGAATTACTTACAAATAATAAAATATATATAGTATACAGGTACATAAGTTTCCTGATGATAGCTATTCAGACCAATTCTGTAAAAAAAGTAACTAAACAACAACTTTTCGTTTCCAAGTGGTTAGTAACTTGGAATCGGTATGATTGACATAATATATTGGTTCTGACAACCAGTTTTTTAACCTTCTCCCAAACATACATTTTTCAATATTTTTGAGTAATTTATTTAAATAATTGGATATGTACCCACAGCTTTTGTTTTTAAGGGGTAATGCCATTCTATGCCAAGAAAAAAGAGCCGCCTTTGTAGGTATATTTTTAACAATATAGTAACTGAATTACAAAATCTCTTTATAGCCCATTATTGTTCATATTTTGAGGAATATATGCAATAAAAATAAAACAAAAATAAATAAAAAATTGAAGCGTTAGAGGACATCAAAGGAAAAACCTCTTCAGCGGACAGGGTTGCACGGCCGGTAAGATTTTGCACGCAGTTTTTCACTTAGCCATGAAAGCAAAAAGAAGTTGATTCTATATAAGATTATCTCAGGAACTACGTACGGAAATTAGAATATTCCGCTTTAAAACAAAATGGCGTACGTTTGACCACAAATTATCACCTTTAGGTACAAAATTAGGTTAAAAATTGTTTATAACAAAAAAGTTTCGAACTTATCGTAAAATCCGTACGTACACTATTACTTTGCCACTTCAAAGGGAAAATAAGATCACCAGGTGGACAATTCTCGTGCTGCGGCATTTCATCGGTCAGAATGTATTGAGCAGTGTCGCCCAGATCTATTTTCTTCGCACACTATAACTTGTGAAATAGCAGAAAACGCAGCAACAACGTTCAAAACATGATAATTAAACATCATCCACTTCAACGCTGTAATAATCTTCAACCGACATTACTTTTTTGCAGGTGTGCACTGCGGATACGTTATCAGGCAGAGGCGACTCTAGTTCCAAACGATTCAATGCTTGTCATATTACATCTATTTGAAAATCTGCTGCTTCATTTCGACCCCTTTCGATCAGGATATGCTCCGGGAATGCCACTAATTATTTCTGCTATCTTTTTACCATGTAATCAAGAACAACACACGTTACATCAGACAGCGACATTGTGCGGTTAGCGTCAGTTCAACAAACGTACCGAGGATATTTCCACAAAATATTTGCGTTTTATATTATTTTATGTTATATTTCACACCATGGATATAATTCCTCTAAATAAAATAGGAGCGTAAGGTCTCTAGGCTGTAAACCCTCATGCTAAACTTTTTGCATGTACGCTCAGCCAGACACTTTACCGTATGTTCATCAAATAAGCATTCCAACTTTTCCTTTTTCAAATATGAAACGTATTGTACCTTATTTTTAAGATCTCAAGACATCATTTAAGCGAATAAATATTTTTCGGTTTTTCAAAAAATCTAGAGTGGCGGTACCCCTTACTATGATGTAAAATTTCTTCTACTAAGCATTTCCTGGCTAAGTTTTTAATCAATGATGGTTTTTAATTAATTTCAATAAAATCTCATCAAAGATTCAGTAGATTTTGAGATGATATTGAGGAACTTTTTCTGAATCTATTCGTATTATTTTCATAGACGGGCGAATTGTTTACCATGTTCAATGAGTTTGAGTCTAAAATGACTAGACTATTACTTCCGCTTTGATTTTGGACGTATAATTTTCATTTCCGCTGCTTCCTTTCCATCCGATTCGGTCTCGTCCCTTCCATGATCTCAATCCGACGCACTCGTACATTTCAGCAGGTAGATTATCCACTCTCTTTATGAAAACTAACAACCCAATCAGTTCATAACTCATTGGTAATTCTCACTGTTCTATTACCTTCACATAATACAGCAGAATTACTTTTAATATTTTAATATTCGAATTATGCAGACTTGTTCTTGAATAAGTTGCCTTCCTTAAAATGATTATATTTCTAGGGCAATTCTGAAACAGTTGGCCTTCATAGCAGCCAGGCAATTGTTCACAGTTGACGTCCTGGACACCGTTCCAGATAAAGACGAAATCGTTAACATCCTGAACAACAGCTATCTGAACACCCATTTCCAAAACCTAGCTCGAGAAGTACGTACTGGCATACTTTGATCTGTCCCATTTCAAACACAAAAAAAAACACTTTTAGCTTGACATAATGGAACCAAAATCACCAGAAGACGTCTACAAGACGTGGTTGGAACCAACACCTCTACGACCTTCCGTCTTATCAGAAAATATCGACAGCGCCAGACAGAACTTAGCATCCTCGTTCGTCAACGGTTTTGTCAACGCCGGCTTTGGAATTGATAAACTGTTGACGACGGACGACGGCAATCGTTGGATTTATAGGAATAAGGACCATGGCATGATGAGCGCAACAGCTGCCCTTGGGTTGCTGTATCTGTGGGACGTTGATGGGGGTTTGACGCCAATCGATAAATACTTATACTCAAAAGATGACCAGGTAAGATCGATAGGGTTTTAAATTGTAAGTTTTCTGGTAAACAAGAAAATATTTCAGATAAAAGCTGGTGCTCTGTTGGCTTTGGGTATTGTAAATTGTCGCGTCCATAACGAATGCGATCCAGCTTTAGCATTACTTGCTGATTTTGTCACTGATGCAAACACCACCCTTAGAAATGGATCAGTATTTGGGTTAGGTTTAGCGTACATCGGAACGAACAGAGAAGACGTCCTGGCCTTACTAATTCCAGCCATCGAATTAGGAAAAACTGCGGAGTCGTTCGCCATGGCCGCGCTAGCTTGCGGTATGGTGGCCATTGGGACTTGCAATGCGGAGGTCATCCAAGCAATCCTCACCAAATTGGTCGATTGGCGCGAAAACGACCTGCTCAAATCTCCCCACATCCTGATCGCGGTCTTGGGTTTGGGCGTCTGCTTCATGGGCAGGAAAGATTGCATCGAAACGTCCGTAGAAGCGTTGGAAGTGTTCCCGGAACCATTCTGCTCCACCTCAAAGAGCATACTACACATGTGTTCCTATGCCGGGACTGGAGACGTTTGTATTATCCAAGAGTTCTTGAGCAATTGCGGCGAGAGAGTCACGGTTGAACCGGTGACTGCTCCGACCACATCGACCAGTGCCACCGATGCCAAACAGGACAACAAGCTACCCAAAGAGAAGAAGAAGCCTAAAGTCGAGTGGGACCCGAGTATCGCCCAAGCCGTGACGGTCTTAGGGTTGGGTTCCATAGCCATGGGAGATGAGGTTGGATCGGAGATGTGCCAGAGGGTCTTGGGGAGTGTTGGGAGGTACGGCGACCCTGGTGTTAGAAGAGCCGTACCGTTGGCCGTTGCGTTGAATTCTGTTTCAAACCCTGATCTGTCAGTTATTGACTTATTGACCAAGTATTCTCATGACGCTGATGATAAGGTCGCTTGCAACGCAATTTTTTCTTTGGGGATCGTTGGAGCTGGTACTAACAATGCTCGTTTGGCTGCAAGTTTGAGGCAGCTGGCTGTATACCATGCGAAAAGTCCATCCGAGCTCTTCATGGTCCGACTCGCACAGGGTCTAACCCACATGGGCAAAGGAACGATGACTCTAAGCCCATGGCATACTGACAGGCAGTTGGTTGATATGTGTGCAATGGCAGGTTTGTAGCTTTGTATATTCTAAAAACATAATTGCTCTACAGATTAATAATATGGTGATATACAAGCGGGATGTAAATTTTTAAACAATCAAAAATTACAGCCACAACCTGGATTTGAACCAGGGACCTTTGCGTTTCTACCACAATTCTCTCCCATCTGAGGTACTGAGGCTTATGACATTTGTTAGCTATAATTGTCATAAAAAAGGATGTCATAGGCCTCAGTAGCTCAGATAGGAGAGCATTGTGCTAGAAACGCAAAGATCCCTGGTTGTGGCTGTAATTTTTGATTTATTTAAAAACTGATATACAGGCGGGATGTAGCCTCTATATCACCATATTATTAACCTATAATGTTAATTTGACAAGATATGTCGTTAAACATTTTCATTAATAATTTCTCTACTTTATACTTTTGATTGTTTATAGGTCTTTTGGTACCACTGGTGGCACTCATAGATCCTCATGCTCTAATATTGGGAAGATCTCATTACCTTTTGTATGCAATAGCTGCTGCGATCCAACCAAGATGGTTGTTGACCCTTGATGAAAACTTGCAGTCCGTTTCGGTCCCGGTGAGAGTTGGACAAGCTGTTGATATAGTTGGCAAAGCTGGAAACCCGAAAACAATTGCTGGGATCCACACTCATTCGACACCGGTATTGCTGGGTAGCGGAGATCGCGCTGAATTGGCGACCATACAATTTGAGCAAATTACGCCACTGTTGGATGGCATCTGTATTTTGAAGCGGAAGTGCGATGATATGGACTCAATAGTTACATGTTAACGATTAACCTGAAGACATACTTATGTCAAAGTTGTGCGTGCGATGTATTTGAATTTAAACTAAAGTTTGTTTCGTCTTTCAAAATGTATTATTATTGTATGCAAGAAGTACTAAATAAAAAATAACTGGTTTATTTAAGTCAGTTCATTCATTTTTTGCTTTTCACTATTTGCGGCAAAATCGCAATTATAAATCGTTATACCGTGCGTCTCACGGGACGTTGGATTGTATGGGTACTTTTGTTATTATTAGAGATAGAATGTCGATTAAAAGGGCAAAGTAGTGCATATATAACTATGTGCTCTTTCATAATCTGTTCAGAAAACAGTTGAATTCCAAATGGTTGCCAAGTTATTTTGAAAAAGCCAATAAAAGTTATTTTTTATTTTGGTCATAACTTCTTTATTATTGATCCCATCGAAAAAACGTTTTGGACCTTAATATCTACAATTTGATTTTCAGTCTAACATTTTTTCGTCAATGAATTCGCCAGAAACAAACGAAACTTTTGATTTTCTTATGGACGCCATATTGATTTTATACATGTTTGGACCAGCATTTTTTTCTGAGTAATTTGGTGTGCGACATGCCATATTTTAAATACAATTAGATAATAGGATGGACTGAAATTTTTACGCTTCGAGAACTGCTGCAAATCGCATCTGTCAAGTAAAAACAAATTTTAGTAGCTCAGGACCAGCAGGTACGTGGTTAATTGCATTGTTAATTGACACAAAATTGCAACTCCAAATCAGGAAAACTATGAAATCTTGGTCGTTACATCACCTGCAACAAACATGTTAGACGGGCACAAGACCATTACTTTGCTAATTTCCCAGAACGGCGGCAACCAAATCTAAAGACGTTTGATGTAAATTTAAAAGAATATGGAGTTTTCTTGAAGAAAATCATTAGAAGAAATATATATGGGCTTAATCAGCAATGACACCAACAACAGTAGACAGGAGAACAGGTTATTACAAACTTTATTCCCCGGAGACTTGATTACGCAAAGAACATTTTATCAATGGTATTTGAACAAAATTGGTGAAAACCCAAAATTTAATAAAAAGAATATTATGGTCCGATGAAACATATTTTTCTGACCGTGGTATTTTTTTTTAACCGAAAGAAGACGCACTACTGGGCACGCGAAAATCAGCACCCTTTTGTACCGCCCCATAATCACGTGCGGTTTGCTTTTAATGTATGGTATACTGGCCAACCGATTAATCGGAGCATTTTTTTTTTTAATTTTTACAAAAATTTAACTTCGGGGAAGTATCTGCAATTGCTCTCTGAGGACTTGGAAGAAAGAATGGACAATATACCGTTGGCCTTACAATAAGGTATGTGGTTCCAACAAGATGGAGCAACTGCACATAATGCCCGAATTGTGAGGAACTATTTAGATATAAGACATGAACTGAGACTAATTGCTACCTATTTAGAAGTATCATGTCCACCAAGATCGCCGGATCTTACCCCTTGTGATTTTTAACTATGGGGTTTAAAAAATATGGTGTATGGACGTATGGTGTTTATAATTTTGAAAATGTTATAAAGTTATGTGACACTGTCATCGCCGCTTTCAATTCGATTGACAGAAGAACCCTCGCTAAGGTCACCAGAAGTATTACGGAATGTCTCAATGAAAATGGCGAGATTTTTGAAACCATTATTTAGTTCGTTAAAATGTTGTTACTTTTTTATGTTAGTACAAATGAATACATTCCAAAATTTTACTGTGGCTTGACTATGGGCACATAAACACTGTATCACTTAAACGTGTTTTTAAATTAAAATTTTGTTGCTAATTGTGTTCTAAATAACACATGTAGCATATCAAATTACTAAGGTGGGTCCAAAAATGTATAAAACCAATATGGCGTCTATAAGAAAAACAAAAGTTTCGTTTGTTGCAGACGAAATCACAGGCGAAAAAAATTATACCTGACATAATCAAATTGTAGACAAAAAAGTGCCTTTATAATGTCATAACACTGTTTTGGTGGGATCCCAAATAATTATGTTATGATCATAATTCAAAAATGACATTTTTTGGTTTTTCCAAAATATCTTATATTCGTTCTTACTAAAATTAGGATGTCTCACGGACAATGATACGGATTGGTAACCGTAAGAGATACGAATAGAACAAACTTATGCACTTCTCAGAATTTTTTTTTTTTATTATTTTAAAATTTAACGTGAATCACGACGAAATTGCCGGCTAGCAGCTAGCGACCATTTCGTTTGATTGCGTTTTGTTGTTTTCGTTGCATAGCGGCAAAAAAAATGTTATATATGTTATATAAAAATGTGTTATACAAAATTACAACGACAATGTCACCAAATGGATTAACAACTCTTTTATCACGTAAATTAGAAACTTGCTTTAATTTATTATTACAGTCCGTAAATAATAAACGAGTGTATAATAAAATATTTAAATTATAGAAAATTATAGGGTTATAGAAAAGGGCCGCGAAGTTTGTCATTTATAATAATCTAATGTTCTGAACTACACCAAATAAACAAAATACTTAGGCCCGCCACACACCAAAGATGCAAACAACAAGCACGCCATATTTTTCGACCCACATGCCTTACTGGGACAATTATAAGGGGCGGTTATTATAAAGCTTCATTAGAAAGTGAAAAATGCAACTTTATACACAGATGTAGATAATACTGTCAATTAATTTTGTACTTTTAACAATAGCCTGAATTATAAACTTACTGAAGTAAATTACGTAGTTTCGTTCCATCAGCAACTGGCGTTGTAATACCCAAAATGTATCCTTTAATTGCTTCAATAAACAATATAATTCAAAAATATCAACATTTCGTGTATAATAACTATAATAATACATATTAGTAAATTATCTTAATCAGTTTATTTTAAAGTTTAGAAAGTTGACAGGGTGTTTTCGCACATAGCGTCAAAATCACAGTCGTATATACTATCATGATAATAAGCCTTGATGATATCCAAACTGCACAAGTCATCATCCGGGCACGCTGGCAGCCGAATTACATGTTCATTGTGCAAAACCGAGACTTTTTTGGAATCGCCACAGTCGTGAAGTATAATCGCTATATTATTAGCAAAACTTCCAATTTTGCTGATCCTCCAAACCCTGTCATCATTCGTTCCAAAATCGGTATGCAGCAGAGGCTTTGGTTCCTCATAAAGACCTAAGTGAGTCAGAAATTTTGTCACGGCACCGGAATGGGTAAAATATAACGTAGCCGTGCGATCTGACTGACTGAAATGTGAAATTTTCATGAAGGTAAAGAATTTCAAATTGTGTTGAAAACCTTACTTGTCAAAGAAGTCAATCATATCTTTGAAGGTGTTACAGGCTTGCTTGTAGGTCAACTCATGACCGAATCCATCAATCCAGTAGTACTCCAAATCTTCATTATACTCCAAAATCTGAAACGGAATGTTTTAGTCCAATGGAGACCAAGTTTGTTATGCTAGGTGTTACCTTCATAATGTCAATATCAAATGGCATACACCATGGACTTATTGTGTCTGGGTACCAGGCAGTTTCAAATGCACATGTCTTGTAGATCATTAAAACATCATCTGAAACAAAGTAAGTGGAGGACATGAAGAATAAATTATAACACCTTACCGGTTGGCAATGGTTCATTAAAGCCTAATCTTTTACTAATCTCAGCCACAGCTAGATTCATCACTTCGCTTTCCTCAAAAGAGGTTTGCTCAATCCAAGCTTCAGGATTATCATCAACCTCCCTTTTCCACTTGGTACAATATTTGTAGAACTAGAAACGAGTATCATTTTTTTTGGTTTGTTTTTAGCTGGGACGTTTCGGCAGACTTACTCTTAAAATCAGTAATTCGTCCTTCGTAGCTTCTGGTAAATATACATCAGCTAAACTTTCTTCCCCGAATAAACCTATAGAAAAGTGTTTAGCACTTTCGTGAGTTCTTTGCTCTGCGGTATACCTGATCTAAAATATAGAAGTAAAATTTGGTATAATTCGTGTAGAAAGGTAGGTACAAGGTATCAAGGTAGCAAACTCAAATGATTATCTACATATTGACTTATGAAGGAAATTCATGCAATAATGCTCACAATAGTTGTGAATAATTTTTTTTAAGCTATATAACACAATTTTGTATATACACGGTGGGTCAAAAAAACGGTACACATTTTCAATTGCTCATATTTCCAAAGATATTAAGTAAATGCAAGCATTTCTTTGATAAACTGCTTGCTTATATTGTGAAGATTGAAACCATGCCATAATTACAATAATTGAACGTTTTAATCCAATGTAATGTTGCCTTATGTATGGCTATGCAACATTTCTGATAATATCGGGTCAATTTAAGTTGAAATGGAAGGTGTAATGAAATTAGTAGGTAATAACATTTGTTTTCTTTTGGTCAAAAGGAATAGTAGAGATTTTATAGCATAGTATACAGGGTGATTTTTTAGCATACAGGGTGAAATTTTGAAACATCGTTTTTTGCTGTTTTTACTCAAAATTGCAGTTGAATTGGACGTTTGCATAGAAAAAAAAACGATTCCATTGCATATGCATGAAAAGCCTAATTGCGAACTTGACTTATCTTTAAAGATGGTGCAGAAACTATCCAACGTTTAGTTTTCTTATGGGCGCCATGTTTGATTTTGAAATTTTTAAAGGATTTTTCTTACTTGTTTTCCATATTGTACTACAATTAATGGGCTGTAGATTTTTTGCAAAATTTTATATATTTTTGCAACCAAAACATGAAACGAGAAACTATGCTTTTATGCTTATGCTTTTAAAGTGATTTGGAACTAAAATCAACATCGTTTTTTATTGAACTAAAATTATCGCAGTTTGCTTTCCCTTGTCTGACGGTTAGGTCTTTGCTGTTCGATTTTCACGTAAAAATTACGTCTTCAAATAAAAAAATATCTAAAAGAGGAACAACACAATGTATTCAGGCTGGCCTTAGGCTGATGTTGCAAGTGCTCTTTATTTAAACATGACATAAAAATAAGAAAGAAGACTTAGTTTGAAGTGATGTGACACTGAAGAAACGTTGATCCCAGCTTCAATTCAATCTTAGCAAAAACAAGCAAAACAACAAGTAACATACGTTCAAAATTTACAGCAAAACAACAAGTGGGATACATCATAATTTATTGAAACTAACGAAAATACCACCTAAAATGATAAATTCAAACATGTCGCCCATAACAACACCAATGGTTTCTCCACGATCATTAAAGATAACCCAAGTACACAGTTAGATTTCTCTTGCCGTTGCAATGTTTTTGTTATAAACGTCATATTCCACTGGTTTTTACGATGATGCTATAAGATCTCTAGGGTAATTTTTTACCAAAACAAGACGAATGTCATTACCCATTGATTTTACACCTTTCATTTTACATTAAATTGACCCGATATTATCAAAAATGTTGCATGGCCAAACATAAAGCAACAAAACTTTGGATTGAAACGTTCTGTTATTGCCAATATGGTATGGTTTCAATCTTCACAATACAAGCAATTCGTTTATTAAACAAATATTTGAATTGACCAAATATTATTCAAAATGAGTGATGACATAATTTTTACAAACATTGTTGCATAACTACTTTTGGGGAGAAGAAATTGTTGCAATTAGTGGGAGTAGTTACTCATAAATGCACACAGTTTTACTTCAAACTCCTACAGCATCCCTAAGGCAATTGTAGGTATTTTTTACTTATACCTTTTGCAAAGATTAATGCAATGTTGCTATGTACGTTTCATCATACGTTAAATTATAGGTTAGACGTATTGGTTAGTCTAGGGAAGTCTAGGTAAGTCTAGGTTTATACTGTATATCCATAATTTAAATAAACGTGAAAATTTCTTAAATGAACATATCGCATCAAATTTTAAGCCGTAACGTTTTAGTGCATCAAATTTCCGACATTTAAAGAAACAAATCATCAAAATTTGAGCCGAGAAGTTCCAATAACAAAATCAAATTTGAATAGAATAACCGTCTTACCCTATACGTCTCATTGGTAAATAATGAAGGAAGAAGTTGTAGATATCTAGCTTGCATCCTCTGCGCCATTTTGAAATTTTCAACCTCTCCTTCTGCGACCAAAAACTCTTCAACTTCAACATCTGTTACGCTGGGTACCCACTCTCTGAACAACTCGATCTCAGAGTCACTCAAATTTTCTTACAAAAAGTACTACCAGTTAAGACCTAATTTGAAGAAATGAGTTAACATCTTACCATTTTCTTCTAGAATTCGGTCTCTGATATTCGGCAAGTCTTCGGCCATAAACTCGATGTCATCGTCGTCCGGGTTTCTAGTACCATGGCGTACAAACATCCATATCTTCTTTGCACAAGATGCTAGGTTCTCTGGTACCGTAGTATCTTCATTTGCGACAAATCTGTATGGTGTTTTGGTCGCCAGACGAGAAAAAATGCTGTCTTGATCGATGAGAGCATGGGCAAAGTAGAAACACAAAACTAGCAGGTAAAGCCTCATCTTGGGAATGGTCAATCTTCCAATTGCAAGTTTCCCATATCAAAAATTATCTATATATACCTATACTCGTTAATTTGATTATCGGAATACCTATTGTAGGGTTTATGTAGACATACACTACTCACGTGTTGTACACGAGATAAAATCAGGCGAGTGCAAAATGTGGTGTATTTACGATGAGTGGGCGTGATCCACATAATTTTTATGATGTCATATATCATCAGTCATCACTCACCATTTTGGCAAAAATATGGAGTATAATCATTACAATTGAAACCAATTTATCTCTTTAAAAAAATTCTCGGATAAAACATTTTCATGTCAAATGCAATTTTCGACCAGTTGTTATTTACTTATTACGTCGTCAACATTCCTTATTTTTGTTGTTGTTTTAAATATGTCCTTTAATTTTCGTAATATTAGCATAGACTTTTCTTTTTGACTTACAGAAGATAATATTTACAAGGGTTTTGGTACAAAAATGAGGTTAAGTGTAAAAACATGAATTTATTATAGCAGCTGAACCAAATGCCCTAGAAGTTTCTAACTACCCACAAAATAACTCTTATAATTTGAATTGATCTAAAACCCTGAAAATTGATCCAAAAAACGCCCGTTCATTGCATTTATTTTGGCTCCGAGTAAAGAGTTTCATATAAAATTATTTGCTTTTTCAATTCATTAAACGGTTACAGCCGAGTTAAATATTAACAAAACAAATAAAAATAATAAAAGAAAATACATGTTAAATACTGCGAAAACGACGGAAGAAAACAATCAATACCCGTTACAATAATAAAAAGTAAATAAATATTAATACTAATAATAAAAAATAATAAAATGTATACTTGTATATATACGTTACTCTTTATTTTTTTAAAGTAAATATTTATCTGAGTAAAAAGTTTCGTGTGGTATTATTGTTGTTCTTTTCTTTTTCAATTGCCTAAAACGTTAGAGCAGTTTAAAATACAATTTTGTTAACATTTCAAACAACATTTTAGGAAATTACAAAACTAAATAAATTAGAAAAACAAAAAGTAAACACTTTCTACTCAGAACGACATCTGAAAAATAAACGTTAAAAAACAGCCTGTGTTCTGTGCTGGGTTGGCGGTTACATTGAACTTTTGGTTAAATACGAAGAACAACAGTAGTTTGCCACAGGGAATTTCATTATTTGGCAGCAACACACATACCAGCCATTGTTACTTTCGAATCAGAAAAACTTTAAAGATTTGTTTTTTATGTACTAAATAAAAACAAAATTACTTACTCTAATTTACCATCAATCAAGCACTTTCCCAGTTTTAAAACAAACTGCAACACCATGGGAAGTACAGTCTGGATGAATATGTACCAGAATTACCGAACTCTAAGCAGAGATTCTGAAGGTCCTAAGTGTGACACCAAGTCATCGCAGCAATTGAGCCATAAAAATGGCGGCCAAAACAAGTTTTTGTCATATGACTCTTTTCTTGTAGGCTTGGTACTGTCGATAATTTATTCAACCTGATTATTTTACTGAAATTAGTGGAATTTTGTGCACCATTTCGGCAGCCTGTTGCACCCACACACAACAAAACGTTGTGTGTGTGTGTGTGGATTAAGCATTCACCTACTGCTTTTAGATTTGAACATGGTATTAAGAAAGCAACAATATTTTACATGGAATTCTGTGCATAGAATGTTATTACCGCATCCAAACAAGAATATTCTTTATTTCCAACTAGAGAAGGGACTGCGCGGTCCTTTCGAGTCTTTTCCACCAATACTAGAGCTGTTGGGCATTTCAATATTGGATATATTGAGGATATAATAGCACCATCACTGATGCTGCAATATCATGTATGCGGTAATATACCCTCTAGGAGAGACTTCTTACGATGAGCCTGTTACAGCTCCATCTATCGGTATCCTTCACATTATTTTCAAACCGATTTTTTTAAACCAAATTCTTATTGCAAGTATGTGTTGTCTTAAAACAAGCAAATTAAGAATATCATTTTCTTAACACTTGACAATCATTTCTCTGTGTGCAGTATGTGCACCAATCTGGAGTGTTTTTCTCCACTTGAAACGATTGCAACTTTGATACCCCATAACGACAAACTGATTAATAATGTAATAATTTGATAGTTTTTTATTTCACTCTTAAAAAAATCTAGAGGCGCAAGAGCCACCTCTGGAGGGTTCCAGACATGTGATTATCTTATTATTACGCTACAAGTGATGTATCATAAAAGTTCTGGCCCTATTCTCTATGGTGTACCAAAATCTGTTGCTGGCTCTTGAATTTATTTAGACTAATCAAAAATAAAATGCTGTAGCAGTCGATGAATTTTATTTATTCAGTTTTCTCGCAAGAAAACGGAACGAATAAAATTCGTCAACTGCTACAGCATTTTATTTTTGATTAAATATCATTGATGAAAATGGAGATATTCCTGACTATATTTAGACTAAATCTGTTCCTGGCTCTTGGAGCATGGAAACGGGGATTGTGTAACATCGCGTGGTCAATTTCGGAAACAGAAGCGTGACCTTAATCTTTTTATGGTTGCATTTTTGACAAACAGATTCCAGGTATAACGTTGTATATTGATTGCGTCATCAGGTGATATCTGCTTTACAATGTATTAATGATTATTGCACCATGATTGTATCGTATACCATAAAATAGCTCAACAACAATTTAAAATTTAAATATAAGCGTGGTTATTTACATTGTTTTACAATGCATTAAATACAGCGACGTCATAGCCCCATGGGCGCCCGCAGAGACGGGCAAGGGGGTGCACTTGCACCTCCCTGGATATAACAGGGGAAAGATCAACAAGAAAAACATCAAAAAAATGACTGTGTGTGTGTGTGTATGTGTGTACCCGATTTTGGTGACGACGATTCCGGAGAAACTACTAAAGGTATCGGAACGAAAGCTCATATTTAGAAGTTTCATGACCAAACTTAGAGCTGAAAAGCTTTTGGTTCAAAAGGATCCAAAGGAACTGGCTATTTTCTCTTACCATTTTTCAACGATTTTGCAAATGAGCCGTCATTTCTGTAATTTCGTCATAATAGATAAATAATAAATTAAAGTAGAGGAAATTTTGTATAATTTATGTCTATAACATTTTTTGGTAAAATTAATAATTTAGCTTCAAGAGCAAATTCTATTTGATCGAGATCGGTCGCATCTGCATTGACATGAAACTATATAGTAGCCTGGATTTGACAAGTAGTTTTTTGTGCTGTCACCACCGAAATGTCTATGGCTGTCACACTCGAAAACAGCTGATTTCGTCAGAGGTTGGAGAACCGCTATGGAACGTTGCAGCTCTAGTGCGGCAAAGTACAAAATGCAAAATTTAAATAAAATAAGATCACCAATTTGATTGTTTGTTGATAAGAAATATCAACCCGTTGTTATATCTAATTGTAAAAAGGATAAATTGAGAAAATTGTAAATAAAGTATAGCGATTAGTGTAGTTATATTTTGGTATGTTGGTACGGATGTGACATCTACAGTGTCATGAACGAATATAAATCTGTCAGAATTTGAATTAGCTTTTTAAACTTGACGTTTCGTAGAAGTGGTATCAACCTAACATTTTCTATACAGAAATATAACCATTTTAGAATTTTTTTTTAAATACGTATTTCTCAAAATGCAAGACAAAAACGTCACTCGCTCACATGCGACGGCGACGCTCCGCCATCGGTGACGCGCCGCATCACCGCTCGTCGCGCTATCCGTACTTTCGGCACTTGTGAGATAAATAACTATTATTCTAATGACAGTAGGTAGGTCAAATGCTGATGCTTTGACAATACCTACTATTGATACTATTGACAATCAAAATATCCCGCAAATCCTGGCTAACTAGTTTAATTTTAATGCAGACACGATTTATCTCAATCAAATAGGTTGTCATGCTGCTAAACTATTATGTAATTTTATATTTTGTATGATAAAGTCATGTGCCTAGCCACATCCGATTTTTTTCTTAGCGTTAACTTAGTGTTAAAAACTTGACATTTAATTGAAAAAAAAATACATAATAGAACTTAATAGTAAAATAATTAATAAACTTCTGAAGTTATACATAAAAATAATAGATGTTCAATTAGCAAAAAAGAAGAAACAAACAAGTGACAACTGATTTTGTTACGTTTTTCCGCTATTCGAGTCATTTAGCAAAACTCCGAGCATCGAAGGGCTACTAGGTCTTTTAATTATTTACAATTTGGGGTATGACAGAAATTTATGCAAAAGTTATAAACATTTTTCTAGAGCAAGTGATTAAAATCTGTTTGCTATTCGAATGGACATTATCACCATTTAAGGGTTGTTGTCCATGGGCCAAAACTCCAAACGTCGAAAGGCTACTAGGACTTTTAATTAACTACAATTTGAGCTACTACAGAAGTTAATGCAACAATTTTTGCAAAAGTTATGAACATTATTCTGTAGCAACTGATTGAAATACGTTTGTTATTCGAACGGACATTATCGCCATTTAGGGGTTGTTGTCCATGGCGCAAAACTGCAAGCGTCGAAACGCTACTAGGTCTTTTAATTACCTACTGATAGAAATTTATGCAACGATTTTTGCAAAAGTTATAAACATCTTCACTCACTACTGTTTGAAATTCGTTAGCTATTCGAATGGACATTATCGCCATTTAGGGGTTGTTGTCCATGGGGCAAAACTCCAAACGTCGAAGGGCTACTAAATCTTTTAATTGCCTACAATTTGAGGTTTGATAGAAATTTATGCAACAATTTTTGCAAAAGTTATGAACATTTTTCTTAACAAATGTTTGAATACGTTTGGTATTCGAACGGACAGTATCGCAATTTAAAGATTGTTGTCCATGGGGCAAAACTCCGAGCATCGAAAGGCTACTAGGTCTTTTAATTACCTACAATTTTGGGTATGATAGAAATTTATGCAACAATTTTTGCAAAGGTTATAAACATGTTTCTGTAGTGGTTGGCTTTTTATACCAAAAGCAAAGCTCCGGTTTCAGTTACCCCTATCTTTTGGAATTAGCAACTCTTAACCGAACCCATGGCCGGCTTTCCTTTTGTATTCCCCTGGAAATATTTCTGCGTGCACCCATGCCAGCGCGTTATATACATCATTATATTTGTTATTATTTATTATATTTATTATAACAGTACATTATTTTGTTGTATTGTTATCTAACTTTGTGCGATTCTAGTTTGTCGCGATTCATTATTAATTTGATAATATAGAATTATTTACTAATTTAATTAACTTAATCAACTTTGTTTATTTTAATGCCTTTGCCATTGCCATTGCCGTGACGGGTGTAACCTACACAACTTTGTCCTCATCAAAACCAAATTTTCACTTCTATCACTTCTTAACAGATGTTCATTTGATACGTACAATAAAATCGTAGACGTTCTATAACTGCCAAAAAACAATTTTCTAACAATTTTTTTGATAATGTGACATTGTTTTGTAACGGGTGTAGCGATTGAAAATTGGTAGTATTACTAGCATTGCACTCCAGGTATTAAAGCTTAAAAATCCGGCAATGTTAGAAATTACAACTGAACTAACAAAAATCCTCATTGATACCAATCAGCAATAGCAATCTATTTAATTCTACCTTTTTATTTCTAAAATGTCTAAAATATAAAGATCATAACTTATGTCGATGGCCCCGATAGCATAGTTGGTTGCGCATTGTGCTAGATACACAAAGCTCCCAGGTTCAAATCCAGGTGGTGGCTGTAATTTTTAATATTATAATTTAAAATTTATATTTTTTAAGAAGTTTGATGTGCTAAAACGTTGGCAGAAATAATAATCCGAAAACAAAAATTCTTAATCAATATATTTTCTTCCAATTGTTTTACCACCACCAACAGAATATCGTCATGTTATTCGTTTTATCGGACTGGATGTTTGCACATTCATTTCCAATCATGGAATCTATTCTTTTGAATTCTTGATTTCAGAGTTTTTAAAACAATTAATTTCATAACTTTTTTATTTTAAATCGAAGTTCGATAATTATAATGTTCGGTTTTGGTTTGTCTGAAGTAGTTCCGGTGATTTTCCAGTAGATTTTTTAATTGATTAAGTATCGATTGAAATATAAAATCAATTCGTATCGTCTAAATGTTGCGTAAATTAAAACCACAATCCACATTTAAGAATAGTTGAATACAATGATGAAAGCTATCTAATTGAATGTGGCATAAAGTATTCGAATAATACTTTAAATAATGATTACTTAGCCATTTAAAGAAAAGCAATTTTCAAAATATATATTTTTCATTTTATTATCTACGAAATCTTAGAGATAGATGCCAATGTAATGAATCATCAAAATCCATAAGTAACTCATACGATTGTACTGAGCTAAGCACTAGTCAAACACAATGTCCGTAAACATGTCACTGCAAACATTTGTCGCTCCCGGCAATACAATTACCTTTGCCCTACAGTTGTAGGGCAAATAATAATTATTAACAAGTAATAATTATACGCGGAAGAATATTTATTTCAAAGTTTGTTATAAACGTCCTGTTTTGTTTGGTGCGTATTGTCTTTACTTCTCCTGTACTGTATATGATATTTCAAATGAGTTGTGGTCAATCAGGACCTCCGTCGTCGGTGGTAACATTTGTTGTGTATCTAGATGCAGGTCATTCTCACAATCATTTTTGTGGGAGAATTGCATAAAACAATAAAATAGTATCTCTATTTGCGCCAATTCTTGAACTCAACGACTCTGACTTTATTATAGAATTCGATCAATCGTTATTGTCATCGTCGATGACTAAATTTTAAATGTTCTACACCCAGAAGGAATAAAGAGTCCTTCCTTAAAAATGCCGCATTGTTCGGGAGTATGATCGGGAATTGAACAGTAACTACATATTCATTGTTAGTAGTATGAAATATGAAACTAAGTAAGTAATTCTTTTGATGTTTGTTGTCTTTTAATTATGTGTTGCTTTTGTAATTGTAGAGATTGTTTTTAATTTTCTATTTCCACCTAACTGTTTCTTTTATTTCCTCTAAGCTGCTCCATTAACAAAACGTACAAAGAGTAAAATAGGTACGCAGATATGGGCCATTTTTTATGCTATCAAAATTCAGTCAGTCACCCAAGTGCATGTAATGTGACGGGTGTGAAGTTGATGACCCAAGTTCAGTGTATCGATGTCTTGACCATACTTACTGTACCTATTTAGTCTCAGCAACAGAATATCTTCTATACAACATGTTCCATCTTTCATCTTCTATAATAAATCTTGTCATTATCTATTATGAACTAATAACACTAGTATGTAAAAGCATTGTACAAGTAACTAATGCAGACATGTTTGAATTCCATTGCATATCTTTGCACTTATAACGCAATCCGAAATATGCTGGTATTCAATAATTCAATAAAGTTAAAGCGTTAATAATACTGTATATTGTATACATATAGTATTACTTTAACCTAAATTCACCGAATTCTGAGCAACAAATAGTGTAGGGAATTATCTTTTTTCGGAATTTCTTTAATAATACAAATAGTTCAACAAAAATACATCTTTGGTCAAATACTAATTGGTTTATGGTGCCTAATTAATTTATTAGTTATATTCACTGTCATTTGAGAGCTGTTATCTTGAATGCCTACGTCATCAAGGTGAGCATACCATCGATGTGTATGATATGAAATAAAGATTCTCGGGCTTCTTTTTTATTCTCTTCTCTGATACATCAAAACAACAAAACTTAACACTATCAAATAACAAAAACGTACATCCTTCATAAATGATGAACCTGTGTTCTCGCACATTTTATCAAAATCACAGTTGTTTATACTATCATCATAATAAGTTCTGATGGTAACCAAACTACACAAGTCGTCATCAGGACACGCTGGCAGACGAATAATATGTTCATTCTGCAATAGCGAGACTTTTTTGGAATCGCCGCAGTCGTAAAGTACAAACGCCAAATTGTTAGCGAAAGTTCCAGTCCTACTAACCCTCGTAAGCCTGTCATCATTGGTTCCATAATCACTGTACAGCAAAGGTTTTGAGTCTTTATACAGCCCCAAGTGAGTCATAAACTTCGCCAGGGCACCCGAATGAGTAAAATATAACGTAGCTGTGCGATTTGACTGACTGAAATGGAAAATTTTGATAAAGGAGTTATTTCAAATGGTGTCGAAAACCTTACTTGTCAAAGAAGTCAATCATATCTTTGAAGGTGTTGCAGGCTTGCTTGTAGGTCAACTCGTAACCATATCCATCAATCCAGTAGTACCCCAGATCCTCATTGTATTCAAAAACCTGGAAGGCAATGTTATAGTTGAATAGAGAACTAGTTTCTTATGTTACCTTAATAGTGTCAACATCAAATGGCAAACACCATGGGCTGATGTAGTTTCGGAACCATGCAGTTTCAAATGCACATGTCTTGTAGATCATTAAAACTTCCTCTGAAACAAAGACAGTTAGGAAGCAAAGAATAAAGCATTATAACACCTTACCAGTTGTCAATTGTTCGTTCAAGCCTAAAGTATTACTAATCGCAGCCACAGCTAGATTCATCACTTCGCTTTTCTCAAATAAGGTTTGCTGAATCCAGGCCTCAGGATTATCATCAACCTCCCTATCCCACTTAGTACAATATTTGTAGAACTAAAAACGAGTATCATTTTTATTGGATCTGTTTAATTTGAATGTTCTGGCAGATTTACCCGTAAAATCAGTAAGTCGTCATTCGTAGCTTCCGGTAAATATACATCAGCCAAATTTTCATCCCCGAATAATCCTTTAGCAAAGTATTTAGCACTTTCGTGAGTTCTTTGTTCTGCGGTATACCTGATCTAAAATACAGATCAAGTCATATTCGGTATCGTTACTGTCGAAAAATATATTAAATTACAAATGGTACGACTAAACGGTATCTGAATAAAAGCCCGCTGCAACTACTGGGATATAAGAGATTCATTTTTTAATGTCGCAAATTTAAAAGTCCAAACCTATCGCTTAAAAATTGCTGTTATTTGTTTATTGAATAACTTCATATTATCAAATTGTGTAAATATATAAACAATTATAACCTAATTATAAATAAATATAAATTACACCAGATAGACTTGCCAAACTATCTACTAAAGACTATCTTCTCACTTCGGGATGAGCGCACGTTTACAATCAGAATCAGTGGGTGTACTTCTGGCAGAAAATCCATTAAAGCTGGTGTTCCACAAGGAAGCATTTTATCGCGTTTGTTATACAGCATATTTATGCACGATGTTCCCATAAATGGCGCTAACCACATTGGAATGTTCGCGGATGATATGATTCTAACCGCTCAACACACCGATCCAGGAGAAGCTATCGAACAACTACAGCTAGCAACGAAACGAATAAATTCCTGGCTATCAAAATGGTGCATATATCTAAATACGAACAACTGCGGAGCCAAAATTTTTACTTTAAGAAAAATTATAAATCCAAGCAACATCCACATTAATAACAAAGTCATTCCTTGGAACCCTTTAGATCAAGCAGTAAAATACCTTGGATTATATTTTGACCAACGACTAACATGGCGTATACACTATACACATCAATAACAAACTAAACCAAGGATATCATAGACTGAATCAACTCTATCCATTCATCAACAGAAAGTCAACCCTTAAATACCAGTGCGCACTGCTACGTTATAAAGCGTTGGCGTACCATGGTTTGTTCGCAACGAAGAAATTCGACAAGAAGTGAATATTCTGCAGATCGCAACTTTTATCCAAAAAACATCGCAAAAGTTGTTTTCCAATCTAGAACATTGCCCAAGTGCAGCAGATCATAACATTTGCGCTAGGAATATCTACATTCGCCTAAAACGAAGACTGGATGATATTCTAGCCGTTGACGAAGACAGTGAATGAATTTTCCGAACTATAATTATGTTCTCGTGTTCACATAATGGTTTTAGCGCTTTAAATTTGCAACATCAAAAAATCATTATTAAATTGGGAGTAGCAACGAGATAAAAATCACATTTGAGTTAAATAAGGGTCTGGCAATCGATCCTAACGCGGTCAGGTGGAAAGCACATGGGAGCGGTAGCTCCAGATGTGCGCAGTGTGGTGTAAATAAGGTATATAAGGGGAGAGTTTCTTGGTATGTTTTCAGTATTCAATTAGCTTTGAAGAAGCGAGCAACATGGTTCGCGAAACGTCAGCATTCTTGACACAAGGCGTAACCCGGAAGCAGTTTATTTTCTAAATGATTCTGGCCGTGAAAGCCTACGTAGTTATTAAATAAGCCTCTTACCCTATACGTGCCATTGTCAAACAATGCAGGAAGTAGTTGCGGATATCTAGCTTGCATCCTCTGTGCCATTTCGAAATTTTCAACCTCTCCTTCTGGGACCAAAAACTCTTCAACTTCAACATCTGTTACGTTGGGTACCCACTTTCTGAACAACTCAATCTGAGAGTCAGTCAAATTATCTTACAAGAACCATATCGATTAAGATCTAACTTAAAGAAATGAGTTTACATCTTACCATTTTCCTCTAGAATTCGGTCTCTGATCTTCGGCAAGTCTTCGGCCATAAACAAGATGTCGTCGTCCTCCGGATTTCTAGTACCGTGGCGTACAATCATCCATATCTTCTTTGCACAAGATGCCAGATTCTCTGGTACCGTCGTATTTTCATTTGCGACAAATCTGTATGGTGTTTTGCTCGCCAGGCGAGAGAAAATGCTGTCTTCATCGATTACAGCATAGGCAAAGCAGAAACACAACACTAGCAGGTAAAGCTTCATTTTGGCAATGGTCAATTTTCTAATGCAAGTTTACGATGTCCAAAATTATCTATATTGCCTACACTCGTTTATTTTTTTATCGGAACACATATTGTAGGATATTCACGTGTTGTACACAAGATAAAATTACGCGTGGTGCAAAATCATGTACCGAATTTACGACTACAAAGCATGATCCGCATAATAATTGTGGTGTGCCTCAATCGGTGAATTTATAGGAGCCTACAACCATCAGCCGTCCTTGAGTGAGTTGCGACATAACTACTTCCTATACCATAAATTTGGGAAATAAATAGTAATAACAATAAAGTTCGAGGAATAAAAGAAAATAAAGTATTACGACCAGCTGATAAATATCATATCACTGTATATCAATAGAACTCAATACTCGTCGTATTGTCGTCTGTAGGTATAGCTCGTCTAAAACTCTTTTCTTGCAGCAATATTTAAAAATAATAAGAACATAAGATTTATCAGTGCTACCATGTGAATAGACTAGGCAATAAGGCATTAAAAAGTGGCCAAAGTGGAAACCAATCTAGTGTAGTTGAAATTGGTATATTTGTTCAATGAACTGAACAATGTATACCTAGTTTTCATTCTTGCCGGACATGACGGACTTCCGATGACGGCCAAATTCGGGCTCTTCTCAGAGTCTTCATTCCAGTACCGTACCACGAAGCTACTTGATTAAACATTTATGAAACTACATTCTGCCAACAGCGCTCCACAAAGATTTTTTAACCCAATATTTCTCTGCTGAAGTTTGAGGTCTAAGGAAACTACCAAGAATTAGAAAAAAAAACATCCTCAGCCAATGTAGAATAATAATAGTATATTATTTGACGAGCACATAATTAAGGATATAAATCACGAGTATGAAGTTTACACGCGAGCCGTAGGCGAGCGTGTAATCATGCGAGCGATTTATATCCGTTATGTGCGAGTCAAATACGACGTTTCTTCTACGACTCATAAATTCCATTTTATGCAAAATATTTTAAATGTACTTGTCAATGATGGCGAGGCGAACTGTCAAATAACTGTCATCCACGTAGGATTTGGCAGACTTTGACACTAGCGTTGTATAATGATGACAGTTCGTTCAAATAATGGGGTCATTATTTGAATGAACTGTCATTATTATACAACGCTAGTGTCATTATAATCATTGGCGCATATAATGATGGGGATTATATAGTCATAGATACGTATGCAATTAACTTATTATATGTGAGTCGTAGATAAAATATGTTATGCGTTATGGAATGCGCTGGATTGTCTATTATCAGTTATCACTTATCACTTATCACTCTAACCATCTCTATGGTAGTGTAAAACCGCCGCTTAAGAGGGGAGGCTTTTTGATGTTTGTAAATTCAGTCGAGAATTCGCCTTTTCGTGGAGACGTTTTTGCTAAAGCTACTTTTGAACCATATAGAATTCGCCGACGTACGGTAAACGGTAAACGGGGATGAGCTCGCTCGTGATAGGCTGGATGGAAACTGTTTTACACCGGACATATTTATGGTGCTAAAATTTAATAAAAACCAACAAACGTTTTTTTTTTTTGCTTTAAACAAGCTAACGTCTAAATATATTTTTAATGGAAATTTGATAAAATTTCCTGTTATAAAATACAACGCTAAGAATTCTAAGAATTTTTGTAAGAACTTTAAGTTTTTTATAAAATTCTCCATTTTTTAATTATAAGTTATTAACATAAAATAGTCAAAATTACTGGAGCACCTAAATAATTCTCTAACCGCAAAAATTTAGAATTAAAAATGTAAAAAATCTGATGTTGCTAGGCAAATGACTTTATCATACAATATATAAAATTAATAGTTTAGCTGCATGAGATTCTATTTGATCAAGATCGATCGTGTCTGCATTAAAATAAAACAAGTTAGCCACAATTTGACAGATAATAATGATAATATTGACAGTAGGTATTGTCAAAAATCAGCGTTTGATACTACCTGCTATTAGTATGAAAATAGTTCTCAAATCCTGGCTAACTATGTAGTTTTAATGCAGACACGATCTTGATCAAATAGAATTTGCGAATACAACTATTAATTTTACCAAAAAATGTCAGTCATAAATTATACTAAATTTCCTCTACTTTAATTTAAAAGGTTTTCAGCTCTAAGTTTAGTTGTAAAACTTCTAACTATGAAGTTTCGTTCCGATACCTTTAGTAGTTTCTCCGGAATCGTCGTCACAAAAATCGGGTACACACATACACCCACACAGACGTTTTTTGTACCTTGGCCAAAAATGTTCAGAGGACCCTAAAAGACCTATTTCCGCTGAAATCTATTTTTTCCGCACGATTACAATACTTTATCATACCGCGTATGATATAGTTATAGTATATAGTATGGGCGTTAGAAGAAGGAAAGGTTTGCAAATTTCCATTTTGTATATTAAAAATATATTTGAACTAGAGCTGGTGGTTTAAATCCAAAAATGTTTATATAAAAAAAATTGTTTTTTTGCGGTTGGAGAATTATTTAGGTGTTCCTGTAATTATACCTATTTTTTCTCAATATCTTATAAATCAAAAATTATAAGTTTTATAAATAATAGTTTCCTATAAAACAATTCATAGAATTAATCAGACAATTAAAACTTGTAAAAATATATAGGGTTTTCTATTTTCAAAAAGGAAGGAGGCTTATTTTGGTTGATTTTATTTTGATTTTTTTACGGCTGGAGAGTTATTTAGGTGTTGCGGTAATTTTGGCTAAGCCTGTATAATTAACAAACAATTTGACATCACTACTGTAGGGTATAGTCATTAAATATTAAAAGGAATATAAAAATTTACTTTAATTTTACTTACATTAATAATACAAATCCTTTAATAAAAATACATCTTTGGTCTAATACTAATTACCTTATGTTACCTAATTAATTAATTAGTTCTAATCACTGTCATTTGAGAGAATTTATCTTGAGTGCCTACGCCATCAAGGTCAGCATACCATCGCTAAGTATGATGTGAAATAAAGATTCTCTTACACCAGACACCTTTAACAGAGTCGTTCTTTATTCGTTTCTCAGATACATCAAAACAACAAAACTTAACACTATCAAATAATAAAAATGTACATCCTTCATAAATGATGAACCTGTGTTCTCGCACATTTCGTCAAAATCACAGTCATTTATACTATCATGATAATAAGCTCTGATGGCATCTAAACTACACAAGTCATCATCAGGACACGCTGGCAAATGAATAAAATGTTCATTATGCAATACCGAGACTTTTTTGGAATCGCCACAATCATGAAGTATAAACGCCATATTGGTAGCGAAACTTCCAGTCCTACTAACCCTCCAAAGCCTGTCATCATTGGTGCCATAATTAGTATACAGCGGAGGTTTCGAGTCTTCATAAAGCCCCAAGTGCGTCCTAAACTTCGTCATTGCACCGGTATGAGTAAAATATAACGTAGCTGTGCGATTTGTCTGGCTACAATGGGAAATCTTGAAGTATGTACAGTTTCAAATTGTGGCGAAGAACTCACTCGTCAAAGAAGTCGATCATATCTTTGAATGTGTTGCAGGCTTGCTTGTAGGTCAACTCATGACCGTATCCATCGATCCAGTAGTACTTCAGATCCTCATTGTATTCCAAAACCTGGAACGGAATGTTGTAGTCCAATAGAGAACAAGTTTCTTATGTTACTTTGATAGTATCAATATCAAATGGTAAACACCACGGACTTATGGAGTCTTGGAACCAAGCAGTTTCAAAGGCACATGTCTTGTAGATCAGTAAAACATCATCTGAAACAAAATGAGTAAGGACATAAAGAATACATTATAACACCTTACCGGTTGGCAATGGTTCATTCAAGCCTAATTTTTTACTAATCTCAGCCACCGCAAGACTCATCACATCGCTTTTCTCAAAGGAGGTTTGTTGAATCCAAGCTTCAGGATTATCATCAATCTCCCTTTTCCACTTAGTACAATATTTATAGAACTAGAAACGGGTATATATTTGTTGTTCTTTTTAATTTTTGTGTTTTGGCAGACTTACTCTCAAAATCAGTAATTCGTCCTTCGTAGCTTCTGGTAAATATACATTATTCTCTTCCCCGAATAATCCTTTAGCAAAGTATTTAGCACTTTCGTGAGTTCTTTGCTCTTCGGTATACCTAATCTAAAATAGCGAAGTTTAATTCGGGATCGTTAATGTAGAAAAATGTGTCAAATTTGCCGCCATTTATCTGATTAGAAATCCTCTGGAAACACTGCTTATCAAAGATCTTTTTTTATATCGCAAATTTCAAAGACTAAAACCCCTAGAGCCTAAAACATGTCGATATTTGTTTATTTAATAACTTCCCGTATATGTTCACATTATCAAATTAATTAAATTGTATAAATAATCAAAATATTAACATAAGAACATAATGTCAGAAATCAATGCCAAAAGTTGAGCAACAGAGGCAGTGGAAAACACTGCCTGATAGCTCAACTGGGTAGGCTTCTGACCTGAAATAAGAGGGTTCCTGGTTCAAATCCAGGCGGAGGTATCTTCTTCACAAATTATCCTCATCCTGGATTAATTATCATTAGCTTTCTTAATTATTTGCTGCAAGGTTAACCGCAACGAAAAATTACAAACGAAATCCTCAAAAAATACACATTAACACGCTAATAAATCACAAAATGAGGTCGCTATACCTACATTAAAGATACATGAAAAAATGAGTGTTTTCTGCATAGAAAACTTAAGAATGGGTTATTATAACCTTTCCACAGTGGGAAACTTCTTCACAAAGTTAAAACAAAAGACTCCTTTGGAGTACATGTCCAATGTTGTTTAGTGTGTACCGTGTGCTGGGTGTGAGGCACGTTACGTGGGTCAAACTGTAAACTGGCTGAAGACTAGGTTAAGACAACATAAGTTGGATATTCTAAACAAAAAATTAACAAGCGCATTGTCCCAACATTCCATTAATGAAAACCATACCGTGGACTTCGATAATGTTGAAATATTGTACAAGAAACGTAGCCTCTGAGAACGGATTTTCTTTGAAACGATTGGGATAAAGGAAACTAATGCTGTCATGAACTTGCGATCGGACACGGATAATCTAACTAATAGCTATAGTTTTTTGCTTAATTTGGATTATGATCACTCGAGGGTTTTGAATGACACGACGGTTAATATGGGGGATATTAGCGTTATATTAGTGTTTTGATTTTTGACTTCTTGTAATATTTATTATGTATGATGTAATGGTAGTGCCTCCCTTTATTTGCTGTCTTTTCCCCCCCTTTTTTATGTATCTTTAATGTATAGCGACCTCATTTTGTGATTTAAAAGCGTGTTAATGTGCATTTTTTTGAGGATATTGTTTGTAATTTTTTGTTGTTGCTGGTTGTTTTGGTTGGTGCGATTTCTGGTTGGAAGGATGGGGCCGATGACTGTTTTCCACCAGTATCAACTGTACGCTCGCACTGGCAACTTACGTGTTTAACATGGCGTCACCTGTGTTAAGTGTAGTTATGTTTTGAGACTTTTATTTGGTAAGTTATTAGGTTCTGTGCATTGTTGAAGTGTTAGTTAATATATTTGTATCTTTGTTTTATGTAGTCCCTGAGGAAGCCACAATTATTGTCGAAATATCGGACGTAATTAAAAAGTCAATCAAACAACATCTTTAATTGAGCACTGCTAACCCAAGATTTAATTAAGAATACGTATATAATTTATGTATCAATAAAGTTATAATATAAACAATGTAGTCACTTATGAATGCAAACAGACTAAATAGCAATTTTGTGGATGACAGCTCTCGTAATGTTTTATATATTTTTGAAATAAAAAATAAATTTGTATGTGCTTATATTTATATTATGGTTTCAGCGTTTCTAACATTGAAAAAGAATCCTTCAAATGGGAGTATTATCAACGACTTACTAGATAAAATTCAAATTTGAGAAAAATACACATCTTACCCTATACGTGCCATTGTCAAAGAATGGAGGGAGGAGTTGCGGATATCTAGCTTGCATTCTCTGAGCCATTTGGATATTTTCAACTTCTCCTTCAGGCGCCAAGAACTGATTAACTTCAACATCTGTTACGCTAGGTACCCATTTCCTGAACAACTCGATTTCGGGAATAGTCAAATTATCTTGCAAAAAGCATACGTACCAGTTAACACCTAATTTGAAGAAATGAGTTAAACATCTTACCATTTTCTTCTAGAATTCGATCTCTGATCTTCGGCAAATCTTCAGCCATAAACAAGATGTTATCTTTGCCCGGGTTTCTAGTACCATGGCGTACAATCATCCATATCTTCTTTGCACAAGATGCTAGATTCTCTGGTACCGTAGTGTTTTCATTAGCGACAAATCTGTATGGTGTTTTGGTCGCTAGGCGAGAAAAAATGCTGTCTTCATCGATGACAGCATAGGCAAAGCAGAAACACAACACTAGCAGGTAAACCTTCATTTTGGCAATGGTAAATGTTCTAATTGCAAGTGCACGATATCCAAAATTATCTATGTATACCTACACTTGTTTATTTGTTTATCGGAACACATTGTTGGGTTAATGTCTACAGACAGTACTCACGTGTGTGTGTACACGAGACAAAATCACTTTACGACTAAAAAGCGTGATCAGCATAATAATTGTAGTGTGGCCACAAGCGGTGAACTCATAGCCAGCCTACAACTATATCAGCCGTCCTTGAGTGAGTTGCGACATAACTACATCGTATAATATAAATTAAGGAAACAAGTAGGAATGTCAATAAAATTGGAGAAATAAAACAAAGTAAAATATTACGACCTGCTGATAAATATCAGGTCACATGTCACATGCTCTCACTGTATATAAACAGGAGTGAACGCAAGTATATATCTATACTCGTGTTTGGTTACAGATCGTTTAAAGATATTACTTAAACCATTATTTAAAAACAATAAGAACAGTTTTATCAGGGTTTAAATGTGAATAGACTAGGCAATAGAGGGTTAAAAAGTGGCAAAAGTGGAAATAAATCCCGATTGGATGAAAATAGTTTTTTGAATCAACATTCTGCCAACAGCACACCATAAAAATTTACGAAAAAATCAAATTACTCTGCTGAATTTTCTGGCCTAAGGAAACTCTAGTAACATATTAGAAAGAAATCAAGCCCAAATGCTTTTAAAACCTTTACTTTTCGTGCAGTATTGGTGTGGAGGCTAGATGAGAGAAAATAATCAATGTGTTCTCCTGGTTTGGTTAAAAACACCTTGAAAGTCATTAAAACCTTGGTATTTACAAGAAAAATCTTGCAATTTTCTCTAGACCAGTGTTTCTTAACCTGTGGGTATTTACCCCCTTGGGGGAAAAATTGCAATCTGGAATGGGTAACCGAGCTCTAGATTTTTTTTAAGTATGTTGACTCGTGAATGCGACGTCCCTATATCAAAGTACAAATTCTAGAAGTTGTTGTCACGGGGAAAAGTTTAAAATAGATTGCTTAACCTGCGTGAAGAAATATCTTTCTTTGTTTAAAAAAATCCCAGAACAGAAAAGGAGAAGAATCTACACATAAAAATAAAAGACAACAACCATAATATGCTAGAGTATTTGGCTGAGTTTTTGGTAAATTAACAGTATAAATGTCTCATTGGAAGGAAACATGAGCAATATTTTGATAGCGCAAGATACAGTTGCTGTTTTTCTGTGAAAACTAGAACTGTACAAATGTAAAGTTCAAGCTGGTGACATATCAATGTTCACAGAATTGTCCGAGACAATCAATGCTCACAACGAAGAAAAAATACTGCTGCACTAATTCCATCGTTCAGCAACTTCTTTGATACATTCGTTGAATCGCTATTTCCCGAGCAAAAATAGTCGTCAAGCTTATTTCTGGGTACTATGGCCATTCTTTACAGACGTCTAAATGTGGAAAGACAAAGATGTTGCAGACCCAGTTCTACCTCTCCTAAAACGCGTTTTCAATCAAAAACGATATTTATTGTTCTAAATTTATGAAATTTTCAGTGTAAATAACGAGCAACGATAAATAACGAGTTGGGGAGGATGAGAAATAATTTTTTTGAAAGATAAAAATTAATTTGCTTCTACATCTTTCGCTTTTTTTCAAATATAAAACATCTAGCCCAACTCATGGCACAAAAATGTATTTTTTATTTAAGTACAGTTATAACCCAAACATTATCATTGCGATAATTGCCCATATTACTGCTGTCCGGTGTAGACAGCAGAGCACCGCATATAACATACTGCGTATGATAAAAGTAATATATTTGAATGCTTTAAAGTGCATTCCTTGATACATTCAAGGTAAGTACAACACATTTTTTAAAATTTTATTTTATACCCCGCTTATTTTTTTATCTTCCATTAAACTTGTCACTTAGTTGCTTTAAATCAGTACGGCAGAGTCCTAGTCCAAGGCACGAAAATGTAAGTTAACCATGATTGATGTTATAATGTACTTTTTCTTGTTTCATTCCGTTTATTATACATCCAAAACAAATATTTATTTAAACAGTTGTAGTGGATACAATACACCTACACCTACACCATAGTTTTGATCCGCCTTTGGGAAAAACATACCCGCTTATATTGATCTCTACCAAAATACTTTACGTTTTCTTCAAATCATTTTTTTCTAAAGACAGTAGTTTTGGAGTTTTGTATCCAATAAAAATGATAGTTTTTGAGTCGAATAAAAAAAGTATAACTTAGGTGGGTTTGGGATCACTAATTAAGAATACGTAAAGGTTTTCGGATATAATAAATCACCCTGTATAATGGTTTGTAATTTCGTTATTATGAACAAGCTGTAGAAATTGAATTGATATTGTCAGATTCAGCATTTTAATTAAAAACTAAAGTTAATTCTATTCAACGTAGTTTAAAAAATATATTTTTAAAGAAATGGATTTTTCTTTACTTAAACTAATTTATTTTCCTTATTCTTCGCCCTAGTTTAATTAGAATTCTTATAGGTTGAGGTGGGTTAGGATTGGTTTCTTTAGGATAACTGGTAAACATTTCACTTGATTTCAATGATTGCAATTAAATAAAATAGGCACTTTTAACGGAACATCCCAATTGTTGAAAAGTTTGGTATGGCTTGTGTTCAGATAATATACAGAGAGAAGTTATACGTGGTATTGCAGCTAAGCCATCGATATAATTTATCTCTAAATATCATATGAACACAAGAAATACCAACATTGGCAATAACTGGTTAGTTATCATAAAGAAATTTTATCTTCAATTTTTCATCCAACATTTCTTTTAATTTTACAGAATGCCAAATAGGAGGTTTTCTTAAATTATCTACCGACCTTCAGTTAATTGACATTAACTAGTTTCCCTTTAAATAAGTTATAGCGAAAAACAAATTTTTTTTATTTCCCGCTTTAACTTAAAATATTAGGTAATGAGATCAGGTACACTCCGGGGTACAAAAAAAGGTACACCCAATATTTGGATAATTTTTGTAATTAACGGTTATAAGATGGGTTCGAAAATTGATGACGTAAAACGGCTAATTGTCAGGAAGAACTGTAACTAGGCTAGCAACTTGGCCATGATCTGCAAGACCGGGTGCATCACTTCTTTCTACCTATTTTGTTAGATACAGGATGACCAGAAAACGGAACAAACCATAATGGTTTATATGGTTTACTTCTTTTTTTTGCAAACAAAATCAAACTAGACATACGCCTGTCAAAATATTAGATGGCTATGGGAATTCTTCTTTCAATAGGTTATTATACAATAAAATTAGCCATCACGTTTACTTTGTGGTTCACATAATCGGATGATTAACAACCGCGTTAAGGCTTGTGCCGTTTTTTTACACATCCTGTAGATATAGTACAGGAGGCAGTGAATATTTTTGGACCTTATTTTCGCAGGCAGCAAACATCGATAAAATTATTCAGTTAGTAATTCTGAGGGGGGGGGGGGGTTCCGATGGGTTGAGGCGGAAAATGCGTCAGAAGATACAAATGCGCTGGACTTTTTTTCTTCTGATGAAGATGGTTTTAGTAGTAAGGGTTATACTGAATTTAAGTAAAAAAACAGTCTGTCTAATATGTAAACATGGCAAATGTATCTGGCAGGTAAAAAACTGAAATTTTTGATTTAAAATAATTTCTCGTATTTTGTCAGTTCTGAAAATTTGTCAAATATTAGTTTACATTATAACAATAGCTTAAAATAGAATCTGGCTATTATGGGAAACCCCCAAAGCTTTGCCAGACTCGTCTAATGCTCGTCAGGCGCGCTCAGTTCGGCACGATCGATTACGCAGACCGATTGGTGTTATATGTAACATGTTTTTTTTATAAATGACAGCATTTCCGCATATTCAGCAGTCCCTTATAACAGAGTGAGCAGAACTCAGACAGGTATTCGGTTCTATTGCCCCAAGTTTTTTAATAGGCTGCCTCGCCATGTCAGACAACTGCCCGATGGGAAATTCAAGAGTACTGTGAAAAAATATTTGTTGGGCAAGGCATTTTATTCCTTTGATGAATACTTGGCTTCAAATGATCTGTAGTTTTGTGTTTTTCTAAATGTATTTTTCTGTGACTTGTGTAAGCTGTATAGGCACTTAGCACTAATAAATATTATTATTATTATTATTATTAATAAAATTATAAACCCCTAACCACAACAAGTATTTTAGAAACCTAAATACGTATTTCAGCAACTATGTTGCCATCTTCAGTAGAAACTAAAAAAAGAAACCACTTCCACTAGTGATTTGCTTGGACAATATCCAGTAAAGATACTATGAAGTGCTAATCTCTCTTTTATTTTTTTAGTTTCTACTGAAGATGGCAACATAGTTGCTGAAATACGTATTTAGGTTTCTAAAATACTTGTTGTGGTTAGGGGTTTATAATTTTATTATTAAGTTCGCCACAGTCTCCAAAATATTGTTATTATTATTATTATTAAAATAGCATTTGCACTCTGTATGGAGTACATAATTATGTTTCGGTAGCTCGAAAAATATATTATTTATGAAGTCATTACTATTAATGAGTCATAGAAATTTTTTTATTTGATTTCTAACTTCAAGAAATGCATGAGCAAATCCTATTAATTGTTTTCTTGGTCTTCTTCACCGAGATCTTCTTCGCTTCCATTGTCACTGGTTTGATAATACTCCTTATCAGTATAATCTTTCTCGTCGCTGTGTAGGACTTCGAGTCTGGCGAGTCTGTCTTTCGCGATTCTAAATAACAGCCAGACTTTTTTTTTTCATGACAATATAGTATAATCTACCATGTGAAAAGTTTTCAGAACTGGGAAGATAAAAGCAACAATTTTCTATGTTTGCAATTTTGAAAATGCCGCCAGACTCATTTGCCAATTTCGTAAATCAGCCAGACTTATTTTTAATTATAGTTGATGATAGTATAAATTTATACGTTAAATTTGAAGCATTAAAAAGTAAGGGTCAGAGATCCGCAAAATCGGTAAAATTTTCCTATCCGCAAATTTTCAACCAGACTTACTTTCAACAGCTTGAGATACGCCAGAATGCTCTTTTCGTAAGTTTCATGACCTACTTTAGTAAAAGTAAAAGGTTGATAACGGGGAAAATAAGTCGACTCATCTTTTTCTTTATCTTTGGAACCCATCGGAAAATGTTTGCCACAATAAAAAATTCTTGATTAGTATCACTAATAGACCAAACTAATAGATAAAAATAACTGCCTCCTAGACTAATCGAAAACTAAACAATCTAAACTTAATGCTATCAAATGACAACACTAGCTTCTTTCATTTCTTTTATATAGGCTATAAAAACAAAAGGTAAAAAATATGTGCAGGGTTTGTTGTTTTTGGATACCTACATTTATATGAAATAACACTCAGTGTAAATGTATCCCGCTAATACTCTTCAATTTTCATTCTACTATAGTGAGTTATTCTCTCCGCTGACCGCAGTACCGACTGGGTATGTCGCGGTTTGACGTTCTTGGTCTCAGGCAGGAAACAAAATACAAACAGGCATCCCAATAGACAATGTCCGGCGAACAGCCACAACACGGTGTACACTCCCAGAAGTACTGTCAGTGGTTGATAGAATTTGGAAACCAAAAAGCCCAAGATTCCTCCGTAGGTGCCAAGGCAAGACGCAGCTGATGACTTGCAATCGGAAGGAAATGTTTCCGGCATTATGAGATAAGGAAGCGATGCTATACCTAGGTAGTTCATCACGTAAAATGTCGAAATAGCCATTGTTGGCAACCATTCGATTCTTCTGGTGTTAGACTGAAGATGGTCTTGCATAAAGAAGTAGGTCGCCTCGCCGGTTAAAGCCACGGCTGATCCGAGACACGATATTATTAGAATTTCTCTTCTTCCAAAGGACCGAAGAAACGTTCCAGTCACAACAACTAAAAATGAATCAAAGTTGTGAAAATTTTAATATTTTCTCGCATCTACAAGGTCTGATATATGCGTTTACGTTTACAGGAATATGCAACCAAATACACTTTATAAGTTGAATTCAGGTTTACACCTGAATGTTAGATGTTCAGATGTTCAGATGTTCGCATTTAAGCTGGCATGTTTATGGCACAAAACTGCTCAACAAAAATCATCAATATTTTATATCCTTCGGTTTAAACGCTGGTCTTGATTGTTCAGGTTTATTGCTGACTGCGTTAACAAAATGTTTATAACTTTATAAAAAATTATTGTGTAACTTTCCATCACACATCAAATTGTATGTAGGTTAGTAGTAGGGGTGCTCATATTTATAAATGCAAAACGTTTTGCTACAAGACGAACAACCACTGAATGACACCTACTTTTGTGTGGGTTCAACTGAACATATGGCATGTACATTACGCTGTTTTCCTTTAGCTAAAACTTTACATCTTTGCCAAAAATGGTTCCACAATTTGTTATCGTACGTCATATTGGTGATTAATAATCCTGTATAATCCTGGATCATTATCCTTACCAAAGGATTATATCCTTTGGTAATGATTATGATGATTATGGTAAGCCTAAACTATAGTTTAAATGCAGAAAATTAAACATTAAGGTGTTACAGCCGATTGAAAATTATGATTGTATTTCCTTTTTAAACCTTAAGACAGTTTTATAGAATGCCAGTTTTATTTTTTTTTATTTTGTTCAAGCACAGAGTGTTTGTGACATAACATCTAGTCAATGACTAACAAGTTATTTTCACTTAACCTAAACTGATAAAATAATGAATTTCTACAATTTTGCCCATTGGCCCAAGTTGTTTTAGTCTGACAGTTTTTACAACTCAAGTAGACGGCGGTTGTTTTCACTTATACTATCACTGTGAATACACTACGGGTGCTTTGCTTTTAATCACTCCCGCACTAGTTCGAATGGTTTTCTTTTCAGCCGACGCACTAGCGCACTGTTGTCTAAGAGCTGGATGGCTTCAAAGTTGTCGTGGAGTAGACGAACCTCGTGCTTCTTAGCAAATTTTGATATTTCGCTAGTTACCGTATCCATGCGAAGGTCCCGATGTAGATTGGTGTTTTTGAAGTACCATAACTGTATTCCATACACCCATACTGGCTTTAATAATTGCTTGTATAGTAGGAGCTTATTTTGCAGTGACAGGGCTGACCTCCGTCCCATTAGCCAATACATTTTGTGGAAATTTATGTCGAGTTCGTTCCGCTTTTTCTTGACATGTACTTTCCATCTAAGCTTGGCATCCAGTGTCATGCCAAGGCATTTCGCTGTATCCGCGTATGGAATATCGCTCCCATTATAGCTTACTGGAATATAGTTAACTATCTTATTGGTGTAGTCTACATGCGTGGATTTTCCTTGCGTGGATTTTCCTTCATTTAGTTTGATGCGCCAATTCTTTGTCCAAAGGTTGATTTTGTTTGCAGCTATCTGTAATCTTTCAGTTGCTACTTCGACACTGTCACTAATCGCCAAAATAGCCGCGTCGTCTGCAAATGTTGCCATTGTGCTTTCTCCCGGAACAGGAATATCATAAGTATACAGTAGGTTCAGAAGTGGTCCCAATACACTTCCTTGTGGTACTCCGGCATTGATATTGCGTAACGAGGAGTATTCGTCATCATGTTTTATCCTGAAGTGGCGATCTTTCAGATATGATTTTAACAGTTCTGTATATTCAGTAGGAAGCTGCTGTTCCAGATTCTCAAAGAGTCCATCATGCCACACCTTATCGAAAGCCTGAGCCACGTCTAAAAATATTGCTGAGCAAATTTCCTTCTCTTCAAGAGCCTTTTCTATAACGTCGGTAATTCGGTGTACCTGATCGATTGTTGAATGTCGAGCTCGAAAGCCGAATTGATGTGATAGAACAGTTTGATTTTTCTCAAGAATTGGGTATATTCTCTTGATAAGTAATTTCTCAAACAGTTTTGAAATGGTTGGTAATAAAGATATAGGTCTGTAGGAGGCTACAGCATTTGACGGTTTACCGGGTTTGGGTATCATGATCACCTCAGCCACTTTCCAGAATGAGGGCACATATCTTAAGTGCAGCGTTGAACAAATTTAACAAGTTTATCACGGATTTTCTCGGTAGCTGCTTCAGCGGGGCTCCTGATATCAGGTCAAATCCCGGTGCCTTTTTCGAACTGAGGTTGGTTTTGATTTCGGTCATTCGTTGTTTTGGTGAAATATGGGGTATAGGCTTTGACTCCAGTGCTGTCCAGGTGAAAGACTCGGGAAGTTCAGGGGTATGAGTTTCATTCGGTGTAAATGTATTTTCCAAGATATCGGCAAAGATATCGGCTTTATCCTTGTTATTTCTGGCCCAAGATATATCTTCCTTCCTTATCGGGGGAATTTGCATTATCGGTCGCTTTATGTTTTTGGTGGTTTTTCATAGAGTGTGTCCGTAGCAGAGATTACTTAGGGCCTCCAAATACCGACCAATAGTTTTCTGTTTGATTTCTTCGGTAAGTTTGCGAAGTTTCCATACCATATTTTTTAGTTCTGTCTTAACTATGGGGTCTCTTGTAGTTTGCCAACGTTTGCGAACTTTTCTCTTCTTTGCTATCAATTCTCTGACTTCTAAAGGATAAATGTTGCTATTTTTGATATGGTAACCACGCAGCTTCCTGTATATCGCAGTGGAAACTCTGCACTGCGTCTTCCAATTCTTCGGGAGTTTTAAGTGAAACTGACAAGTTGATGTTTTGCTCTAGGCTTGCTTTGAATACTTCCCAGTTTGTAGCTTTAGTTGTCAGAGTTGGTCTTCTTTCTTTTCTAATTACCGATGGACTTAAGTTAAGATAATTGGTGTATGGTCAGAGTCACGATCTAGTTCCTCGGTGATATCAATAAAGCTAGATGATAGATTTTTTATTACAAAAAGTCTATTAGATCTGGAATCTTGGAAGTTGACTTACCTGTTGAGTGGACTTCGCATCTGTATCTTTGGATTGCATGTAGTAATTCTCTTCCCTTTGTTATAGCTAGCCGTGAACCCCAATATGTATTCTTGGAATTAAAGTCTCCCCCATGTATGAACTTCCCAGAAAAAGTCTGCAAAAGATCCAGATACTGTGTTCTCTTAATGTTGTGCCTCGGAGGTGAATAAAGAGCTCCAATCGATATTATTCCACATTTTGTTTTGACTCTAACAGACGTAACGTGAAATTCTTCTTTTTCGATTTTCTCGTCCTCATAATGAGATATATTATTTTTAATTAATACTGCGCTTCCTCTTCTTGCGCAATTGCTGGGGTGAATAGCGTGATAGAGTGTGAAGTCTCGAAGTTTTAGGTAGGATTCTTTTGTGAAATGAGTTTCTGATATTAGGCAAATATCAATTTTATGTTCAATTAAAAATGTGTGTTAGGTATTTCTATGTTGTAATAGCTCGTTAGCGTTCCAGGAAAGTATGCGGAGACAATCAGCCATTTTTATGACATTTTTCAAGCTTGTCGAGTCTGGCAACCACGGACATTGGTTGTAATATTGTAACATTTTCTTGTTTATTCAGGTTTTCCAGTATTGATTGCAGTGTTTTGCTGATTTCTGGAAGATTGTTTACGGTTTGGTCAATTTTTACCTAATTGCGTTCTATTTCTACTGGCTTAGAACTATAGGTCGACTTACCATTTACTATGTTGGCATAAGATTGTCTACCAGACACCTCTTTTGCCTTGATAATTTTTCTGTTTACCAGCTTTGTTTTCTGCTGTTCCGGGGGAGAGATTTTCTTAAAATTGGCGTTTTTAATCTTTTGAAGTTCAATCGGAACTACACAACCCCTGTAGTTTGCAGGATGACCTTTAACGCAATTATAGCATTTTCGGGTTCCTCTTTTGACTTTGTGCAGTTCTTGCTATCGTGCTCTCCAGCTATCCACGAATGACGGATACCTCAGGGGTGTCCGTCACCTCCGGCGCGACGTCACATCATGTCTTCGAATCCTGAAGATGTTGTGACTGAAGCACCAAATTGGCGACATTGGGCACCCCCCTTATGGTCTCCATTTGAGTGTTTTTTCCATTGAATGTCCATCTTACTCCTTGGCTATACCGTACTGATGACGACTAATAGTCCGAAACATGTGTCTACGCTTGCTTCTTCGTATGACGGAATTGCCCGACAAACTACCTTTCTCCTTGAATATCTTACCGTCGATAAACCAGTCTTCGATATAAAGAATGTTGGTAACAGCAGGCTGTTCCAAAACTAGCGTAGCGACGTAGTGCTACTGGACATACTACGCATGCGTTCAGTTCGTGAATTCGATTGGCTGGATTGGATCCATAGGCCGCCACAGTGCTGCCGCTAGCTGCCACATGTATAAGGTTATCTATGGGCTGTCACTGGCTTGGCGTTAGTGATGCAGAATATTACCGGCTAACGGCCTCGGTAATACCGACCGCGCACTTGAAGCTACAATAGCGCTATCTGTCGACGGTTCTGATAACTACTAGCTACGCATGCGCAATTTGATCCCGGGCACCACATCGAAAGACAAAATATATATCTCCGTCTCACATTGTTGGAACCGAGACTACACATTGGCGCTATAGGACAAGCTCCGTATAATCCCTAATACGTATATGGATAATATTGACAGTCGGCATTGTCAAAAAACCAGCCTTTTACACTACCTGAAGTCAGAATGAAAATAATTGTGAAATCCTCGCCAACTAAGTTTTAATGCAGCTAAACTATTAATGTTACCAAAAAATGTCATAGACATAAATTATACAAAATTTCTTCTACTTTAATTTATTATTTAACGATTTTGATGAAATTACAGAAATGGCGGCTCATTTGCAAAATCAATGAAACTGCTTAGAGGAAACATCCAGTTCCGTTGGAGACTTTTTAACAAAAAGCGTGTAGATATGAAGTTTCGTCCCGATACCTTTAGTAGTTTCTCCGAAATCGGGTACACACATACACACACACAGACATCTTTTGTACCTTGGTCAAAAATGATCAGGGGACTCAAAAAGACTTATTTACGATAAAATCTAATTTTTTTCCGGCACGATTACAAGGTAATATCATACTACGTATGATAAAGTAAAAAAAGATCAAATAAGTTAAATTTAGTTAAAATGTGTATACTGAAACTGTGGACGTACAGGCGGGTAGAAGTACTGCTCCAATAACAGTGCTCGAAACTTCTGTGGAGAATGTGCTTGATGTTTGGTCAATTATTGTGTGAGTGTAGGCCTCAATAGCACAGACTCCACTCAGGTGCATCAAGGTTTTCAAAGCTAAAAAGAAAAATCTGCCATAAAAAAAGTAAGTAAATGTGTTGTTAGAGGTACTTACTAAGTATGAGGACAAAAGAGTTTCTATAGTGTTTGGCCTTTACGAAACCCCACACGGTCATACGATGCATTTGGTCATATGTAACACGTTTCTTCAACTTCGCATATGGTGACTGCAATGCCGTGTGACCATACACAAAGCTTGATACATGTTTAAAATTTTCTTTTGCCTTCGCTTCTTGTCCATTCATCAATAGATAGTACGGCGATTCAGGCAGAAAGTTAAACAAAATAAAACACGCTATTCCGCTTACGAATACGAGTATCGTCAGATGTAAGTGGGACATATAAGGATTTATCAACAGTATCAAACTGGTACCGTTAATCTTGAACGTTATCAGGAGTACGTCTAAGTAGTCTTTTGAGCGTTTCTCCGATATCTCTTTGCAGTACAGTATTGAAGTCTTAAATTTGGTTAAAATTATTAGTACGAAGTAAATCACGAAGAGAGACAATACAATATTGGCCAAGTTGGTTCCAGCGCCGGCCAGAAACCTTCCCACAATAATATACCCGATATTAGTTGCAAAGTAAATCAGCACGCATGGGATACATAGGAATAATGAAGATGTTAGCAACAATGGTTTCCTTCCAAACGTATCCACCAGAAGACCAGCAAACATTCCTATCGTAGTCATTCCTATGTAGTAGCTAGACACAAACCAAGTGCCTTCTTCCTACAACAAAACCCTAGAGTTAAATGGTTGGGGTCATGGGCGTCATTTCAGCTTTTTAACTGAGGTGGTAATACCAACCGAGGGGAGGACCCCCCCCCCCCCCCCCCCCCGGAAAGTATAAAAAATCTGATGTGGCCAGGCACATGACTTTATCATACAAAACATAAAATTAATAGTTTAGCTGCATGAGAATCTATTTGATTCAGATAAATCGTGTCTGCATTAAAATTAAACTAGTTAGCCAGGATTTGACTGATATTTTGATAGTCAATAGTATCAATAGTAGGTATTGTCAAAGCATCAACATTTGACTACTGTCATCAGAATAATAGTTATTTATCTCACAAGTGCCGAAAGTACGGAATAGCGCGACGAGCGGTGATGCGGCGCGTTACCGATGGCACCGATGACATCGTTTTTTTGTGTTGCGTTTTGAGAAATACGTATTTCAAAAAAATTAAAAATGGTTATATTTCTGTATAGGAAATGTTAGGTTGATACCACTTCTACAAAACGTCAAGTTTAAAAAGCAAATTCAAATTCTGACAGATTTATATTCGTTCATGACACTGTAGATGTCACATCCGTACCAACATACTAATATATACACTACACTCATCGCTATACTTTATTTACAATTTTCTCACTTTATCGCTTTTACAAGCAATTAGATAACAACGGGTTGATATTTCTTATCAACAAATAATCAAATTGGTGATCTTATTTTATTTGAATTTTGTATTTTGTACTTTGCCGCACTAGAGCGGCAACGTTCAATTGCGGTTCTCCGACCTCTGTGCCTCTGATGAAATAAGCTGTTTCGAGTGTGACAGCCATAGACATTTCTGTGCATAGATTTCTGTGGTGACAGCACAAAAAAATATTTGGCAAATCCATGCTACTATGAAGTTTCATATCAATGCAGATGCAACCGATCTCGATCAAATAGAATTTGCTCTTGAAGCTAAACCATTAATTTTACCAAAAAATAACATAGGCAAAATTATTCAAAATGTCCTCTACTTTAATCTATTATTTAACTATTTTGACGAAATTACAGAAATAGCAGCTCATTTGTAAAATCCTTGAAAAATGCTTAGAGGAAATAGCCAGTTCCTTTCGACCCTTTTGGACCAAAAGCTTTTCAGCTCTAAGTTTGGTCATAAAACTGCTAAAATTTCGTCCCGATACCTTTAGTAGTTTCTCCGGAATCGTCTCCACAAAAATCGGGTACACACATACACACATGCACACACACATACATACACACACACACACACACAGACATTTTTTTGAACCTTGGTGAAAAATGATCAGGGGACCCAAAAAGACCTACTTCCGCTAAAATCTCAATATTTTTTTTCGGCACTATTACAATACTTCATCTTACTGCGTATGATAAAGTAAAAAGCTGGCTTTAAATTTGTTAGTTTTTTAAGCTATTCGTACTATTTTACAACAATTACGTTTTTTTACCTTTACTCATTGTCATCATACATAAGTTATTATTACACAAAATGAAGTCTTCTCTTCTTGCTTGAATTAAAGTCATCAATTACATTGGAAATGGCTCTAAGCCTGCACTTGTCAGCGATTTCTGTGCAGTGATTGAAAAACTTTGTGAACAGCTCGTCTGTTCTGAAGGATTTCAATACTTCAGGTGTGCTCTTTTTTACAGATTTCCAACGCTGTAGGTCACACTGTTCGACTGAAGTGTCTTTGACAGTATGTCACATTGTGCCAGAACTGTCCTGAGTAATACCGGGTTAAATACAAAGTTCAAGTCCTCCATATTTTTCAACAAAGCATTGGTTTGTCCGCCACTGTCAGGGTCTGTCTCCAAAATCTTAAATACAGCCGCAAGAGTGCCGCAAAATTATCTAATACAGAACACACTGCTTCGACACGGCAATGTATTGGAGAATCGATAAAGTTAAAAGAATTCCCTGTTGTACACGTATTTTTTTTATTAGGTATTTGTAAATTATTGGAACTTACTTCAATATTCTGGAGTGGCAAAATACTGAGCTCGACAATTCTTGCCACCCCCGAACTACGCCTATGGTTGGGGTTGTATACTTTTTTTGTTTGAATACATTGTGTCATCGTTTAGACTTTTAGAGCAACAAAAAATAGTAAAATTTGGGTATAGTTTGCGCAACTATACCCAAATTTTATATGATTTTCTTTGTTGGCTGTTGGAAACATATTCTGTGGGCTAGATTTTATTTGCTATTGATAGTCATTGTTGTTGTGCATGGCGGAAGTTTGAGTGTATGCCATTTTGGTGAAAAATTGTGTGAATATTAATTTTGTACAGGAGCTAAATTATCGAAATCGTAACCGTTTTGCGGCAAAAGCGAAAAACCGCCAACGTGAGGGGTAGTTTGCACTGATACATGGTGAAGTTGTGCAAAATTTGAAGCGGTATAACGTCGCGTAGGTAAATCGCTCACAAGCTTCTTTTATATGGTTTACGCAGTCCAAGTGTGATCCACATACGTTAAATATAACATGGGAACGTTATACTATAAGAGATAGATTTATGGAAAAACGTATATGTTGGACAGAGATAGACATACGTGCGTCAACATAACGTGACTGTTATTTCCTTGTTTAGGGATACGCACTTTGACCGATGTAACATAGACTGTACTATTGAGTTTTAACTGTTACATTTTTAAGCAGTATAAATACAACTATCTATTCAAATAAAATTGCTAAAAATAAAATATTAATTTTATACCTACATGGGTTATGTCTCTGCCAATAGGCGAGTCTTCGCTTTGTAATCTGAACAACAATGGGGACGCCCATACTCGAAACATGGAGGACAATGCATAAGGTAAGGCTCCTAAAAACCAAATAAAATTTTAGCAAAACTTTTAAAACGCTCTGTATATGTTCTTACCTATCGCTATGTAGGCGCTGTGGTAGAATGCAGAGTAGTCCTTCTTACCAAAAGGTGTACTAAAAAATTCCGAATGTTCTCCTTTAGTCCGGCTTGTCATGTCAGTCTTATGTCAAATGTACTCAATTGTGGTCGTCAAAATTACAGAAAATGTTGTCCATACTTAAAAAATCTATATTTTAATAAAAAATAAACATACATAACAATATATCTAAGTATATCTTGGATGGGTCTTATTAATTGGAGTTTGTCGGCCAGTGAACATAGCTTGTATGTCTGCAAAATTCTTTCCTCGTGTTTCTGGCAATTTGAAGAACACAAAAATCGCCCCAAGAATGCAAATCGATGCGAAAAACCAAAACATTGAATATACCCCAACAATATTTGTTAATGGTTTAAACAGATTGGTCACCAGAAAGGATAACATCCCTCCGTAAATTGTGGCCACTGCCGCTGCAGTTCCTTTTATATTTGTCGGGAAGAACTCCCCAATAAATAAGTACGGCAATGTCGATAAACCTAGAGGTTGCATGAGCAAATATAACGTTATAGACATGGTGGGCAACCAGGTAATTGACGATATGTCCCCATTCAAGCCATCCTGTATATAGAAGTATGTCCCTTCGCCAATAAGAGCCACTGCTGATCCCAGAGCTGACAGTATAAACAGGGGCCTTCGTCCAACTTTGTCTACCAACAAACTAGACAACACAACTGAAATATTTAATTATTAACAATGTGAACTGTTGATTTCTTGTCTGACCTGCTGGTAATTGGATGCATCCAAAAATAACGCTGGACAACTCTGGACTGATGGTGCTTTTAGTCAGTTCTATTATTCTTTGCATGTAAGCCTCAACAGCAGAAAATCCGCTCAACTGTTGCGTTGCTTTGATACCTAAAATAAACAACTTACACCTTTGCGTTTGTAGCCCAGCAATACTTTTAGAAAATAATTCGGTTAATTTGTTGTTTAATGTTCAAGAAAATTCGGGAAACACTTCTGTAGCAAACTAGCAGCCAAACTAGATCTAAAAGTGGCACAATTTTGACAGATACATAACTTCATTAGGTACGTCTTTGTCAAGCAATGGACCAACAATACAATATTTGGACCATGTACTTGCAAAGAAAGAAGAACGTGTACTGTGACAGAAAGATTGTTTTTGTTATCTTTGTTAACGTATCAATTTTGTCCCGATGCAAAGTGGTCGATTTTGCACCTTTAGCTGGACAACATTGTTTTTGTTTGTAAATAAACTTAAAATAGTCGTTAGATAAGAGGAAAATAGTTAAAAATATCTCAGCATTAAGGGGCCGATAGGAAGGGGTTGAAACGTATGTTTGGTGTTAAGATTTCAAAACCTTTAGAATGTGATAATACTATATAAGCAAATATACGTAACTATGGGGTGGAGTTTGAGGGTGGTTTCAAAATAAATATAGCTTTCAAGATCTGAAAACTGGTATATATAATAAAATCATACTTGTAAATATACAACACATAATAAGTAACAAGTTGAGAAATAAAATTTGCTTAAAAATTCTGAACCCTCTACAATAAAAAGACAAGTTTACGGTAAAAATCGGCACGTAACGGACCAATTGTCCGTTGTTGTAGTTACTCAGATAATCGCAAATAAAGTTAAACTGATTCAAAATACACATTTTGGTGTCACTCGCTAAATAGTCTCTTTATTGTGTTTATCAGATGTATTCGTCTGAAACCCGTCTGCGGTTGGAAACGCATGAAAAAACGCGTTTTTATTTCGAACGAAAAAGGGACCAGTTATCGAAATCGAGTTACGCTCTAGCGCATTACGGTAACGACGCCATACTTCCATATGCGAACACTGCAAAGTGTTTGGGTATGACTCTGGATACAAAACTAAGGCGGAAAGAACACGTTAAGAAGGAAAGAGTAGAGCTTGGCCTCAAATACAGAGAACTCTACTGGCTTCTGGGAAGAAACTCTCAGTTGTCAGTACAGAACAAATTACAAGTTTACAACCAAATACTAAAACCGATTTGGTTATACGGCATCCAGCTTTGGGGTTGCGCGAAAAACTCCAATACACAAAGTATCCAGACTTTCCAAAATAAAGTACTAAGGAATATGGTTAACGCTTCTTGGTACATACGGAATAGTAACCTGCATCGTGATCTTGGTGTCCCACAAGTCATCTAAGAGATAAAAGGATTCGCCACTAACATGAATCTCGCCTAAGCCATCACGTCAATGTAGAGGCCCTGCAGCTACTGGACAACCAGAATCTAGTGAGAAGACTTAAAAGAACTAAACACTTCGAAGTAGTGAATCAGTGAAATGTGTAAGAACCAGAGCACAGTGAGTGAAGTGTTAGTGCTTCTTGTTTAGGACAAAGTAAATATAGGACATCAGTGGATAGCCTATTAGAGACAAGTACCTAGTTTTGAGAATTAAAATTTAAATTGATGGTTAATCTTTTAGATTAGTTTCAATATGTTAAGCACTATATGCTTATTCAAAAAAAAGGTTTGTAATGGTGCCCCACCTGCATCTTTGACTATTTTTCTCAGTATCTAGTATGCGACATATAATTTTTTATTTTTATCAAGCTAATTAGCGAGCCGACTACCGTTCGACGGTAGAAAATGTATATGTAGCTTATTTTATTGCAGTTGACGTTGTAGGTCTCCACGTTCATAGATAAACACATGCACCTACACTATTGCTGTGTATATGCGATATTTATTGTTTTACAACAACTTTCCGAATTATTTCTATTATTTCGGCTTATATTTCTGGGCCAATGACATTTGTCAATATACCAGCTAGCAGGAAAATCGCCTTCCTATAATCCTTATTACTAATAAATTCCCATATTGTTGTTTTTTTCTGCATGTCACCTTCGACCGTATTTTCAATTAAATGCATTCTCCTTTCAATGAAACTGTTGGTTGCGCCTTTCCTTGATAGCCTTCTCAGGTTTATTTCAGCTGCTTTAATCTGCCCCACTTCGACATTAAAATACGGGGACTCTGGCATGAAAAATATTAGAACTAAAGCCATCACTGGCTCTATACAGCATGTCAACGCCAGTGTCCGGTAAGATATGTACGGACCAATTGACAGTGTATACAATGATCCTATAATCTTGGATCCTACCGATATTATAGCCAACTTTCCTCGGATATCCTCCTCGGCTATTTCTGCACTATACACAGCTGCTGCCTACCAAAAGACCAGTTAAAAATGAACACAATGTAGATAACTTCAAGGACAACCAGGACCCCAAGACCAGCACCAGACCCTGCTAACACTCTTGCTATGTAAATAACTTCGATATCGTGACCAAATGCTATTATGAGCCAAGGGATAGCATTTGTTAAAGATGAATACATCAACGTACTCTTTCTTCCTAATGTGTCTATAGCACAGCCACCGAAAACTGAAAATATACTTGAAGATAGTAGATAGGACGATACCACCCAAGAACCTTCTCTCTAAAAATGTTATTTCCCATATAATGATTTAAGTAATAAAGGGACAACTTACGTCAGTTATCTCTCTCCCCAATGGCGAGTCCGCAGAGTGAAGCTTCGATAGAGCTGGAGATGGCCATGACGTGTACATAGCACCACCAGCAACAGGCAATGACCCTGAAAAAGTTTTAGTTTTATGTGTCTTGTGCTAGGTGGTAATCAAGAGCTTACCAAACAACACAGAAATATATTGCATGTACCTGAAGCGCTTACGCTGAACTGGTGTCAGATGCGGATGTTCTTTTTCAGAATGAGGCATACTGATGGAGTTTATTTGTAATTTATATTATGCATGAAAAAATTAAGAACATTTAATTCCAATTCACTGTAACCTATTTTCTGACATCGCCTGACGGTTTGCAATGATGACAATCTGATGAAAGATAATGTTTATATCTTGTCATACACATGTTACAGTTCTCAAGATTACTATCAGTAACGCCAATACTAGATTTTTACGATGTATTTTCAAACCGATTATGTATCGGTAATTATTATTTTGTTGTGATTGGACTACAATGATTATAAAGTGGCACTTGGCCAGTGCACACATTCTGAATCATCTACGGATATATGTATATAGACAGTACGTAGTTTACGGAAGAACGGCAACATCGCTCTCCCCACCCGGCGTATTTGTCAGCGGCTAAGCGCTTCCCCGGTGCGCGCTTCACGTACTACTGTTTGTTCTTCGCAGGACTGTGCGCACTCGCTTTTGTGCTTCTTTTAAAAATGCACGTACATGGTGCATACATAATTTCTAAATTATTGTCAGAAAATAATATGCAAAAATAAAAACGCTATTCTCAAAAAAATATATAAATTAACTAATATTCTACTACGAATAAACAATTAAATAAACATTATTTTAACTCGGACTCAAAGATTCCGCCTTGCACTGCAAGACAGTATCCGAGCCGTTTGTCAAAGTTGTCCCTCACGCCAGAGTGCGTTTTGGCTGTTACAGCCGTTGGCAGCTTCCGTAATTATTACTCTCAACTCCTGTACATTATGTGCCCTATTGACTTCATCAACATAAATGGTATTTTTAAGATAACACCACAAGAATAAATCGTTCAGATCAGGTGATCTTGGGGTCCAACGAATGTCGCCTGTCCCACTACTAAGAAGGTGAGGAATTGCGGTTGTTAAAAACTCTCGCACCCTGGCCGCGTTATGAGCAGGACAGCTGTCTTGCTGAAACCAAACATCATCCTGATTTACTCGGGGAAGGTTATAAATGGCGAGAAGTACTTGCTCTTGCAGCAAAGTAAGCTACTTCTGAGCGTTAAGAGATCCATCGATAAAGAATAGACCAACTAAATGATTGCCTAGAATACCAGCCCAAACATTTAGTTTTTCGGGATATCGAGTACGGTAAGCATAACTTCGGTGATGATTTTGTTGAGCCCAATATCGAAGAATGGAAGGATTATGTTTACCATGTAACGGAAAAGTCGGCTCATCAGTAAAAATAATATTTTGTATAAAATTTTCATCTGCGTTCGCCTTTTCCACTATAGTTTCCTGAGTCTTTGAGTATTTATAACTCCGGAAATCACCCTTCTTCAGAGTCTTAGCAACGGTTTTGTTACCAACACTCAATTCCTCGCCAATCCTTCGAGTGGATTTCTTATCGTCCAGTACCACATAACCGCAGATTAGTACATCCCGTCGTTCTTTTGCCTCAATTTCTTGTGGATCTCCCTTGGATGACAAGTACTGCAGCTCTTTAGACAAAGAACTTTTTCAAATTGATGCACAATATTGAAAATGGTTTGTCTGCACGGGATAGGTCTGCTTTCAAAAGTGATTGCAAACAAATCCACGCACCGTTGCGCCGAATTGCCACCGTATTATTACTTGATGATCTGAAGCTGTTCTAGCAGAGGGTACATCACGATTGCAAAGATATGAATGTTAGGAAGCGTTGTTAGATCTGCGATAGTTCCAGCCACAAAAGCCAGACGCTTCATATTTGGGTATGAACTTTTCGGTGGATGACATGATATTTTACTTTAGACACAGGGTTCATATTTAGCGCATAAAATATTCCGAAAACTCCTTGTGATATTCATGAAATATATGTTCAGTAAATTTCTATTGAACTATTTACGAAAATCAACCTGTAATTTATATACTTTCGATTTATAGTAAGCTCACGATGTAATGTAGGAATATCTCCATAAAAATGATTGCTGTTGTGCTGCCTAATAAGTAATAACTACTGTTCATACACCGAAGCTCCTTGGAAACTTTATAATTAAAGAATGTACTCAAATAACTTTTATTTTTTTTTAATTGTCTGTGTTGTAATACAATATATACCGAGGACTCGCGGTACCACCATTCCTAGCAGCTTTTTACCGTATGGTCTTTGTGGATTGCAGACAGATAGATACAGTTTGGCTAGTCTGTAGGTATATGATAGGAATCAATGTTATTAATTCTGCTATAACTGCATTTTTGAATCGTAAATTTGCAATAATTTAATCTTTCTTGATACTTCAAAATTTCTGAAAATATGAAAAATCCATCTCGAAATTTGAGCTAGAATTTTAGCGTTAATACTGCGGTATTCGGGATAAAACGCCGCATTGTCCTTAAATATCGTGCATAATCGACAGTATATAGTTTCAGATTTTAAATCTCTCGGTGTTGGATCCGAAGTATTGATATCCATAAGTAAAGTGCATTTTCACACATATAATCATTAAATACAAAATATGAATTGTTACATTTTCTGTTAGTAATGGATTACCGCGCTATAACACAGTAATATATAAATAATGTGACGATTGACATGGATGCAAATTTTTGCAGGTTAGCCGTCATACTATTATTTGTTTGAATTTTTAAATTGTGGACAAATTATCAATAATAAAGCATCAAGTTGTTTTAAGTATGTTTACACACGACTATTGTACATTGTACCTAAAATGTGTAAACGTCAATACAATTCATTAATAATATTGATATTATGGTGATTAAAGTGATAAAAACACTTAAAAGCATGTATACCTGCTAATCTACATATAATGTCTACGTGTTTGCTTGATTACTTTCATACGGTATATAGAAGACGTTATTTTAAGTCGTCTTTTTGTAGTATAAACTCAGGGTGCTACAAAATAAAACGGAACAAACCATAAAGTTATTGTAAATAAGCGTTGTGAACCAAATAACAAACGTAATAGCTGATTTTATAGTATTAATTTTGGAAATTAAAATCCACTTAGCTGGATATGTAATGACAGGCAAATATTAACTTTTTGTTTTAAACTGGTATATGGTATATGTATATTGTCCGAAATTTAATAAGGATATGAATATTTTCTGAATTCAATAATGTTCAAGTTGTTTGGCAATACATCAGAAAATTCTGATAAAAGTGCAAAAAAAAGAAATCCGGGTTATTGTTGACAATTGTCTATAGGAAAGGAAATTGTGAAAGGTCAAGTGTCAAAATTGTTATGTTAATAGCAATTTGGTGCACTAATTATCTGATAAGGATAACCGTACTTGCATCTTCAAAGATAACATTAATATATTTAAGGAACTCATTGAAATAATCTATATTTTTGGTAGTATAATTGTTTACTTGTTAGTGAATAAATCAATAAGGGCAATGAATTGCCAACAAATCTGTAGCAGTAGGTACATGCAGTATCTTTCATGTATAATAGGTAAGTTGTGTTGTTATTTTATTTATTTATTTATTTGCTATTAAAGTACCGTGTTGGACAGCAATTAAATTCCACTATTTCAGCGGTGTTTTATTTTAATTTTGAGATTATAACAAATGTCCTGTCTACTTGTAATTTTAGTTTCTTATTTTTCCAAAGAAAAAATTCAAATTTCAAAAAATTAAAGTAATTTTATTAAAATTTCCTGTATAGGAACATAACAATACAGATACAAATAGCGTCTATAAAACACTCAGTACATATCAATTCAACTGCTTTTTGTAATTTCTGAACAGTCTCATTTTTTGACTGTAAAACATTCCTCGAAAATAATCTATGTTTGTATTATGCTCTGCATGAAAAATCATATTTGCTGACGTTTTGCGAACCGTAGTGCACTGCTGGTAAACTTCGATGGCTTCGCTAAGAATATTTGATGATAATAATTCAAGCACGCCAAAAATTACCTTCTATAATCGTGTAAGCCTTCGTACTTATTTATTAACAACTGTTTTCAGCGACAATATCAGTGGCTTCAATAGGAATGGCTGGCTCATGGGGTTCACCATCATTACCATTATTGCAATCGGACGATTCGCCAATAGGAAGACCAATATCTGATGTAGAAAATCACCTACCTGAAGTATGCAAGTTCTAAAATGTTCTTCTCGTAGGAAGAAGGGTCCTGGATAGTGTCCACGTATACATTAACCGGTACTGCAACTCCAATAATATCCGCATGGGCTATAGATAGATTTGGTCGAAAAAATACCTTACTCTTCGCTGCATTGCTAACTATGATGGAATGGCTGCTCCTTATTTTTGGAAAGTCGTTTGCGTTCATAATCGTTTCCAGATGTATTGGTGGGATAAGCATGGGTATGACCATAATGGTATGTTACGGTTTCATTGTAATATGTTTTTTTGAAACCACATAGTTTATTTGTAGACATGTGCTATTTACAACGCCGAAATAGCTGAAGCTGACATAAGAGGAAAATTAAGCACATACTTAACTCTGATGAAGACAATAGGCTCTGTTATAGTTTTGACGATTGGTCCATACATCTCATACACGGCTCTAGCAATAGTTTGTGCATGTTTTCCAATTCTGTTCTTCTGCTCATTCTATTTTCTGCCAGAGTCACCATATTATTTAATAAAATCAGGCGACATTGAAAGAGCAAAAAAGAGTATAATCCAATTATCAAGTAATACAGCTGGCGATAAATTTATCAACGAAAGATTGGCTCTCATACAGAAGACCGTGGAAGATGATATGGCGAATAAAGGGACTGTCTTGGAGTTCTTCACCAACAAGAAGTATGGGTACACGATATTCTTGTTATTTGGTACGTTGATCATTACCAGGTACCTGTAGTTGATTTTCCAGAAATAATGTGCATGTGAATCTAACCAAATTAGATTTGTTGATGTTTTCCAACCGTCTCCATCTTTTTTGATAATAGAAAAGGCGTACCGGAACTTTGTAGCAGCAAATCATAAGCCATTAAGAGATGCTGGCCAGTTCAAATGAAAACAAAACAACAACGCACTGTGTTCCAACGTGGTGCGATGTGACGTTTTAAACATCATGATTTGTGAAACACTAATAAAGTAATAGTGTGATAGTGTAATAGAGAGTATAAAAAATAACAAGCACACGAATTGAAAATAAAATACAAAAGTTGTAGAAATGTTTTTTTTCCAAGCTTTGCGTTCAAAGTTCACGTTTTTATTTCAGGCTGCTTAGAGAATTCTGTGTAACCGCGTTATTTTTTAAGGTATCAAATTCTTTTGGGCAATTTTTTCTTTAAAAATTGCGTTGTCATATAATTCTGGAAGCTATCTACTGCTTGGAGCTTAAATATTAATACCTTGTAACAAAAACTGCGACAAAAATGTGACAATGTTTTTAAAGTCATTTTATACTCTAAGCTGGCTTTAAACAAAAATCTGTGCGTTACCACTCCACCCAGTTATCACGTGGTTTTCGCATCATAGCTTTAACTTTCAAGTTACAAATTTTCTTTTGAGTTTACCAAACAATTGTTGTTGTCACATTAACAAAAAAATCACAATTTTAATTTTAATTTTAGTACAAAACCGCAACAATTGTGACATATTTGTTAGTAAAGCAATTACAGACAACCTTCTTTTCTGTTTTTTTTTTAAATTTAAATAATGTTACTTTTTATAGGCATAAAAACGCTGCAGACGTTCAACGCGAATGTCATATTAGGAAGCTATCTTCAAACCATCGTAGATCTGACTGATAGTGGACTGTCCCCTGAAGTCAGTAGTATTATTGTAGGATGCATCGAGCTACCAGCAGTGTTCACTGCGGGTTTACTAGTCGATAGGCTGGGTAGAAGGCCTTTACTGATAGTATCAGCTATTGGTTCTGGAGTTGCTCTTTTTGGAGAAGGAACATATTTCTTCATCCAGGACTATCTAGAAAAGGATACATCATCATTAGCATGGCTTCCAACTACAGGAGTAGCTCTGTTTTGGGTTATGAATTGCCTAGGTGTAATGACTTTGCCATACGTACTTCTTGGTGAGCTATTTCCAACAAACATTAAAGCAAGTGCCGTGGCAGCAGCAACGACATACGGATCTTTAACATCATTCTTGGTATCAAAATTCTTTAAACCGGTAAGCAACGTTATTGGAATTTATACGGTTTTCTACATATTTACCGGAGTCTGCATTGCTGGTGCCATATTTGTTTTCGTGTTCCTTCCAGAAACTAAAGGCAAGAATTTCAACGAAATCCAGGAACTTCTCAACCAAAGTGGAAAAAGTGATAAAGTGGATAATAAAGATCTTACCCAATCGTGATTTTAAAATTGTATATATACATTAATATTTATTGATAGTAAATAGAGATCTAACATTAAACATGTGTTTTATAATTTCATATATCAGCTTTTTTCAAAGGTGAATAAAACTTTGCTGTTAGTCCGTTGTGGTCGCTGACTTTAAAGTTTTGTCAATTTTTGTCATATATTCAATATTCAAATGTAGTTCACATTTCACAAAATGTAGAAATGTGGAAATCTTCTTGTACACAGTGGTGGGCCCATTAAAAAAAAACGATGGTACACCACTTTATAGAACTGGTACGTGCTTTCTTATTTCATAGATATATTTACCCAAAATACTTTTATTTAAACAATTTAATCTTAAAGTTATAATTAAAAAGTTACAGTAATGATTCGTTATATTTTCCGCCGTGTACAAAGTTTTGTTTTTGTCTCAAACAAAAACAAATAAGTTGTGAGGTGATTAGAATTATCAACTTGATTACTATGAACGTTAACCTGTGAAAATAACACGTTTTCTTGGTTACTACCTACTATTTAAATCTGAATAGTGGCAGAAATGCACTTGTGCTGGTGTGCCTAGCCCTATTTGGCCGAAATGGCTTAGCAGACCACCTTAAGGGCTAAAATACTATAGAAATATGACCGTACTTTCATCAAACAACACGTTTTTCTTTTCATGTCAACACCAAAAAGATTAGTGTGCAAACTAAAAATGACTTGTTGACCAATGTTGACCAAGCTTTGTGCTTTTAATTGCTATCCTAAATGTTTATTTACTTTCAACATACGCAATTACTTTCTAGTAAAAAGTGTTTTATGTATTCATATTCATCCTCTGACAAAGATGGTTGGACGAAATTGATATAGACTATTCAATTCGCATTCCATTTTTTACACTAGCAGCGCTCGTATTTCTCCGGCTGGTAGTAACGAGAATAAGTCATTTGTAGTCTTTTAATTTTCAACTGATCCATAGTAACTTTTACACTGTTGGTCAAAATATCACATGCGCTATTCTATTCGATGCTATTCAATTCTTATTTATGGCAGGGGTTACAAAAATAGATGGTTATCATCAATTAAACTTGATCATACTATAAAAAAAATAATAATAAACAGACATTTAATTTACTAAACGTGACTGAAGCAGTGGACCAAACAGTGGCGTTCTTGACATTACTTTTGACCAAAGTGCAAGAAATAACGTCCAGCTTACAAAATTGTTGCAAGGATGAAATCGTCTATAAGCAAGGACATTGAGGAAGGTCAAGCGCCAATATTGCCATGCCAATAGCAATATGGTTCACTAATTATCTGATAAGGTGCAGCTTAAATTGCAACAGTTATTAAAGATAACCGTACTTGCGTCTAAACATAACAATAATACATTTGAGAAACATTTGAGTAATCAACATATCTGGAGTTAAAGTTAGTGAATAAATCAATAAGAGCAATGAATTGTCAACAAATCAGAAGCAGTAGATACATGCAATATCTTTCATGTATAATTGGTAAGTAGTGCTGTTATTTTATTACCTTTTTCTTCTTCGAAAGGAATAGAAAAGACAATTCTCATGTTTACGCTTTAAAGTCCACATCTTTTGTAGTATAAATGCAGGGTGTAAGACGGAACAAACCATAAAGTTATTGTAAATAAGCGATGTGAACCAAACAACAAACGTAATAGCTTCTTTTATAGTATGAATTTGGGAAATTAGAATCCACCTAGCTGCATTTGTAATGACAGGCCAATATTAACTTTTTGTTTATAAATAGATGGTATATGGTATACGTATATTGTTGTCCGAAATTTAATAAGTATATGATTACTTTCTGAATTCAATCATGTTCACAGTGTGTGGAAATACATAGGAAAATTTTCGAGAAAAAACTAGAATGGAACATCGTAAAATATTGATAACTATGGAGAACGTGGATATTGTGAAAGAATGGTGGGGTTTTTGATTTATTTATGCTGAATAGGAATCTGTAAATAAAATCATCCTATTGCGTAAGGTTGTCGAAAAAGAGTAGTTCCTATATCAAACATTACGATTTTCGAATAAAACTTTCTACTGCTTTACTTTTTACTAGGTATCCTAGAAATTTGTTTAGAGTTAGGTATCGATATTAGGAGTCAGTATTCACAAATACACGAATTTATGACATTCTGATTTTAGCTTGTTCAAAAACCTTAGGTTTGTCCTTTTGGGGTAACTTAAATCAATTGTATGACCTTACTCAAATCATTTCTTGAACAGAGGCAAAAATATGATACAAAAAATGTTTATTTAAATGAAGAAAATATTAATTTATTCCCAATAAATGTTTTTTGACGCAAATTAACATTGTTTGTAGCAATTTCCTCTATTTCAAGTTAGTATTTACTTTTTGGTATATTTATTTTCTTTTTCAAGTGATCCAAAGTAACTTTTACACCTACAATACTTAGTTTTTTCTATCAATTATTGAAGGTTATAGCTGCTGCCAGCTGCAGGTCAATCCACTCGCTGGCTGGTGGACACATCAGCTCCTGGGGGTTCGCACTACGTTGCAAACGTATAACCGCCTAAGCAACCAACAACTTAAAGCAACTTAGTGTGGTCACTGCCTTAAGATACTAAATTTTGCTCTTTAGTTCATATTTATTACAAGGATTAATAAATACAGTTTGTATCATATCAACTAAACGTGACCATGGTACAATAAAGAAATAGTAAACTCATAGTCGATATACCAAACGTGAATGAAGCATTTATAACGTTGTAAATTTATACGTGTTGATGTACTTAACATACGTCTCATGAAAGTGCAAAAAGTAAGTCCAGGTTATTCTTGGAAATTGTTTAAGGGAACAGCAATTGTGAAAGGTCAAGTGTCAAAATTGTCATGTTAATAGCAATTTGCTGCACTAATTATCTGATAAGGATAACAGTATTTGCATCTTCAAAGATAACATTAACATATTTAAGGAACTCATTGAAATAATCTACATTTTTGGTATTGTAATTGTTTACATGTTAGTGAATAAATCAATAAGGGCAATGAATTGCCAACACATCAAAAGCAGTAGGTACATGCAGTATCTTTCATGTATAATAGGTAAGTTGTCTATTAAAGCACCGTGTCGGACAGCAATGAAATTCCACTATTTTAGCGGTGTTTTATTTTTATTTTGAGATTATGACAAATGTCCTGTTTAGTTAGTAATTTTAGTTTTTTATTCAGCAGGAAAAATTTATTAAAGTATTTCCTTCATAGGAACATAAGAATACTCATACAAATAACGTCTATAAAACAGTCATTACATATCAATTGAAATGCTTTTTGTAATTTCTGAATAGTCTCATTTTTGGACTGTAAAACATTCCTCGAAAATAATCTATGTTCGTATTATGCTCTGCATCAAAATTCATAATTTTTGACGTTTTGCGAACCGTAGTGCACTGCCTGTAAACTTCGATGGCTTTTCTACGAAGATTTTATGCTAATAACTCAAGCACGGCAAACATTACCTACTCTAATCGTGTAAGCCTTCGTACTTATTTATTAACAACTGTTTTCAGCGGCGATGTCAATGGCTTCAATAGGAATGGCTGGCTCATGGGGTTCCCCATCATTACCCTTATTGCAATCGGACAAATCACCAATAGGAAGACCAATATCTGATGTATAAATCACCTACCTGAAGTATTTAGGTTCTAAAATGTTCTTCTCGTAGGAAGAAGGGTCCTGGATAGTGTCAACGTATACATTAACCGGCATTGCAACTCCAATAATGTCCGCATGGGCTATAGATAGATTTGGTCGAAAAAATACCCTACTCTTCGCTGCATTGCTGACTTTGACGGAATGGCTGCTGCTTATTTTTGGAAAGTCGTTTGCGTTCATAATCGTTTCCAGATGTATTGGTGGGATAAGCCTGGGTATGACCATAATGGTATGTTACGATATCATTGTATTACGTTTTTTTGAAACCACATAGTTTATTTGTAGACATGTGCTATTTATAACGCCGAAATAGCTGAAGCTGACATAAGAGGAAAATTAGGCACATACTTAATTCTGATGAGGACAATAGGCTCTGTTATAGTTTTGACGATTGGTCCATACATCTCCTACACGGCTCTAGCAATAGTTTGTGCATGTTTTCCAATTCTGTTCCTCTGCTCGTTCTATTTTCTGCCGGAGTCGCCATATTATTTAGTAAAATCAGGTGACATTGAAAGAGCAAAACAGAGTATAATCCGGTTATCAAGTAATACAGCTGGCGATCAATTTATCAGCGAAAGATTGGCTCTCATACAGAAGACCGTGGAAGATGATATGGCGAATAAAGGGACTGTCTTGGAGTTCTTCACCAACAAGAAGTATGCGTACGCGATATTCTTGTTATTTGGTAGGTTGAACATTACTAGGTACCTGTAGTTGATTTTCCAGAAATAATGTGCATGTGAATCTAACCAAATTAGATTTGTTGATGTTTTCCAACCGTCTCCATCATTTTTGATAATAGAAAAGGTGTACCGGAATTTTGTAGCAGCAAATCATGAGCCATTAAGAGATGCTGGGCAGTTCAAATGGAAACAAAACAACAACTCACTGCGTTCCAACGTGGTGCGATGTGACGTTTTAAACATGATGTTTTGTGAATCGCTAATAAAATAATAATGTAAGCAGCAGAGAGTATAAAGAAAATAAAAGACAAAAGTTGTAGAAATGTTTATTCCAAGCTTTGAGTTCAAAGTTTAAGTTTTTATTTCAGGCTGCTTAGATAATAGTAAATAATAGTAAACTGTGTACTCACGTTATTTTTTTCAGGATAGTAAATAGTATTATTTTGTGCAATTAAATATTAATACTCTATAACAAAATCTCAAAATCTCAAAAAAAAAAAAAAAAAAAAAAAAAAAAAAAAAGTTCAAGATGGCGGAAGGAGAAGATGAAATTCCAAAAGCTCCTGACAAAAATGAAAATAAGAGCAACAAACTGAAGTGTTGCGTAACAAAAGAAAGTGCAGTGTGTGTATGCATAAACTGCTATGGGATTTACCACAAAAGCTGTGCGAAACGACTTGCAAACGTGTCTGTATTAACAGAAAACAAAATCACATGCTGTAAGAACCTAACCTCAACTGAGAAGGAAGCAAGCAGCAATGATAATCCGGAAAAAAAACTCGAAACCCTATACGAAAGGTTAATAGAAGGAAAAGATGCTGAAATAAAGGCAAGAAACGATATAATTGATACGAAGGAACAGTTGATTACAGAATTGCGTAGAACAATAGAATTCCTTAACGAAAAATTGAAGGATCCTCTGAAGCCAAACGTACCGAACATAACCTACGCGGCTAAAGTAAACAAATCGGCCCCGACAGTTGGCATCAATGACAAAAGGTTGGAATCCAACGCAGCTAAGTTCAAGGCTGTAAATAATAAACAAGCGCAACAAAATGGTGAACACGAAGAAAAGAAAACGAAAGAAAAGAACGCAGCGGGTACCAGCGCAAACCAAATAACAAAACAACAATTACAAACGGCACTACATGAGCACAAGGCAAAGGTGATCACAGATGGGGTGATAAATTTAGCGAAGGACATCAACACAAACCCTCACCAACACGAACAGAGACGAAATCCCAAACAAAGAAGGCTAGGTACTGCCGAAGCAAATAAACAGGACTTCCGTGGGCCTGAAAAAAAGGCGTGGATCTACCTCTATAGAGTGAAAAACACTGCTACAGCATCGAAGGTAACGGAATATATTAAGACCAAGCAGGGATTTGAAAACCAAAATGTAACTGTTAAGGAGCTGCCCGGAGAGCCAAACCGCCTGAAGCGATTTGTGATAGCAGCACCGTTCGACAAAAAAGATCAATTGTACGACACGTCGTTCTGGCCAATGAACGTAGGTATTCGACGTTTTGATTTCGAAATACACCAGGATTTCATGAATCAACAAGCAGCTGATTTTTTATAAACAACAGCCACCAGAAGAAAACAGCATCCCCTATATCATCCAAAACAAGGCAGGGTCCAACTATTAGTCGTATAGCCAACATCCTCCACATCAATATTCAAAGCATAACTAACAAGAGCGAAGCGTTGGAACTAGTATTGGAACAAACAAAACCAGAAGCGGTATGCATAGCGGAGCATTGGCTAAGAGAAGAGAATGTTAAAATGTATGGGCTCTCACACTACCACATGAGAAGCTACTTCTGCAGACGAGAGCGTATTCATGGGGGAACATGCATATTTGTTCGAGATGATTTGTGTGCTGACCCGGTAGAGAAGATAAATGATTTTGCACGGGAGCTTGACATTGAGTTGGCAGCCTGTTACATAAAAGATATTGGGACTCTGATAATTTCCACGTATAGGGCGCCAGCAGGAGACATCAACGTCTTTTTGGATGTACTCGAGGATGTGCTCTCGGTGGCAATTTCCGACTTTGACCCGAAGACAGAGGTAATACTAACCGGGGACTTCAATGCGAATTTAAGCATCCAGCCTTGCACAAATGGGCAAAGAATCAGAAATTTGTTGCAAAGTTTTTATATGAAGCAAACTATTTTTGAACCAACAAGAATAACAGCCACAGGTGAGTCCTGTATAGATAATATTTTTACAAACAAGCAAGAGTATCTAACAAAAGTCTGTCACACGGGTATCTCTGACCACGAGGCTCTGTTAATGTCTTTTCCAATAAATGTAAAAACGAACAACCAAGGTGTGGACACCGTCAGGAACATGTCCAATGAAAATTGTATAAAATTCTACAACTCCATGACTGCTGAAGACTGGACCGAAATTGAAGATACTCCAAACGTTGAAACTAAGATGAGCCTCTTTCTATCATGTTTTCTTGGTCACTACAACGAATGCTTCCCAAAAACGAGGTGTCCACACAGGACTAGGTCCAAACCATACAACGCGGAGCTTGGACAGATGAAGGAGACACTGGATCTGATTCACGCTAGTTTCAAACAAAGAAGAGACCCCGAAACATTTAGAATATATAAAAACTACAAAAAAACCTATATAAACGAATGTGAAAAAATGAGGAAATACAGAAATGGCCAGGAGTTGGCTAAAGCAGACAACAGACAGAGGGCCACATGGAATATCATAAACCGTGAGACTGGACGGGGTAAACATGCTGGCCAAAATCGAAAACCAACGTCAGAGGATTTTGCCAGGTCTTTCCCAGCGACAATCAGGGATATACTTGGGGGAATCCCTTCCACCGATTTGGACATCATGGACAGTATGCGTGCCGTGGTGTGTCCGGGCTCATCGATGTACCTCTTTCCCACAACTCCACAGGAAGTACGAAGCCATATAAAGAGACTCAAAAACAAATCAAGTAGAGACATATATGAACTGAATACAAAAGTTGTGAAACTCGTGGAGGAAATGATATGTCATCCTTTGTCGCACATAGTCAATGCTTGTTTCAGCGATGGTACCTTCCCACAGTGCCTGAAGATCGGTAGAGTAGTTCCTCTGCACAAAAAAGGGGATACTTCAAATCCAGACAATTATCGCCCAATAACGATTCTGCCAATTTTCGGCAAGATCATAGAATCACTGTTGACTGAGCGCATCACTAAGTATATAACCGAAAAGAAGATCATAGATGGCCGCCAATTCGGTTTTCAGAAGGGGAAAGGCACACGAGAGGCTATTATGGATCTGGTCTGTTGGGTTGCTCGGGCATTGGAGAGGGGAGAGCAGTGTGGAGCCGCGCTTTTTGACCTCAGCAGGGCTTTTGACTGCGTATCGCATGCCTTCCTGCTCCGAAAGCTACATCACTACGGAATAAGAGGAGTGACTCTGAATATAATACAATCATACCTCACAGATCGCTCACAAGTAATAGATTCCGAGGGTCAGAAGAGCAGTGCATACCGGACAGGAAGAGGAGTTGCCCAGGGATCTCTCATCGGCCCGTTAATGTTCATTCTGTACATTAATGACCTCCCGCCTCGAGTTGTGGAAGGTCACATGGTGTTGTACGCAGATGATACCACGTTTCTGACCAGCAGTACAAAAACTACGGACACTGACATTAAAATCGATGAAGCAACGAATACGATCCAAGAATGGTTTTCGGTTAACGAGTTGTCATTGAACACGCAGAAGACCACCTTAATCCTCTTTACATCGTCACGACGGGAGGTGGTGGACCACACCTGTGGAAGATTTCTCGGGGTGACTCTAGATCCTCGCTTGACGTGGCGACCACATGTTGAGGACTTGGCCAAAAAGCTATCGACGGCTACATTTGCAATCCGCAAAATAATAAAGTGTATTGACACCATTGCGGGGCTGCAGGCCTACCACGCCTTGTTCCACACACGAATGGCATATGGAATCGCAGCATGGGGACGGTCTGCTCACGCACAGAAAATATTTGTGCTTCAGAAACGAGCAGTAAGAGCTCTTGAAGGAGTTAGTTCACGAACCCACTGCAAACCGATTTTTCTGAAGCACAACATAATCACACTACCGGGTGAGTTTATTCTTCAGAGTGTCCTGGCACAGAAAAATAACAGCTTGCAAAGACAAAATGAACGGCACGACCACGACACCAGAGCTAAGGAATTATGGATAACTCCATTCAATCGTCTCCGGACAACGGATGTGTTGTCTTTGGGAATTAGGCTACTCAACAAAATGCCTGCCGATATGATGAATTATCCCGATGTTGTGGTACGGAGGAAACTGAGAAACTACTTGGTGGGGAAGGCGTTCTATTCGGTGGAAGAATGCTTAAATGGATAGCTGAATGATTTACCAATGATTTATTATTATTGAAATATGTTTTCTTTTTTGTGACATGAACTGTAATTTCTTTTGAGTTTGAATATATTATCTATCTATCTATCTATCTATCTATCTATCTATCTATCTATCTATCTATCTATCTATCTATCTATCTATCTATCTATCTATCTATCATGTGACAACCGAACGTTATTTTTTACTCAAAGTTAACATTAAAGAAAAGCTGTGCGATACCACTTCACAGAGTTCACACAGTGATCACGTTGTTTTTGCATCATAGCTCTAACTTTCAAGTTTCAAGCTTTAATTTTTAAGTTCACTAAACAATTTTTATTGTCACATTTAACAAAAAATATCAAGTAGCCTCAAATAAGTAACTAATGTATAACTTAACAGAGTTACACTTATACTTCATAGCCTAGTATACACTTTTACTTCATAGCCTTCTAATTTTGTACCCTATTCATACTTAAATAATTACGTGCGCCACAGGTGTTTTATCACGAGCTAAAAAATTATATTTCTTGACATTTTGGAACATTAGGTTGACAGATTTAGGTAATCTATAAAAATAAATCTAAATTAAATAACACAAAAAAATATATTTACATATTTACCAGTGTTATTGGTAAACAATGGAGTAGCTGCTTAACGTGCCTACCGAACCACTGCACTTTTACCTGATGCAATAGTAGTCTGTTTCTAAGCTACGGGCCAACACAACATTCAATCTTACGTCCTGTTTCGATCTAGATCGCAATATGATAAAAAACAGCTTTTCATATCTTTTGATGAACATGTTCTAGCATCATAAATTTGCAATACCAAAATTTAAAAATTATTATTATTTATATAGTCAAATCATAAAAAGTACAACACTGCAACAATGGTAACATACTTGTTAGTAAAGCAATTACAGACAACCAGTTTTTTAATTATAATAATCATTATTTTTGTAGGCATAAAAACGCTTCAGATGTTCAACGCGAATGCCATCTTAGGAAGCTATCTTCAAACCATCGTAGATCTGACTGATAGTGGACTGTCCCCTGAAGTCAGCAGTGTTATTGTAGGATGCATCGAGCTACCAGCAGTGTTCACTGCGGGTTTACTAGTCGATAGGCTGGGTAGAAGGCCTTTACTGATAATATCAGCTATTGGTTCTGGAGTTGCCCTTTTCGGCGAAGGAACATATTTCTACATCCAGGACTATCTAGAAAAGGACACATCATCATTGGCATGGCTTCCAACTACAGGAGTAGGTCTGTTTTGGGTTATGAATTGCCTAGGTGTAATGACTTTGCCATACGTGCTTCTTGGTGAGTTATTTCCAACAAACATTAAAGCAAGTGCAGTGGCAGTATCAACGACGTACGGAGCTTTAACATCATTCTTGGTATCAAAATTCTTTAAACCTGTAAGCAACGTTATTGGAATTTATACGGTTTTCTACATATTTACCGGAGTCTGCATTGCTGGCGCCATATTTGTATTCGTGTTCCTTCCAGAGACTAAAGGCAAGAATTTCAACGAAATCCAGGAACTTCTTAACCACAGTGGAAAAAGTGATAAAGTGGATAATAAAGATCTTACCCAATCGTGATTTTAAACTTGTATATATATATATTAATATTTATTGATAGTAAATAAAGGATATAATATTAAACATGTGTTTTATAATTTCATATATAAGCTTTTTTCAAAGGTGAATGAAACTTTGCTGTTAGTCCGTTGCGGTCGCTGATTTTAAAGTTTTGTCAAATTTTGTCATAAATTCAATATTAAAATTTAGGTCACATTTCACAAAATGTAGAAATGTGGAAATCTTCCTGTCCATAGTGGAGGCCTCATTAAAAAAAACGGTGGTACACCATTTCACAGAACTGGTACGTGCTTTCTTACTTCATAGATATATTTATCCAAAACATTTTTATTTAAACAATTTAATCGTAAAGTTATAATTAAAAAAGTTACAGTAATGGTTCGTTATATTTTCCACCGGGTACAAAGTTTTGTTTTTGTCTCGAACAACAGCAAATAAGTTGTGAGGTGATTAGAATTACCAATTTGATTACTATGAACGTTAACCTGTGAAAATAACACGGTTTCTTGGTTACAACTAGTTATATCTGAATAGTGGCAGAAATGCACTTCTGGTGGTGTGCCTAGCCCTATTTGGCCGAAATGGCTTAGCAGACCACCTTAAGGGGTAAAATACTAGAAATATGACCGTACTTTCATCAAACATCACGGTATTTTTATGTCAACACCAAAAAGATTAGTGTGCAAACCGGGAATGACTTGTTGACCAATGTTGACCAAGCTTTGTACTTTGACTTGGTATCCTAAAAGTTTATTTACTTTCAATATACGATAATTACTCTCAAATAAAATGTGTTTTATGTGTTCATATTCATCCTCTGACAAAGATGGTTGGCAGAAATTGATATAGACTATTCAATTCACATTCCATTTTGTACACTAGCAGCGTGGTATTCCTCCGGCTGGTAGTAACGAGAATAAGTCATTTGTTGTCTTTTAATTTTCAACTGATCCATTGTAACTTTTACACTGTTGGTCAAAACATCACATGCGCTACTCTATTCGATGCTATTCAATTCTTATTTATGGCAGGGGTTACAAAAATAGATGGTTATCATATCAATTAAACTTGACCATAAGATAATAAAATAATAGTAAACAAACATTTAATTTACCAAACGTGACTGAAGCAGTGGACCAAACAGTGGCGTTCTTGACATTACTATTGGTGAAAGTGCAAGAAATAACCCCCAGCTTATAAAATTGTTGCAAGGATGAAAGAAACGAAATCGTCTATAAGCAAGGACATTGTGGAAGGTCAAGTGCCAATATTGTCATGCTAATAGCAATATGGTTCACTAATTATCTGATAAGGGGCAGCTTAAATTTCAATAGTTATTAAAGATAACCCTACTTGCGTCTTTCAAGATAACAATAACACATTTGAGAAACTCATTTGAGTAATCAACATATCCGGAGTTAAAGTTAGTGCATAAATCAATAAGGGCAATGAATTGTCAACAAATCAGAAGCAGTAGATATATGCAATATCTTTCATGTATAACTGGTACGTAGTGATGTTCTTTTATTTTTTATTTTTTTCCTTTCTTCGAAAGGAATACAAAAAACTATACTCGTTTTTCCACTTTTTGAAGTTTAAAATTATAATGCAACCTGGTAGAATTCTTTAAGTAGGGTCAAATGAAATCTTGTACGTTTAAACTACGATTAGAAGCCATGTGACTACTATGTAAACATGTTTAACACAATAGCAGTACAACAATACACACAAATAAATTGTTTAAAAACAATCGTTACACCAATTGAATCTTTTTTTGGGAATTTCTGAACATTCTTATTTTTTTGATATAATATGCTGGTTCTGTAAAACACTCCTCAAAAATAAATAGTGTTTGGATTATTGCGTGCGTCAAAATTCATAAATTCTGATGTTTTGCGAACAGTGGTGTTCGCTTCATCAGAGGTAACATAATTCTGAGCAACCAACCAGAAAATTCGATTCAAAATCCAACTGATGGCAGTGCAGTCCTCACGGTTGCTGGAATGCATGTAAACTTCGATGGCTAAGAAGATTTGATGATAATAATTTACTCAGTCTTGTAAAAATATAATATTTTGAGTCATTTTATAAATTACTCCCGTCGTGTAAGACTTATTTATGAACAAATGTTTTTAGCGACGCTATCAGTGGCTTCAATAGGAATGGCTAGCTCATGGGGTTCACCATCATTACCCTTATTGCAATCGGACGAATCACCAATAGGAAGACCAATTACTGATGTATAAAACAACCTATCTGAAGTATTCAGGTCCTATAATGTTCTTCTCGTAGGAAGAAGGCTCCTGGATTATTTCCACGTACACATTAACTGGTACCGCAACTCCAATAATATCGGCATGGTCTGTAGATAGATTTGGGCGAAAAAATACCTTACTCTTCGCTGCACTGCTAACTTTTATAGAATGGGTCCTGCTTATTTTTGGAACTTCGTTTGAGATCATAATCGTTTCGAGAGGTATAGGTGGCATAAGCATGGGTATCACCATGATGGTACGTATGTTACTGTTTCCTTGTATTAGGGTTTTCTGAAGCCTTATTGCTTACTTTTAGACATGTGCCATTTACAACGGTGAAATAGCTGAAGCTGACATACGAGGAAAATTAAGCACATACTTAACTCTGATGAGGACAACAGGCTCAGTTATAGTATTGACGACTGGTCCATACATCTCATACACGGCTCTAGCAATAGTGTGTGCATGTTTTCCAATTCTGTTCATCTGTTCATTCTATTTTCTGCCGGAGTCGCCATATTATTTAATAAAATCAGGCGACATTGACAGAGCAAAAAAGAGTATAATCCAATTATCAAGTAATACAGCCGGCGATAAATTTATTAACGAAAGATTGGTTCTCATCCAGAAGACCGTGGAAGATGATATGGCGAATAAAGGAACTGTCTTGGAGTTCTTCACCAACAAGAAATATGCGTACACTATATTCTTGTTATTTGGTACGTTGAATATTACCACGTGTCGGTAGTTGAATAATGCCTATTACTGTCTGCATTTAATAGTCTCGTAAGAATCTAACCAAATAAGATTGGTTCATGTTTTCCAACAGTTTCCATCGTTTATTTCCATCGCAAAGATACACTAATGTTATTGCTTAGCCTAGAATTCAAGAGGAATATGTGCAATGAAACTGGACTGTTGTAGCAACAAATCATGTCATTAATAGATGCTGGGCTGTTCAAATAAAAAGAAAACAACAACTGTTTTCCAACGTCGTGCAATGGACCGTTTTAAGTATAATGTTCTGTGAAACCCTAATAGAGTGACACTGTAAACAGTACAGATCATCAAAGATCACGAATTGAAAACAAAACATAAAAGTTTTTATTTTAGGCTATTTAGAGAATTTTGTGTAATCACGTTATTTTTTGAGGTCATCAAATAGTATTTTTTTGTTTAATTTTTTCTCAAAATTGCCATGAGATATAATTTGGAAAGTTACCTATTACTTGGACCTTGATGAATACTTGGAAGCCAAAACTCTTGTGGCAATTTTTCGTCATTTTATTTTGTTTTACACAGCATTGCTTTAATTTTCAAGTTTTTGTATTTAATTTGTATATAAAGCAATCCAATCAATCACAAAAGAAAACGCAACCGACCAGAATTCCCTAAGTAGATTGAAATGAAACCTTTAACTTTAAAACTAGAAAGATAAAAGTCATGGGACAAGTCTATATCTATATAGTACTGGTACTTTTTGACCAGGAACGTAGCAGTTTGGTCTGACGTAAGAAATAATAAGAAAATAATCACGTCACACTTTTTAAAGAAATCATTTTTCTTGATCACACGATCTACAAGAGGTTCTAAGAAGGTTTCAATAAAAACTTGAGTTTTAAAGTCAAAGCTGTCATCACGTCCAAAAAAAGACTTTTCTTAACATTTTGGGACGTTTGTTTGTCAGCTTCGTAATGTACCAAGACAAAGCGAAATCAAATTACCTCAAAAGTTTGTACCATCTTTCTCAGTGTTATTGGTAAACAATGGAATAGCTGTTTTGTTTTAATTTTGTCGGTTTAGTGTAATACATAATACTTCACTGTTATTTGGTGCAATATTAATCTGATTCTAAGCTACGTCTTCGTATGGATACAACATTAAAACTTGTGTAGTGTTTTGATCTAGGTCGCGGTCCAAAAATGTGACCAAAAATAAGTATATTAATGTTGATCTAGTACTTAAGCATCATACATTTCCAATAACAAAATTTGTAAAGTAATTGTATAATAGGCAAAATTAGTAATGCCAATGATGCAGTGATGAGTAATAGTCAAGTCATCAAATTGTAGTTCTGGTAAACGATGGTAGAAAAAATGCGAAAATACCGTCATAATTGATAGTAAAGCAATTACTCACAACCTGTTTTTTATTATTTAATTTACTTTTTTGTAGGTATAAAAACTTTGCAGTCGTTCAACGCGAATGTTGTCGTGGGAAGCTATCTACAAACCATCATGGATCAGACTGATAGTGGACTGTCCCCTGAAGTCAGCAGTATTATTGTAGGATGCATCGAACTACCAGCAGTGTTTACTGCGGGTTTACTGGTCGACAGGCTTGGTAGAAGGCCTTTACTGATAATTTCAGCTATTGGTTCTGGAGTTGCCCTTTTTGGAGAAGGGACATATTTCTACATCCAGGACTATCTAGAAAAAGATACATCGTCATTAGCATGGCTACCAACTACAGGAGTAGCTCTCTTTTGGATTATGAATTGCCTAGGTATAATGACGTTGCCATACGTGCTTCTTGGTGAACTATTTCCAACAAACATTAAAGCAACTGCTGTGGCAGCAGCAACGACATACGGGTCTTTAATATCATTCTTAGTCGCGAAATTCTTTAAACCGGTAAGCAACGTTATTGGAATTTATATGGTTTTCTACATATTTACCGGAGTGTGCATCGCTGGCGCCATATTTGTTTTTGTGTTTCTTCCAGAGACTAAAGGCAAGAATTTCAACGAAATCCAGGAACTGCTCAACCAAGTTGGAAAAAGTAAGAAAGTGGATAATACAGATCTGGCCCAATAGTGATTTAAAAATTCTATATACATTAATATTTATTACTATCTCATAGTAAATAAAGGAAATAACATTAAAAATGTCTCTTATGATTTAGTCTATCGCCTTTTTTTTCAAAGATGAATACAAACTTTTTTTGCAGCCAAATGTTCAAAACTAGACGGATGTCCATAAACGCTGTTACTCGGGAATTTCCGAAGTAGCTGATTGCAAATTTGATAAATGTAAATTAAAGATACTGGACCCATATGTTTTCTGGGGATTTTCTGTTTAGTAAAATACATAAAGGTAAAACAATTAGAAACATTACAGTAATTATTCCCTATATTTTACTTCTACCGAGTACAGTTTTAATTTTATCTCTCGAACCAAAGCAAATTACTTGTGAAATAATTAGAATTACCAACTTGACTACTATGGACGTTAGCCTGTGAAAAAAAAAAAACACTTCTCCTTGGTTACCATTATTCATGTTTGAATAATGGCACATATGGGCTTGTGGTGGTGTGCCTAGCCCAATTGGTCGAAATGGCTTAGCAGATCGCCTTGAAGGAGTAAAATTGAAGAAGTATGACACAACTTACATCAAACATCACGGAATTTTATTATCTTAAAACCAAAAACATTGGTGTGTATACCGGAAGTGGTCTGAAATGACCATTTGCAGGCCAATTTTGTTTTTAAAAGAAAGAGCCATCACGGCACATTCAAAACATCCGAATAACTTTTTCTCAACTATAGATCATTATATGGGCCTTTAAAATAACTTTGTGTACCTAACTCCACTTGATCAGAAGTGTTTGGCTGACCGGAGTGGCTTAATTGGACACAGCATTTACTTTTCTCCATAATTTTATATAAAATCTTTCGCCGTTGGCTCTCGGGCTATGTATGATAATAATTAATATAGAAATCACTCAGGAGACACTCTGTAAATAGAACTGATTGGCGATATATATGACAGCAATTGAAATAATAAATACCGATATTTTGCTTTAAATTCACAGATAAATCGTAAATCGCTACTGATATAATAATAATAAAACAATTGATACGATCCACTTTGTTTTGTGAATGTATAGTTTTTAGGCTAGTCTACATATATCAATATGGCAAGGTTTGAAAAAATCAGAAGCAGTAGGTATATGCAATACCTATCTGGAATTACAGGTAAGTCATTCTAAAAAAATATATCATTATGCTTATATATATATATCATTTCTTGGCAAAAAAATACTGAGAAATATGGGGTTAGGTTCTTTAATTATAGCTGGTGGGTATTAATATATTCGTTGGAACAAATAAAAGGCCATGTAAATTCGTTGAGTAGTTTTTACTATTATTTCTGAAAAACCTTACATTTATATTTTCTTAAAATTCTCAACTCTTTACAGCGATGTTATCCATTCTTACTGTTGGAATGACAACATCGTGGTCATCGCCATCACTACCAAAGCTGCAATCAGACGATTCGCCTGTGGGAAGACCAATAACTGACGTACGAAACCACCTATGTTAGTTTTAAAAGTGCTATAATGTATTTCTTGTAGGAAGAAGGTTCCTGGATAGTGTCAGTTTTTCTTTTGGTAGCCACTCCTATAGCCTTCGTTGGTGGATGGGCTGTCGATAAGTTTGGAAGAAGGAAATCATTACTCTTCACGGCACTGTTAAGTTTCATCCAATGGATTCTGGTCATTTTTGCAGAGTCCGTTGAGTTACTGATCGTTTCAAGATGTTTTGGAGGCATGAGTATGGGTATCGCAATAATGGTAAGAAGCAATTTGTGTGAATTTTTACAATCAGTTGTACACACAGCATAATTAACATTAGACATTAGTCTTCGACTAGGTTTTCTAATGCCAGTTTTTTAAACAACAAATAATAAGTACGTAGGTTTTCACGGCATGAATCACTTAGAAAATAAACTGCTTCCATGTTGCTCGCTTCTTCAAAGCTAATTGAAGACTGAAGACCTACCAAGAAACTCTCCCTTATATACCTGTATTTACACCTCACTGCGCACATCTGGAGCTACCGCTCCCATGTGCTTTTCCACTTGACCGCGTTAGGATCGATTTCAAGACCCTACTAATGTCAGTACCATCCTCGCGATTGATGTTGTTAGGATGTTTGTAAATTTCGATGGCTTCTCGGCTTCTCTAATAAGCCTTCGATGATAATTACCAACCCTTGCTAACATCTTCACGTCGTCGAAAATCATTGTGTGTCCCGACTCGTGGCAGTGTTGAGCAACAGCAACAATCTTGCGTAGCCGGGTGTCTCTACTGGGCTACTTGACTAGACATTCGATACTTCGTCCTGTCTGTCCTACATAGCATGTTCCACACTCACATGTTATCTTGTATACCCCTTCGTTTTTCAGGAGGGGTGTGATATCTTTTGGGTTAAGCAAAAGATCCTTTACCTTTGCTGGTGCTCTGTACCTTACCGTGATACCCGATTTCTTCATTATTCTACCGATTCTTTCTGATACCCCACTTACGTATGGTAAGCAAGCGAACCCCTTTGACTCTTGTCGCTCCTCTGAGACTTGCGATTTTCTTTGTGTGACACCTCGTATGTCAGACTTGGTGTATCCATTCTGACGTAGAGCCCACTCCAAGTGTTTCCGGTCGTCGTCCAAGGTGCTGGAGTAGCACACCTTCTCGGCTCTGTTGAACAGAGTGTTAATCACACTTCTCTTCTGTTGGGGAGGGTAGTGTGATTTGGCGTTCAAGTACCGATCGGTATGTGTTTTCTTACGGTAGACTGTATGTCAAAGTATCTCCACAAGGATAACGTACCTTTGAGACCAATCGTCAACGCGATAGGCTCCCCAACCTATTTTTTGGCAAAATACTTGGCGAAAACCATCCAACCGTTTATAGGACAAACATCTTTTGTTAAGATCTCTGAACATTTTATTCAGATTTTGAAGGAAGATGTTATTGACCCGCAGGATATCGTAAGTTTCGACGTAACTTCACTCTTTACGTGTGTTCCGGTTAAGGAGGCAGTCGAAGGCCTTCGCACAACACTTGTGCCCCTAGGTCTACCAACCGATGTACCGGATATTGTAGAGTATTGTCTCTCCACCACATACTTCAAGTGGGCGGGTGCGATGTATGAGCAAGTAGAGGGTGCTCCCAATGGATCACCTCTTTCACCGGTAATCGCCAATTTCTTCATGGAATTGTTTGAAGAAAAAGCCATAAGGTCGTCCTTACAAACCCAAGCATTGGGTCAGATATGATGATGATATCTTTGTGGTTAGGCCACACGGTAGAGATAAACTGACTGAGTTCCTTAGCCACCTGAACAATGTTAATCCTTCTATCAAATTTACGATGGAAATAGAAGAGCATAATCAGCTGCCATTTTTGGATGTGCTGGTATACGTCAACGTCAACGGGTACGCTTGGACATACAGTGTACCGTAAAAAAACACATACTGATCGGTACTTGAACGCCAAATCACACCACCATCCCCAACAGAAGAGAAATGTGATTAACACTCTGTTCAACAGAGCCGAGAAAGTGTGCGACTCCAGCACCTACGTCAGAATGGATACACCAAGTCTGACATACGAGGTGTCACACAGAGAAAATCGCAAGTCTCAGAGGAGCGACAAGAGTCAAAGGGCTTCGCTTGCTTACCATACGTAAGTGGGGTATCAGAAAGAATCGGTAGAATAATGAAGAAATCGTGTAACACGGTAAGGTACAGAGTACCAGCAAAGGTAAAGGATCTTTTGCTTAACCCAAAGGATATCACACCCCTCCTGAAAAACGAAGGGTATACAAGATAACATGTAACAAACATCCTAACAACATCAATCGCGAGGATGGTACTGACATTAGTAGGGTCTGGAACTCGGTCCTAACGCGGTCAAGTGGAAAAGGACATGGGAGCGGTAGCTCCAGATGTGCGCAGTGAGGTGTAAATACAGGTATATAAGGGAGAGTTTCTTGGTAGATCTTCAGTATTCAATTAGCTTTGAAGAAGCAAGCAACATGGTTCGCGAAACGTCAGCATTAACAAATCTTGACATACCCGGCATAACCCGGAAGCAGTTTATTTTCTATACAAATAATAATTAAAAAATATTGATAATAGGTATAGCTTTCGAGAGGCAATACTTAAACAAGATGATGTGACAACTTTTGGTGATTTAATACCAATACAACCATACTTACTGATTACTTATTAACAGCAAAAAAAAGTCCAAGGATATTATAAATTTTGATACAACATAACCCTTTGCGGACGAGTTACTTGCTGTTATCCTAAATTTTTCCATCAGACTTATCTTTTAATGAACTCTAGTTTCTGCTATCCGTTATCGCCCTTTTAAATCTGTAATTATATTTTGGTCATCTTTGCATATAGTTTTCATACATTGCATAATATAAACACTCACATCCAGTTACATAAATAAATAAAGATAAAGCATCTTGAGCGTTATCATCGAATACTTTGAATTATGACACAAATAAAAACCCAAACCAAGAAGAAAAAACAGACTGAATAGTGAATATGTCCCAGATAATGATCAAATTTAACACTGTGCACCAGCGTGATTCCCACGGAAAGTTTCGACCAAAACTTTTGAATTGTGGGAATCGAACTCGGTGCAAATTGAATATTTATAAACCTTACAGTTCTTCATAGGTATCTGCAATATACACTGGCGAAATAGCCGAACCTGACATAAGAGGAAGAATAAGCACATATTTAATGCTGCTGAAGATATTGGGATCCCTAATAGTATTGTCAATAGGACCGTACATCTCATATTTGGCTCTAGGAATAGTTTGCGCTATGAGTCCCATAGTTTTCTTCGGCATGTTCTACTTTATGCCAGAGTCTCCATATTATTTGGTAAAAGTGGGCGACCACGAAAATGCTCGGAAGAGTCTCGTCAGATTGTCCAGTAGTACGGCAGACAATGCATTTATTGACAAGCAAATAAAGCATATCCAAGACACAGTTGAAGCGGATATGGCCAACAAGGGAAGCGTCTTTGAATTCTTCACCAGAAAGTATGCGTTCCTCATATTCCTGTTGTTTGGTATGCTGTTCTTACTTTGACGAAGAAATAATGCGATAAATTCATATTAACTTACAGGTGTCAAAACATTACAACAGTTTGCTGGAAGTAACGCTTTGGAAGGCTATCTGCAGACCATTATGAAGCTGACCGATAGCGGATTATCACCTGAAGTCTCCAGTATTATTATTGGATGTATTCAACTACCAGCCGGTAAGATGACATTATATTACACCATATTATGTCTACTTCGACGGTCTTTTCTTTAGTGTATATGTCTGGATTACTCGTCGATAGGCTGGGGAGAAAGCCGTTACTGATAACATCAGCAATTGGTTGTGCAATAGCTCTATTCGGAGAGGGAACGTATTTCTACATTCAAGACTATTTAGACAATGACACCTCATCCATATCTTGGTTACCGACTAGTGCCTTAGCCTTGTTTTGGATAATGAATTCCGTTGGTATATTTACTTTACCTTACGTTCTTCTTGGGGAGTTATTTCCAACCAATGTTAAAGGAATTGCTGTGGCAACAGCTTCTGCATACGGCGGGCTAACGGGCTTCTTAGTAGCCAAATTTTTCAAGCCCTTGAGCAATGCTATTGGAATTCACACAATGTTCTTCATATTTACAGGCGTATGTGTTGCAGGTGCAGTATTTGTTTTTATATTTCTTCCAGAGACCAAAGGAAAGAATTTTGCCGAAATTCAGAAGATTTTAAAAGACAGAAAGTTTCATATGAAATGTAAGGCCAACGAAAAAAGCCACAGCTGATAAATGTTTATAATATATTAAATTATAATTGTGCAGTATTCATTATATTATTATCATTATAGTCTCATAATATAGAAAATATTTTTCTAAACTATATGTGTAATTTTTGTTACTTCCTCCAAATGTAGTGGTCAATTCAAATTTCACCTTTTCGCTGACGTTTCAGTTTTATTTAAACCCTTAATCATAGCTCAAAGTGTTGAAACTAAAATTATAATATAACTTGTCAACGGACATTCTACACAACAGGTATCCAACCACAAGAAATCGAAACTCATATGTGTTTCGGTCAAAAGAAAACAGGCGGATCAAATTATAGGATCCAATAGGAAAGCACTTATTTTCCTCTATAATTAAAAATATATCAAATGTGTCGTGTGGGTACTGATATATCCAATTTGTTTCACTAATTAGTTAATAGAGTAACTAAATATCTTTTTGAATACGCTTGCTTAGTTGGACGTTAGTATTTCCTTTTCTACATGATTGTACATAAAACCTTAATGATTCGTATGTTTTATAAGAAATGAGGGTACAATGTTGACACTCTGTAAGTAGAACAGATTCTCGATGAGTATGACAGCATTTTTACTGATATAAGTAATAACAATAGTTAGCTTTATATTCACAGATAAATCGCTACAATAATGAATGATAAAATGATACAATAATGAAACAATTGACGACAATCAACTTTGTTGTCTCAAGTGTAGCCTAGGTTAGTGTAACCATAAGTATGGCAAACATAAAAAAATCGGAAGCAGTAGGTATATGCAGTACCTAGCTGGTATTACAGGTAAGTCAATTTATAAAATTTGTTGATCTTATTCCTTTGTGTCATTTCTTGACAAAAAGTTGAGGAAAATGATGTATAGGTTCTTTAATAATTGCTGGTAGGTATAATTATCTTCATTGGAACAAATAAGAAACCATACAAATTCGTTGAGTAGTTTTTACTTTTATATCGACAAAAAACTCACATTTGTCAAAGCTATATTATCCGCGCTTACCAACGTAAATTAAATGTAAGTAGTTGCAATAACTGTCGGCTCCTTTGATGTTGGTGTCGCAACTTTTCACAAATGTGGAAGGGTTGAGGCCCTAGTTCGTTAGAGGATACTAGATGGCGCATGCAAAATGGAATAGCTATTAACTAGAATTGATTAAGAATAAAATGATTTTTCATTCAATTATGATACAAATTCCTCTAATATTGTGAAGGTGAAGATAATTTTTGGAAAAACACCTCCGCCTGGATTTGAACCAGGAACCCTCCAATTTCCGGTTGACAGCTCTCCCAGTTGAGCTACAGAGGCTGTGGAAATGTATAGGTTTTATTTGTCTCTTCAGGACTTGCAATCCGAGTTTCGAATTAAACAAACCCGTGGTGACACCTATTGGCGCTAGATGGAAGTTTGATAACTAGGAATCGCTTTAAGTTTATTGCTAAACAGCTTATACAACTGAAATTCAAGGGAAAATGGTTATTACGTAAACTCGTCAGTAATGTAGAATCAACTAAAGAAGCGAATGATAATTAACCCAGGTGAGGATAAGTTTTGGAAAAAACATCTCCGCCTGGATTTGAACCAGGCACTCTCCAATTTCCGGTTGACAGCTCTCCCATCTGTATGAGCTGTTTAGCAATAAACATTTAACGATTCCAATCTATTTTCCAATCAAACTCCATCTAGCTCCAATAGGTGCCACGACGGGTTTGAAGTGACAAATAAAACCTATAAATTTCCACAGCCTCTGTAGCTCAACTGGGAGAACTGTCAACCGGAAATTGGAGGGTTCCTGGTTCAAATTCAGGCGGAGGTGTTTTTTCCAAACATTGTCCTCACCTGGGTTAATTGTCATTCGCTTCTTTAGTTGATTCTACATTACTGACGAGTTTACGTAATAACCATTTTCCCTTGAACTTATAGTTAATATATGTACACAGAGAAAATAAAATAAGTGGTTTCTTTAATTCAAACTAGTTTTTTCTTTGTGTAGCAAGTTGTAATATACAGTGGCGAAATCCCCTAACCTGACACGAGGAAAAATAGGCACAAATTTACTCCTCCTGAAGATACTGGGATCCCTACTACCATTGTCAATAAGACCATACATCTCATACTTGGCTCTTGGAATTCTTGGCGCTATTAGTCTTATAGTTTTCGACCATGAAAATGCTTGTACGAGTCTAAACAAATTGTCAAGTAACACTGCAGACAATGCATTTATTGGCAAGCAAATTATGCATATCCAAGAAATAGTTGAGGCGGATATTGCAAATAAGGGAAGCACCAATGATTTCTTCACCAGAAAGTATGCGTTTCTCATATTTCTGGTGTTTGGTGCGTTGTGGTTACTTTGACGAACAAAGAATTGGATACAATCATATTAGCTTACAGGTGTCAAAACATTACAACAATTCTGTGGAAATAACGCTTTGGCAAGCTATCTCAAGACCAAAGTAGAGCTGACAGCAATTTCTCTCCTGAACTCACCAGCATTATCATTAGATGTATACAACTACCAGCAGGTAAGTTAACATTATGGGTAAATTATATACGTTTTGGGCGTTAATAAAAGCGTTTATTATAATTATTGTAATACCATAATCTCTGTACTTCTACCTTTGTTTCTTCAGTTTATATATCTGGGTTACTCGTCGATAGGCTGGGTATGAAGCCATTACTGATAGCTGGATAGCTTCGATAGCTCTATTCGAAGAAGGGGCGCATTTCTACATTCCAGACTATCTAGAAAATGGCACCTCATCCATATCTTGGTTACCTGCTAGTGGCTTAGCTTTGTTTTGGATAATGAATTCCGTTGGTATATTTACTTTGCCTTACGTTCTTCTTTTGGAGAGGTGTTTACAACTAATGTTAAAGGCATTGCTATGGCAACCGGAGCAGCATACGGAAAGCTAACAGGCTTCTTAGTTGTTCTTCAAGCCCTTGAGCAATGCTATTGGAATTTACAAGCTGATCTTCATATTTACTGGCATCTGTGTCGTATTTGCTTCGAAATGTCGTCAAGAGACCAAAGGAAAGAATTTTGCCGAAATTCAGCAGCATTAGAATAATAAAAATATCATATGAAATGTAAGGCTAACAAAAAGTCCACAGCTGATATATTATATATCATGTAAATATTATAATATACATATTATATATGGGCAGTATTCATTGTTACTATCTTTATGGTCTCAAAGTAATCCACCTTATTCCTAAAAAAACTGTTTATTGATGATTGTACTGTTACTTATCGTGGTTATAAACACGTAAAAATAACGATTTTATTGCTACGGTAGTTAAGTGTTTATAAATTAAAATCTCTACGACAACGCAGAGGTCGTAAACCTTTATTGTATTGATTTTAGAGTTCTGTATTTCAAAAGTAAAAACTAAAACGCAACACTTTCGTTCGAGAGCCCACGACAAAACCATACCATCATAAACATTACTACAACAAATTCAAAGCCTTTTAAGAATTACGTCTAATTTATTATTATTTGTACACTTATTCTTCTATAACTTCCTCTAGAAATTCTCGACTAAGGCTTGTCGTCGCAAGATATTGTTAAAAACCGGTTTCTATATCGATTAGAACATCTTTGATAGGTCTCTTCAGCTCCTCCGCATTCGCTTTTCGCTTTCTCCATACAAAACTAGTGATTAAATCACTGTATTATTTGGTGATATACGGTTTTCTCAAAAATAAATTGGCACTCTCTTGAAGGTTGTGTTTTTCGTAAGTATACATTGCTGGGATAGGACTAAACTTCTTTGGTATAGAGTATATTTATCATATAATTACTACTGATAATTATGTATTAGAGGCAAAATTTATCAACAGTGCGGACAACGAAAAACAAGTTTGTAAAATGCTTCACCTGTAAAATTATTGTATGTTGTGGTATTTACGTTAATTGCTGCAAAGTCGTTGGTGTGTTGTGTACAGGTTGAGAACTGGTGGGAGATTTCCTCTATCTGGAATTCTTTATTACACAAAATATTGCTTTGTGATTGTAGCTTTGCTAGTGCTCGTGACTTCTAGTTTATTTAGAAAGGCAGGTAATTATTTTCTTGTTATGTATATAGCTTGTAATTTATTGATAATTAACAATATATCAATTTTCTTTAGTCATTGTGTTTCCATCTAACATAGTTGTCCTTCTACTGTTTATTATAGTATCATTCATAACTATTGTTCTACTGAGTTATTCTGGAGCTCGATGTGCAGCTATTCTGGAATTTATACTTTTCTGTAGGTATGTTTTTGATCATGCTTCCCTGAAATCGAGCCAATTTTCAATTGCCGTTCGATTGTCTACTACAGTAGTATTCATTTATTGATTTCAGGACCACGCGTTGTCCATTTGCTGTAGGTCTGTCTCTGAACTAGTATTTGGTTCTTATCCAGTGATTATGTTAATCACATGCTAACCATATTGTTCTTGTGATATGCACGTTTCTGCTGTAGGTACTTTATGTAGAGATGTTTGCTTACATGAGTTTGGATTATCTTTTCTAATGGTTTGTGTGTTTCTGGTTTAATGTTATCTTCCAAAAAAGTAAATAGGCTTAAATCCCGCAATCTTGAAGAATCCTTGATGGTTTTCACTGTGTGTAACTTTAGTTTTGTACGGATAGTAATGATTTTCGATTGTTTTAATTATAATTAACAAGTAATTAACTTTAGTCATACCTTCCAATATTGTGTTTTATTAAAACTTATATACATTCTATTCGTTGTTTCTTTCGTTTGTTGTTAATAATCTGTTTGTTTACCCAGTTTACACCTTGTGGTAATTGGTAACGAATAGTACATAATTGGAATTTAATATACTTTTGTTGTGTATATTCCAACGCCACAGTCTTGCATTGTATGCCCGTGTCCTCAGCCCCCATGTCCTTTTCTAATGTCAAAGATGTGCGCTAGTTTTATGCTGTTTTGTGCCGCAAAACAAAAGTTTGTGTTCAAATTTCAAAGTTTTTTCGAAGCCTAAGTTTTGTGTTAATTTTGTGCTGAAAACTAGAAGTTTTGAGCACCTTTTGTTTCCGAGTTATCCCCTTCACTTTCGAACTTTGATAATGCCAAAGTTTTGTGCTGTTTTGTGTCGCAAACCATAAGTTTTGTGGTTTTTTCGTAAATTTAAAACAAAATCGCACTTTTTTACTTTATCATACGCAGTATGGTAAAGTATTGTAATCGTGCCGAAAAAAGTTGAGATTTTAGCGGAAATAGGTCTTTTTGGTCCCCTGATTATTTATGACCAAGGTACAAAACATGTCTGTGTGTGTGTGTGTGTATGTGTATACTTGATTTTTGTGGCGACGATTCCGGAGAAACTACTAAAGGTAGCGGGACATATGTCTATGACATTTTTTGATAAAATTAATAGTATAGCTGCATGAGCCAATTCCTTTTGATCGAGATCGTGTCTGCATTAAAACTTCGTTAGCGAGGATTTCACAATTATTTTCATTCTGACAGTAGGTAGTGTCAAAGGCTGAATATCTGTCAAAAACAGTTTTATTTTGCTTTGAATGTGGTTAGGCTTGTCCCCTCCTAAAAAAATGTATAGCTTGGAAACGGAAAACGCACAGATCTTTTGGTTTAGCTACAAAACAACGCGAACTAGCACAAAACATTTGACATTAGAAAATGTTCAAAATTTGAAAGTCGGGGGCTGGCATATCCAAGGCCTCCCTTCAGAGAATTGCTTATAACTCCGAAATGAAAGGAGCACAAAACTTTTAGTTTGCGGCAAACAACTACGAGATAAGAAAAGTTGGAAATTTCGTGATTTTGACAGATAACTTAAGAATATTCACAATTTTAACGATTCACTACTTTTTGCAATCGAATGACCACGTTTGATCATATTTTAGAATTTTCGAAATCGCTACCAATTTTGAATTACAGTCGTAAAAGTGACGATTTCCGAAATTCAAAAAGATGATAAAATATGGTAGGTAATTCAATTGGGAAAAACTGGCAAACGTAAAAATTGTGTACTTATTTTAAAGGAAGTTAACGGTCAAAGTTCTTTGGCGGCTGTAATTAAAAACTGGTTTGTAGCGTTTTCGAAAATTCCAAAGAAATGGTCAAACATGGTCATTCGATTGAAATGGTCAAACGTCAAACTATGGCATTCGATGGTCAAAACATGCAATTATTTGAAACACTACCGATTTCAGCACAATTGACACAATTGAAATTTCTTCCATGATAGGTAATAAACGTAATACTAATCTTTATTATCCAACACTAAATTCCCAACTACGTACAGGACAATACAACAATATAACATAACAACAGCACAAAAGAACACATTGCATGCACACAGACACAACAAACATAAGACACACATATCGTCACTTATATTGTTGTATATTCTGCATTCCGACACATATATTAAAATAAATTAAAAACTATAATCTTCCAGGAACGGATCATGATCAAAAATGTAACCGAAATGCTAGCAGACATAAAAAAATCTAGGTACATACAGTACCTAGCCGCATTGGCTGGTAAGTTTCGCTTCATGGTACCGTATACGTCACTAATACCTCTTTACAGCAAACTTATCGGTAGCCACAAATGGCATGGGATTATCATGGCCTTCACCTTCATTACCATTATTGCAATCACACGAATCGCCACTGGGCAGATCAATTTCCGACGTACGTCCATAAATTTAATCTACCAGTTAAGTACTAAAAATTGCATTTGTAGGAAGAAGCCTCCTGGGTAGTGTCGTCGTTTCTAATAGTTACCATTCCAACAGCTGTCGTTAGTGGATGGGCTATTGATAAGTATGGAAGAAAGAAATCGTTACTCTTCACAGCACTATTGACATTTATACAATGGATCATTATTATCTTTGCAAAATCCGTTCAGCTACTGATCGTTGCTAGAATTCTTGGAGGCATGGGTATGGGTATTGCCGTAATGGTAAGCGTACTCCTGATCTTTCCAGTTTGAACTTGAGCAAAACCTTGTCTATACTTGCAGGCAACTATCATTTACAATGGTGAAATCTCAGAACCTGACATAAGAGGAAAGATAAGCACCTATTTACTGCTGATGAAGATAGTAGGATCTCTAATTGTATTGTCCATTGGACCGTACGTCTCATATTTGGCTCTAGCCATAATTTGCGCAATTGGTCCAATAGTTTTCTTCTGTGCGTTCTATTTCATGCCAGAATCTCCGTACTATTTTATAAAGTCAGGCAATTTTGAAGACGCTAGAAAAAGTTTAATCATGTTATCAAGTAATACTGCTGATGATAAATTTATTGATGAGCAAATGACGCATATCCAAAAGACGATAGAAGCTGATATGGCCAATAAGGGCAGCGTCTTTGAGTTCTTCACCAGAAAGTATGCGTTCCTGATATTCCTGTTGTTTGGTATGCTATTACTGCTTTTGTTAGGAGATGAATTAGATACTTATATTAACTTGTAGGTATCAAAACTTTGCAACAGTTATCTGGGACTAACGCCTTGGCAAGTTATCTCCAGACCATCATAGAGCTAACTGATAGCGGGCTGTCTCCTGAAGTATCCAGTATAATTATTGGGAGTATTCAACTACCAGCCGGTAAGTTAACATTAAATTAGACAATAATCTTTGTACCTTTTCGACGTTTTTCTTTAGTTTATCTATCTGGATTGCTCGTCGATAGACTTGGTAGGAAACCATTACTGATAACGTCAGCAATTGGATGTGCAATAGCTCTATTCGGAGAAGGGACGTATTTCTACATTCAAGACTATCTACAAAATGACACCTCATCCATATCATGGTTACCAACTAGCGCGTTAGCTTTGTTTTGGATAATGAATACCATCGGTGTATATCCTTTACCCTACGTTCTTCTTGGAGAGTTATTCCCAACGAATGTCAAAGGAATCGCTGTGGCTACAGCTTCTGTTTACGGAGGACTGACGTCGTTCATAGTAACGAAATTCTTCAAGCCGTTAAGCAACGCCGTTGGAATTTACACCACATTCTACATGTTTACGGGGATCTGCATAGCCGGCGCCATATTCGTTTCCGTGTTTGTTCCAGAAACGAAAGGAAAGAATTTCGCTGAAATTCAGGAGTTACTGAACAAGGGAAAGAATCGAAATAAGACATGCGAAAAAGAGGAAGATCTCAGTTAATATGTAGCAATATAAAATTATTTATTATTATACCTCATGTTAAATAAAATCTTTATATACACATATATTATTGTTGTAGTGACATCGAAACACTAAATATTGGGATTTCTGCTTCATAGTCAAGGAAAAGAGTTGGTATTTGCTTCAATTCAGTCGCCCTTAGCATTAAACGTTAAAACACATTTTGCTGGCAGTTCACGATACACGATAGATAAACGTATGAATAAAAGTGGGCAAGTCAATAAGCTATTTCATCATTAGTGACATTAGTGAAACATAGAGATAGGCCCATGAAATGTTGGAGTGCATAGTCGAAAGCCTCAAGGGAATTTTGTAACCACCAACACGCAATAACTTTCTTAAATAAAATCTCTTCGATTCTAACGGGCCAAGGCTTCAGTCCATTATGGATGGCATTGCTGTCGTTAATACGTGTCTTGTGACCTAATAATATTCACTTTAGTTATACGAGGTGTTCACTGACTGACTGATTGCCAAAACTCTTCGTTCATCACACGAAAATGAGAAATTCAACAAACTACAAAATATATTCATTTTATCCATCTGTTTACAAATGATACTTACAAATGAAATACATACAAGAAATATTATCAAATTTGTTCCCATGAATCTGGGGTGGGCAAAGTTAAACTTTTATACAGGGTGAGTTATTACTATCCCTAATCGTTAGAGAAAGAAAAAATTATACAAAAGTTGTTTAACTCTCCAATTTCTATAACGTAAAATTATTTTCATTTATACAGGGTGTTGCATTTAGGTGTGACGGAAAGTATGTAAATTTTGTAAATCGACCGCACTGTATTTCTTTATTATTTTACTAATACTACTAAATTTGTTTATTCAGCCGATATGTTGTTCCAGCGTTCATACTTCCAAAGATATTCAACTGTTTTTCCAAAATATGCTCGTGGAAGGATCTTTTTGAAAACTATGTAAAAACGATATTTTGCCGACTTTGCCTTTAAACTATGTGAGACAATAGTCAAAGCCAGTAGGTAAATGATAGTATCGAAATTTATTAGATGTACTATACAGGCTGTTCATTGAACTTTTTGAAATGGAACACCCTGTATAATATGTGTTGGCTGTAATAAAACCCTTTACTTCGCTCCAATTTACATCTAGTGTGTCATACACAAAATACACAAAATGTAATTAAATTGCTAACTTGAATATTGCTGTGCATACAAGGTGTTTGGTAGTTTGATGTAAAGTCTTTATGGGACGATAAAAGAGGTAATTTAGAAACTATTTAATCAGATTGGTCCTTATACAAAGTATTACCGTTGTCAACATATTACCAATTTTAGATGAAATGTAAGTATATTTTGCAATTTTTGAAATCGTATGGCAAACGAACACGCGACCAAAAAATTTCAAATTGCTACTAAAGTAAACTAAACCCTGTACTTTAAGGTTAACTATCGTGTAAATTTTTTGACTTCTGACAGTGTTGAACACACGAATATTTTTTGATGTGATAGGCAAGTTTAGATTCGGAATTTTATTCATAGAAAAAATACTATTAACAAGACTTCCAAATAAGCCTCTTGCCATTCAAGTTATCAATATTACTCATATCATTCAAATTATCCCAATTTTGAATTGTCCCTCCAGAATAAGCCTATATTAAATCAATTAACAATAGCTAATTAGTTAGTTTTTCTTGTACTGAATACAAATCCGTTCTCAAACGTAGCTGTAAGGGGATAGGGGATAGCGTTTCTGTTTGTTTTCGTGTATGAGCGCACATAGCTTTTCAATCCGCACAATTTGACAAGTGAACAAACTTTCACGATTGTCCCCCAAAAAGTACAGCTAATGTTACAAGGTCTTCAGGTTCGTTCGCTGTAACTTTGCAAAACTAGCAAAACATATAAAACTGTGCAACCTTGATAACCGTAATACTTTGTATATGAATAAATGAATAAATCTAGGAATAAATAGGTTCTAAATGGTTTCTTCTAAAACACTTAAAATATTTTACATCATGCTACTCTTTAAATTGCAAATATCATCAAAACTAGTGAAACTAGATATACGACACAGTGAATATAAATTAAAAAGAACTTAAGGGACATTTCTAGCTAATAAATAGAAAATAATATATGATAAAGCACATACAATAGTAATAACGAATGCACAACTGTTTCAACCAATGTAGTGGAACCAAATAGAAATATGCAATAACTGTAGTAACTGACAATACAGAGCGGATCGCGGAAGGTCACTCCTTCACATTGGAGACCATCCACCCGACCGGCACTGGTCTCCGCGTGGTACAGCAACGCGTCCCCCACTCTGGGGCACTAGCGTCTACCCCCATACGTTTCTTCGGTAACATATACACATCCATTTAAAAATGTTTAAAAATTACTGCATGCTACGATCACCCTGTACAGCGCATCTAATTTTTCATGACATCGGCATATAGCAATGGTTTTAATTATTATGTGACAAAATTTCTAAGACTATACCTGACAAAATGTAATATTTGAGATGTTTTTAAAATAGGCCTGCAATTGTCAATTTTGTCACAAAGAATTGAATATCTCAGAAACTATTTGCTTTACTCAGCTACAACTTAAACATTGGAAAATACTACATCCTTAGTATTCATAATATGGTATGGGCGTTCCATTAAAAATAATACATTCGCCTAAATGCATTTTTTCTTTCGTCACGCCTAAATGCAACACCCTGTATAAATCAAAATAACTTTACGTTATAGCAACTCATGAGAAAAACAGCTCTTGTATAAACATTTTTTCTTTCTCAAAAGTTGTGAGAACTATCGACCACCGAGATACAACAACTTATCCTGTAGATACAATTATTATTACTAAGATTATATTACTATTATTAAAAATGTATTTGAAAACCGGTCAACACCCTAAGCATAATGTATTTTTTTATGATTTTAAGTAACATATAACAGCATAAAATAAACTCCACGGAGATAAAATAGAGATATTAAGACGCATACTCTTCTAAACTGAATGCTATACACAACTGTGCCATCAACATCTCCACAGAAAACAAAATACAGTTAAAAAAATACTATTAAATGATCGCCTAATTTAAGCGTTTTCTGCTGTTTAAATGACATCCAAACAAGTAAACAACAGTGACGGTAAGCTTCCCGAAAGAAAATACCCTAGAGGAGACATAGTTGCCAAGTCACAGTCGGATGTTATACTGAGAGTATTGTCGACAGTGGTCGACAAATTTTTTAAGTTACCACTTTTGTTTGCAATTTATCAATCATAAACAAATCAGCGCAGAGATAGAAATAGTAGTATACCGGTAGCTGGAATCAAAAGAATTTTGAATGAAACAAACGAAAACATTACATAGCTTGATTCAGCCATCCGTATATGATAGTTTATTTAGTTACCTTCCACCAATAAATTCATCAATGCTAATTATTTGTAGACAATTCAATGTCAAAATGCACTATAAGCCTTATGTGGGCTCTTACACACTGCTTATATTCAGTTTTGATATTACTGAAGTGAAATAACAGACAGGTATGTTTCGGTGATGAAATGGAGGAATTTATTACTGAAATACTGATATTCGAATGCCCAATTCAGTTCAATTGCGACATCATGAAATAATGCATTCTTACAATACATTATTATCTTTTATCATTCACTTGTCAAAATTATTGCAGCATTTTTTACGCAAAAAGTACAATTACAAGGACTACCGATATCAGCACAATAGTTTATATTAACGGTATAATTTGTCAGCAACGCGTCGTTCTATTAATTTCATCCACAACCAACCAACATGTTGGCGAAAATAAAGAAATCTCGGTACATACAGTACCTAGCAGCTTTAGCTGGTAAGTTTCATTTTAAGTTATAATCAACACCACTAACAACAATATTTTTCAGCAAATATATCGGTTGCTACAGTTGGAATGGCAACAGCCTGGTCTTCACCGTCGTTACCGTTATTACAGTCAGTCGATTCACCAGTGGGAAGACCAATTTCTGACGTACGTCCATCAATTTTAGCTACAAATTAAGTGCTAAACATTTCTTTGCAGGAAGAAGCCTCCTGGGTGGCATCGTCTTATCTTTTAGCAGCCACTCCAATAGTAATCGCTGGTGGATGGGCTGTTGAAAAGTTTGGAAGGAAAAAAACGTTACTCTTTACAGCACTATTGACGTTGTCCCAATGGATCATCATTATCTTTGCCAAGTCCATAGAACTACTGATTCTTGCGAGAGTTTTGGGTGGCTTGGCTATGGGTATTATCGTAATGGTAAGTATACTTTTCCAATACGTCAGTCAAAAATAGTACCATTTTAACTATAGTATCTCAAACTTTGTTTAACTTGCAGGTAGCCGCTATTTATAATGGTGAAATCGCTGAATCTGATATAAGAGGAAAAATAAGCACTTATTTAATATTAATGAAAGTATGTGGTTCCTTAATAGTATTGTCCATTGGGCCGTACATCTCATATTTGGCTCTAGGAATAGTGTGTGCTTGTGGACCCATAATTTTCTTCTGTACATTCTATTTTATGCCAGAGTCTCCATATTACTTTATGAAGTCGGGCAACATCGAAGGCGCCAGAGAAAGTTTAATAAAATTATCAAGTAATAACGTGGACGATAAATTTATTGAAGACAGAATGGTGCATATCCAGAAGACGATTGAAGAGGATATGGCCAATACCGGAAGCGTGTTTGAGTTCTTCTCCAGAAAGTATGCTTTCCTCATATTCCTGTTATTTGGTATGCTGATATTGCTTTGGCGAGAGATAAAGTAGCTAATTATATTAACTTGCAGGTATCAAGACTTTGCAGCAGTTCGCCGGAAGTAACGCTTTGGAAAGCTATCTGCAGACCATCATAAACCTGACTGATAGCGGACTATCACCTGAACTCTCCAGTATTGTTATTGGATGTATTCAACTACCAGCAGGTAAATTAACATTAAAATACAAGATATACATATGGCTGTTCATTCCTGTTGGAATGAACAAATCACTGTGTTAAAAACTTTTTATTTATTTGTATTTTTCCCTCTCTTTGCCTTTCTCTTTTTTTATTTATTCTTTCGTCATTATTCATATATACAAAATTTTATGTTTTTTTTTATTTTTCTTTACTTATTCCTTTGCAAAACATTTTTTGTTTTTTATTTTTTTTTCTACTTTTTTTTCTTTCCTTTTTCTTTCCTTTTGCTTTATATCCTTTTTTTCGTCCTCTTTATAGTCTGATGTGCGTTTTCGCTTGCTCTGTTATTTTTTGCCACTTTTTCCTGTCCCCGACGTCAATTCTCCGTCCTTCTATTCCTATGTTTCCCATATCTACGTGGATTTGATCTTCCCACCTTGTCCTTGGTCTCCCCCTTGGTCTTCCTATTGTTGGTCTCCAGCTGGTGATTCGTCTGATTTGAGTGCTCGGTTCTCTTCTTTGTATGTGTCCATACCACCTCAAACGCTGCGTCTTTATGCATCTCACAATATCTTCGTTCTTTATTCTTTTACTGATTTCATGACTCATCAGTTTCCTTAGTTTTCCCTCCTCTGTCGTCACTGGTCCGAATATCTTCCGCAGTACTCTCCTCTCGTTGATTCTCAAGGATTCTTCGTCTTTACTTGTCATAACCATTGTCTCTGCAGCATACATTATTGTAGGTCTTATCGTGGCTTTGTATATTCTCAGTTTGGTATTTGTGCTGACGTTCTCGTCTTTAAGTAGTTTGTGATATCTCCAGTAGGCTTTGTTTCCTGCTTTCGTTCTTTCCTCCATTTCTATCGACTTGTCATTCTTTTCGTTTATCACTACTCCGTGGTTTTTGAAATTACTAAGTTTTCCAAACTTGTAGCCTAGTATATCTATGCTTTTTATATTTTCTGTGTTCCTTCTGCTAACCACCATGTATTTTGTCTTTTCTTCGTTTATTTCTAAACCTCTGCTCTTTGTCGCTGTCAACAGATCTGATAGGAGTTGATCTAAGCTTCGTCGGTCTCTTGCGATCAGTGCCAGGTCATCCGCACATCCCACAATCTGTGTCATGTTTTTTGTTATTGTTTTTCCCACTTCTCATGTTTTTTTGGTATTGTTTTTCCCACTTCAATACAGTGGCGTACCTAAAAAGCAAAGCATCAAACCCAGACCGAGGTTATTTTTCCAAAATTCAACACTGAATATTAGCTACGTCACTGTTAAATTACAAAATGCTTTCTACTATTACAGTATGTTTCCTTTTTAGTGTATATGTCTGGATTACTGGTCGATAGACTGGGTAGAAAACCATTACTAATAACGTCAGCACTTGGTTGTGCGATAGCTCTGTTCGGCGAAGGAACGTATTTCTACATTCAAGACTATCTCGGAAATGATACATCATCTATATCATGGTTACCAACTGCTGCCTTGGCTTTCTTTTGGATAATGAACTCTGTCGGCATATTTACCTTACCATATGTTCTGCTTGGAGAATTATTTCCGACGAATATTAAAGGAATTGCTGTTGCGACAGCTGCTGGGTACGGGGGACTAACGGCGTTTTTAGTAACGAAATTCTTCAAGCCTTTAAGCAACGCCATTGGAATTTACACGACTTTCTTCATATTTTCGGGAATATGCGTTGCTGGCGCCGTATTTGTTTTCGTGTTTCTTCCCGAGACGAAAGGAAAGAAGTTCACAGAAATCCAAGAGTTACTGAAGAACAGGAGAAATAGAAATAAGACATTCGAAACTGATACCAAGATCTGAACTAATCTGATTAAAAAATAAGATCTTTCTAAATAAAATATTTATCGAATAAATCTATATTGTTTCATTTCTTATCGGGGTAAACACAACAATCACTGGTTTGGAACTTATCAAGATTCTTATATGATAGTAATCAATACATGATATGCATTAACCAGTTTAAACAATAGAAACGTCAGTTGAGAGGAATCGCATCTTAATTAATAGAATTGTTCAATTTGTCACATGGTTATCGTTGATCAGATACATTAAAGTCAATAACCTACTACATAGTCAGTACGTAGAAACATCTGTCTATGCTGTTCTCGATTACTTAGCTCGTCAAAATGAAATTAAAAATGGACGACACGAGATACATGCAGTACATTTCCGCGGTAACAGGTGAGATAAAATACAAACATATATGGCGCATTAGCCAATTTTGTTGTAGCAACCTTATCACTTGTATCATCGGGTATGGTTGGATCTTGGCCTTCGCCATCTCTACCTAAACTACAATCATCCGAATCTCCAATTGGACATCCGATATCTGATGTAACAAATAGTGCTTCCGGTTTTAGAAAATTATAAACCAGTTTTTAGGAAGAAGCATCATGGATAGCATCAGTTCTTCTCATTGCTGGAACACCTATCCCCATACTATTCGGTTGGGCAATGGAGAGATACGGCAGAAAGAAAAGTTTATTATTTTCAGCAGTTCTAACTCTAATCGAATGGATAATGATTATATTTGGAAGATCAGTAGCTATGCTAATAGCAGCTAGATGCATCGGAGGAATTGCTCTATCAATAGTTTTCACAGTAAGCATTGTAATCAGAAATTTTAAATTACCGTAATCTTTATGACTTGAGGTTAGCTCCATATACATCGGTGAAATTGCTGAAGAGGATATAAGAGGAAAGTTGAGCACGTATCTAATGCTTTTGAGGACTGTTGGAACTTTGACGGTGATGACGTCAGGTCCTTATATTTCGTACAGGAATCTGGGATTAGTTTGCGCTGCAGTTCCTATAGTCTTCTTTTGTTCTTTCTATTTCATGCCAGAGTCGCCTTACTATTTAATGAAGATTGGAGATGTAGACGCTGCTAGAAAGAGTTTGGTTACGCTATCCAGAAAAACAGTTGATGCGGAGTTTATTCATAGCAGATTGCAACTTATTCAGAAGACTGTGGAAATCGACATGAAGAATAAAAGTGATATGTGGGAATTTTTTAGTAAGAAGAAATATAGAAGAATGATATTTTTGCTCTTTGGTATGTGTATTATTTTATGTTTATATAAGTACATTTAACAATATAATTGGGATTTTCTCTTCAGTTAAGGTCGTGTTATTTTTTAAAGACGGTATAGAACGTATATGTATTTGTTTGGATTTTCATATAAGAAAGTTATCGTAAAATACACAGTTGAAAATTAGGCAAATATTGATAAATTTTGATAAAGAAAATTTTTGCTCTTAACACAAATCCGTTCACGGAAGGTATTTGCGTTTTCATTTTTATTTACTCATTTACTCTCCAGCAAACTAATTAAAGAAACACTGTTGGCACTTTAAGTAGGGTTGCCAGGTCCAAACATAGAACTGGTTGGAAAGGGAATTCAAAATTCAGGACAAATGTCAAAAACTACAGGACAATAACAAAATACAAATTTATTTAAAAACAAGCTGACATCTTGTATCAGCTTTATTTTGTTGCTTCTACAATATTTCAAAAAGCCCTATCAATCCTACTACCCTATATAGGTACTTATCTAGTCAACGGCAAACATGAAATAAATAGTTTGCTATTTTCAGAAATTTTCGGACACGTAGTAACCAAAATACACATCTGTATATTAACTTACTATCTATCTTTTGATGTATTGTATCTTATGTGTATCTTATAATACCATTGACATTTTTTATGACAATGCGATACTTTTACTGTTTTTAATAGAGATGGTGTCATAGAAGAAATATTTGTTTACATCTTTCAGAGAAAGACAATTGAAAATATGCGTGTTAGGTTTTTATTTTTTATTTCTTAGCACTGAAGAGAAATCCAGATTATGTCACGTATGATTTTCGACAGAACGTGAGGTTAAAATGAAAACAAAAAACGTGATTAACAAAATTTAATTCAGCTGAACCAAATGACCAAGAAAGCTCCACCATACCAATATCATAGCTAAAAGCTTAAATTTTGTAATTTTACCAGAAATCCTGAAAATTTATTCACAGCTGCGTTTAAAGAATTAAGATCGATTCTATAAGTGGCGAGCGAAAGCTTACTTGGTATGCAAGTCCGGATTCGTATTCAGCACAAGGAAAAATGTCGAAAACGCATTTCACGCATTATTTCAATTGTTTTTTTTTGTAAAGATAACCATTCCATAGATATGAGCGTCAAAACTTAGGCTCCTACAACAAACAAACAGAAATGTGTTGCGGATTGACAAACATTGTGATTGCAAACCGATATCCGTCGAGCAAAGCAAACCGACTTAACTCAGCAATTGCGTTTCGCGGCCGATCAAAGTTATGTCGGATTCTAGCCATACAGTTGTCATCCATCCGTGTGTCGTACAATCCAAAAGATTCTTGATAAACCAACAAACAGCTGATCACTAATGTAGGTAACATACGTACGAACCTGGCGAATGTAGTTCATTGTCGCTCTGAGTGAGAGAGGTCGGAGTGGAGGGAGACCGATATGTTGCCGGCGGCGTTGATTTGTCACCAGTTGCAACACAACTATGGCGGAGTGTTGTCGATTTTCTTGCGCTGAACCGGGACGCACTCCGTGTTTCTTTATTAATCTCAAGAATGCGTTAAGTTAGATCATACGTTATTTGACAAAACATGCTTATTACGTCCTTGGGCATATGCTCCTTCAAGGTTAGTCGTTATTTCTGAAATACCCTGTATATTTAAAAGTAAATATTGCTTTTACTTCGTGGTTCACATCAATACCCTTTTTTAAAACCAGCAACTTTGGTAGCTGCGATTCTAATTGGACACACTTCATAAAACAACGACAATATTTTTTAGGTGTTAAGACCTTACAGCAATTTAGCGGCTCCAGTGCGTTAGACGCATACCTTCAAACCATTATCCAGTTGACTGATAGCGGCATTTCACCAGAATTATCCAGCATAATAATCGGGTCCATACAACTTCCAACAAGTAAATCTAAACCTTGCCATTAAATTCTGTATCAACTAATATTCTTTCAGTTTACATCTCAGGATTACTTGTAGATAAATTAGGTAGAAGACCTCTACTTATCACCTCATCCATCGGCTGTGCCATAGCTCTATTTGGCGAGGGCACATATTTCTATATCCAAGACCATCTGAAGTACGATACCTCTGCCATAACTTGGCTGCCAACAAGTGGATTAGCACTATTTTGGATCATGTATTCCATTGGTGTGATGCCTCTACCATATGTTTTAATGGGTGAATTATTTCCAACAAATATCAAAGGTGTTGCCGTTGGAATTGCTTATATTTATGGGACGTCGTCAGGATTCTTAGTGTCAAAATTCTTTAAACCACTCAGCAATGCCGTTGGAATATATACTGTGTTTTATGGGTTCACTGGGATTTGCCTAGCTGGTGCCGTTTTTGTTTTTGTCTTTCTCCCAGAAACGAAAGGGATGCATTTTAGGGAGATTCAAGCGACTTTGGAGAAGAGAAGCAGGGGTAGAATACTGCAGTCGTAGAAGTCCAATAGAAAAACTATGTAGTGTAGATACTTTAATATTTTTAGTTTTAGAAGCCATATATTTGTGTTCCTAGAAAGAGAAAACCAAATATTGTTGTTGTTTATGTTTTAATTAAATTGTAATATGTGAAATTCATGCCTTTTAACTTAATATTTAAATTAAATCAGGTCTATTTTCTGTTGCGTAACAATCAAATTAGTGTGTATCAACAACCTAAATGTTGAGAATTGCTATGAATACAAACAAGATTATGTATGGGGGGAGGTCCCTTCATTTTATAAGTAACTAAATGAATGGGTAATCAGATATGTATGTTTTGTTTAATTGTAAGTAGTTTTGTGAATTCCTATAGATGGTATCTATATAAATTCAATATAAAAAAATGTAAATACAATAATAATGGTTACTTGATGATGGTACTTCACATATTAATAATAATGGCAAGATAATTGGAGTACATGAATGGCCTTTGAATGAATGACGTTTCCTTCATAGATTAAAGTCAAAGTACTTTCCTGCAACTTCGATAAAATGATTTTTGGATAAGAGACTAAACTAGTGTGCGGACGACAATCTCAGCTCCTGAATATCACGCCAAATCCATAGTAATGTTGTCTCAGTTCAAGTCCACACGGTATATGCAGTATGTTGCTTCCCTCACAGGTAAATATTACCAATTAATTTCCTATTTTATCTCTAACATGCATTTTTTTAGTAACCATATCATCAGCACTTGCCGGTATGTCAGTGTCATGGCCATCTCCCACATTACCTATACTACAATCAGCTGATTCTCCCACTGGAAGTCCAATATCAGACGTAAGAATTCTACTTTATTCTACTTTTTTGAAGTAGTTCTTGATCTAATTTCTTAATCTAACTTTAATAGGAAGATGGATCATGGATTGTATCAACATTCTACTTGTCTAGCATACCTATACCATTAATAGTTGGTTGGGCCATTGACAAATTCGGGAGGAAGAAAATATTGCTATCATCAGCAGTTTTAGCTTTGATCCAGTGGATTGTAATTATCTTTGCTACCTCAATAGAAATGCTTATCGTCGCCAGATGCTTTGCTGGGGCTTCGTTTGCAATGTGTGTTATGGTAAGTAATGTATATGTATTAGCCCGCACTATGGTAAACCTATAATTGACTAATTGACATAGTAGATGCCAGAAGAAATATTTTATGAGAATATTTCGGGCACACCTTGCCATATTGGTCAATCCTAGGATTTTCCATATTGTATTAGTATAAACACTAGTTTTGACAATTTAGCTAAAAGTATTTCTATATCTCTACATTTATGCTTTTATTTGTTGGTGAGAATAGCCACTTAGCTACGTTTATTGTAGTTTTCTCCGAATATAATTTCATATCACTTTCAATTTCCGACCAACTATTGTTTACTTTTCTTGTTCTTTAAAATAGGCTCCTTAATGTGTTAATGGTAGCACACATTTTCGAGAAAAGGAAACTGAAAAGTAGAAGAATGTTGATCATTCTTGGGAGTTTGTGCATGGAAAGCAAAAAAGCATAGATTTCTATGCATTGGATATGAATCCGCGCTCGTTAGTTACACAAGGTTTTTGTAAGAAAAATGATGTAAATGTGTAAAAACATGATTCTGTTAATGCAGCTGAAGTAAATGGTCTAGAAACTTAAAAACAGCCTCTATATAATCATAAAAATTTGTATTTATCTGAAATCCTGAAAATTGATGCACAAAACGCCAATTTGTAGTCTTCGTATATATAAGGTGTCTTCGTCTGTATAAGACACTGTTTTTCGTGTAAAGTTTAGTTGTAAATTAAAAATGACCTTTATGAACTGCATCACCAAACTCTCGTGTCAAAAAGATAAACTAAAAGAATTACACACATATGTTAAAATTGACAGAAACATTAAAATTTGTATGTAGATAAAATAATTAAAATAAAATAAAACAAAGTTAATAAGAAGTAGATAAAGAAATAGATTGTGCAGGGACAGTCACTAAAGAAATTCATGTCAGTATATGTGCGTGACTATACCTACAATGTTATTTTATTTTTTTGACACGAGGCCGATGGTCCGATGTTGCAGTTGCAAAATTAGTCTCTCTTAAGTTTAAATAAAACTTTATACGAAAAAGAGTGTCTTTTGAATATATCACTAGTACAAATAAATTCAGAAAAGATGAAAAAATAAATAAATCATCATGAAACGTCTAGTACTATCGTGGCCATATATTATGTCCCTTCTTTTGACGTCCATTTTCTCGGAAACCTAGGGGCGAAAAAATTCTGGTGCTGTCCTTCATTAATATGCTACAACTCATAAAAATTAGTAAGCTGTATGTGTTGGCGTTTTTCCGATTTTTCCAAATTAAGAAGAATTGGGGCTGTTTTTGCCACGTAAATTTTATTCGTTTAACTTTAGCAATTATTAAAAAAGGAATTCATTTTAATGTGCATGGAGGACAGTCCAATTCAAGTAAAAAAGGAGGGCATGTACTATCGTGGCCATAACTTATGTCTCCCCTTTTGACGTCGATTTTCTCCAAAATCTAGGGGCGAAAAAATTTGAAAAATTCTGATGCTGTTCTTGATTCATATAATACAACTCATAAAAATTAAAAAGCTGTATATGTTGGCGTTTGCCCGATATTTCTAAATTAAGAAGAATTGGCACTGTTTTTGCTCTGTAAATTTCATTCGTTTAACTTTAACAATTAATTACTCCGGAAATAATACATAGATTTGAACGAATTAAAAAATAAAATCACCTGCGGAATGCTAGACCTACAAAAAGCTATATTATGCAATGCCAGCAATTCCTTTATTAGAAGAGCTAGAATAATGAAATATAGACTATAGGCTACCCACTAATTCATAGGTTTAAAGTTTATTAAATAATCATGGTTTATCTTGCATTTTCCCTACAAAAGATCGAGTTGAAGCATCTCATGATTGCTGCAATTGACTCGGCGCTCTACGGTCCTTGGGGCGAACGGGGAAAGGGATCGACAGCGACGCTGCCAGTAGTGGCGGATCGCACGTGCATTAGTAACTCGGAAAACAGTGTTTACGGACACAATCATAAAATGACACGGCGATTATGCCTCGCCAAAGAAATTTGGATATCCGGCGACAGATTACCGAATTAAAAAATAATGGCAAAATAAGTCAATATGATAACAGAACCACGAACAGGCATTTGGAAATCCCATGGGAATTCTTGGTAATTTAAATCGGGTTTCGGGTTAAGCATTTAAAATTAATGAGTGATCTGCAAAATATTCTGTGTCTACAAATTTACGATGCTAAATTTATATGAGTTTTTTGGTGTTTTTAAGTTCTATACGGTCAGAGCTGACGTATGTAATATGTGTAATAGATCAAGAGTTGTATTTATTGTTTCTGCATGTATTTAAATATTATTAATAAATAAGCTGTTAAAACTGTTATAATAGTTTGAATATTTATATAACAAAATCGGGCATACCTTTTAAATATCAAGGAAAAAGGTTATTTATCGGGCAATTCCGTCATTCGAAGAAGCAACCGTAGACACGTGTTTCGGACTATTAGTCCTCATCAGTACGGTATAGCCAAGGAGTAAGATGGACACTCAATGGAAAAAACACTCAAATGGAGACCATAAGGGGGGTGCCCAATGTCACCAATTTGGTGCTTATGGTCTCCATTTGAGTGTTTTTTCCATTGAGTGTCCATCTTACTCCTTGGCTATACCGTACTGATGAGGACTAATAGCCCGAAACACGTGTCTACGGTTGCTTCTTCGAATGACGGAATTGCCCGATAAATAACCTTTTTCCTTGAATATCTTACCGTCGATAAACCTTTTCCATCTTTTAAATATCTTTTGAGTTTATCAAGCAAGCTTAATTTAGTATTCACCACTAATCGGAAAATCTGCTAACTCCATATTATTAGATCTATCCGCTTCCATCAAAATCTTGTTTACAACCTTATTGTATAAAAACTGAAGAAAACATAAACGCCAATCGATAGAAGAGATTTCTCTCGTACCGGGTCACATATTATAATCAAAATTATACAAATATTAAGAATTTAATTGTTAGTTAAAATTACTACCTTGTCTAGTTATGGTTCTTTTGGTGTATGGATAATAAGCTGCATTCCCAGCTGTGTCGGTTCTCTCCGACATGACGGCACCGCTAACGCCTCCTTTCCCCGCAGTACCCCAAAGACCGTAGAGCGTCGGAATTCACGCGGACTTTCAGCACGATCTTTTGTATTAAAAATGCAAGTTAAACAATGATTATGTAATAAATTTTAAACCAATGAATTACTGGGTAGCCTATTGTCTACATTTCATTATTCTAGCTCCTCTAATAACGGAATTGCTGGCATTGCATAATATAGCTTTTTGTGGGTCAACCACTAATCCATTGATTTTACAAAAATGCACATTGAAAGCTAGCATTCCGCAGGTGATTTTACTTTTTAATTCGTTCAAATCTATTTATTATTTCCGGAGTAATTAATTGCTAAAGCTAAACGAATCAAATTTACGGGGCAAAAACAGCGCTAATTCTTCTTAATTTGGAAAAATCGGGAAAACGCCAACACATACAGCTTTCTAATTTTTATGAGTTGTAGCATAGACAGCACCAGAATTTTTTCAAATTTTTTCGCCCCTGGGTTTCCGAGAAAATGGATGTCAAAAGAAGGGACATAATATATGGCCACGATAGTACATGTTATGATGTTATTTTGAGTAAGAAGTTCAAGTGGTGTAAAAATCAGTCCCCAACACTATGAGAAGCACATAGAAAGTACGGAAGATATGGCAGACTTGTCAAACTTTGGGAAGGGATTTGTAGCATTACAAGCAGAAATGCCCGACTTTACCATCCATAAGATCAGCGGCGCGTTATGCTATCGTGGGGCCCTGGGCAATTTTGAATTTGGGGGCACCCATATACAATGTTGAATTAAAAAGAATTACTTTTATACAAAAATAATATATACTAACAATACTGATATAACATGTCGGAACAAAATCGTAAATAATAAGTAAGCTATTCACCTTTTTGCAACAATATTTAATATAAGTACGTACCTACATAAATATTTAAGGTAACAAGAGATTATGCTTAAAAATTACAAAATAACTAATAAATTGCTTAAGAATTTAAAAATCCAAATTCGTGACAAGTAAAATATATTATCTTAATAAATAAAGGGTATTCTCGACAAATAAAAATGTTTTAAATATTTTAAATAGTTCAAAAACTGGGATAGTTTATTCTTAAATACGCCTTCATCAATATATACATGTCCTCTGAATATGTACTTATTATTTGTGGTGCAGTTTTATAATTTTTACTTTATCATACGCAGTATGGTAAAGTATTGTAATCGTGCCGAAAAAAAAAAATTGGGATTTTAGCGGAAATAGGTCTTTTTGGGTCCCCTGAACATTTTTGACCAAGGTCCAAAAAAATGTCTGTGTGTGTGTGTGTGTGTGTGTGTGTGTGTGTGTGTGTGTGTGTGTGTGTGTGTGTGTGTGTGTGTGTGTGTGTGTGTGTGTGTGTGTGTGTGTGTGTGTGTGTGTGTGTGTGTGTGTGTGTGTGTGTGTGTGTGTGTGTGTGTGTGTGTGTGTGTGTGTGTGTGTGTGTGTGTGTGTGTGTGTGTGTGTGTGTGTGTGTGTGTGTGTGTGTGTGTGTGTGTGTGTGTGTGTGTGTGTGTGTGTGTGTGTGTGTGTGTGTGTGTGTGTGTGTGTGTGTGTGTGTGTGTGTGTGTGTGTGTGTGTGTGTGTGTGTGTGTGTGTGTGTGTGTGTGTGTGTGTGTGTGTGTGTGTGTGTGTGTGTGTGTGTGTGTGTGTGTGTGTGTGTGTGTGTGTGTGTGTGTGTGTGTGTGTGTGTGTGTGTGTGTGTGTGTGTGTGTGTGTGTGTGTGTGTGTGTGTACCCGATTTTTGTGACGACGGTTCCGGAGAAACTACTAAAGGTATCGGGACGAAAGTTCATATTTAGAAGTTTCATGATTACACTTAGAGCTGAAAAGCTTTTGGTTCAAAAGGATCCAAAGGAACTGGCTATTTACTCTTAGCATTTTTCAACTATTTTGCAAATGAACCGTCATTTTTGTAATTTGGTCAAAATAGATAAATAATAAATTAAAGTAGACGAAATTTGGTATAATTTATGTCTATAACATTTTTTGGTAAAATTAATAGTTTATCTTCAAGAGCAAATTCTATTTGATCGACATCGGTCGCATCTGCATTGATATGAATGTACATAGTAGCCTGGATTTGACAAATATTTTTTCGTGCTGTCACCACAGAAATGTCTAGGGCTGTCACACTCGGCAACCGCTGATTTCATCAGAGTGCGGCAAAGTACAAAATTCAAATAAAATAAGATCACCAATTTTATTGTTTCTTGATAAGAAATATCAACCCGTTGTTTTATCTAATTGTAAAAACAATAAATCGAGAAAATTGTAAATAAAGTATAGCGATGAGTGTACTTATATTTTAGTATGTTGGTACGGATGTGACATCTACGAATATAAATCTGTCAGAATTTGAATTAGCTTTTTAAACTTGACGTTTCGTAGAAGTGGTATCAAACTAACATTTCCTGTACAGAAATATAACCATTTGTGATTTTTTTAAATGCGGGTTTGTCAAAAACCTACACAAAAAACGTGGATGTCACTCCTGCCGAAAACAACATAGCGCGACTAGCTCACATGCGACGGCTTTTCTAACGTCACTATTAAGACTCCATATCGTCAAAAAATAAAATTATTCCGAATGCCTTCTGCTATATCAGTTTTAACAAGAAGAAATGTAACGTGTCAATATCTGGGTCCTCAAAGTTTAGAAGAAAGTACCTAAATAAAAGGTTTAGGGAAAAAAATAAGCTAGAAACTTGAATAACTTTTACAGGGTTTCGTAATTATAAGAAGCAGACCAAATTCCATTTCTTTATTATATCATCCTGTATATTTTTCCTGTTTTTTATACTCTTTTGAATTAAAAATTGAACAGTACAAACCGCATGTCCCTAAGTTCAGTGGTGTAAATGTAACAAGACGATTAAATTAGCGAGGACTATTAACACGACGATTAGACGATTAAATGTTAAAAGACAATATTAAAAGGATTTCTACCGAGTCTCGTCGCTTTTGCAAATGACTTGAGTTATAAATACGAAATACGTTTAAATATAAAGTGTGTTTCATTTCTAAGCATTTCAAATTTGTAGCTTAAATAATTTCTTCAGCCTATTGATAGAATCTTAATCTGACGGTTCGGTGGAGGAGCCATTGCTGGTTGCGGAGTTGTTTCGCGACAAGTTTTTTCCGGCTTTGCTGGCGGATTTCAGTTCATACTGTTTCCGAGCTGATGGAGATATTGACGTCGATTTCGGGGAAGTATTCCGCTGGTATCGATAATGTGCCATCCTATATCGTGAACGTATCCGGGCCTTCCATGATTGAGGTGTTGATGCTGACCTCTGTAATTTAATGCTCACTAGTGGAGTCTTCCCGGATAACTTGAAGGAGGCTGTGGTACTTCCAGTTCATAAGCGTGGGTCGGGACACGATATCGGGAATTATCGCCCCTTTATTATCCCTTCTGCCGACGTTGTCTAAGATTTTTGAGAGACTCACATATAGGAGATTGTATGTATTCTTCCGTGACCTTATTTCTCCAACACACTTTGGTTTTCTGCCGGGTTCGTCTTGTGAAAAGGCTCCTTTGGTTCGATTACTGACATTTTGGGACACGTTGATGCGAGACGGCATATAGCAGCAATCTTCTTTGATTTATCCAGGGCATTCGACACGGTGGACCAAGGCATCCTCCTCAACAAGCTCTCTTCGTATGGAGTCAGGGGAGTTTCTGGCCGATTGATTGAATCGTATCTGCAGCATAGACGTCAGAGGGTTCGGGTGCCCGGCGCGTGTTCCGATCGATCATCTTTGATGGAAGTGGGTGTTCCCCAGGGGTCGATTCTTGGCCCACTGCTATTGTTGATGTACGTCAACGATTTGTCAGCTTATCTGTGGATGGGCGAATTGTTCCAATTTGCAGATGATACGACACTGATCATCAAAGTCAACAATGTGTCCCAGCTATCAGCTATGACAACCCGGGCGGTGGTTTGTATGGGGGACTGGTCCAGGGCTAATAATTTAATTTTGAACGGCAAAAAAACAGCAGTCTTGCATTTTTATTTGGATTCACCCAGGGTTTCGCTGCTAGTTAGGTCCGAGGGGAGGTCTATCCCGCGTAGTATGGACGTGAAATTTCTGGGAAACGCACATTGACTACACTAGCAAAAAATTAAATAAACTATATCGACCGAAAATCTTCGAAGAATACATACAGTTTTTCTGTTCTAACTTAGTTTCTTTTATTGCGAAAAAAACTAATTTAAAGTTTAACGTTATATTCTTAATACGGCAATTTATTAATTACCTAATTAATTTATAGCAGAAGCGCAAATATAAAATTCACTATTCTTGAGACGGTAATAAATTAGTTAAGGATTAGTTGGGGCCTTTTTGCCCATGGGATAACGCGCCACTGCATAAGATATAGAAGCAACCTAATATAGAAGCAACCTAATTTCCAATTACCTTTTGTTCAAAAATATCAGTTTTGTAAGGCCATATATATATTTTTACGCTTTCATTAGACCATTAAAGGATCTATCAAATACCATAACAAAAATACGAGGCCATAAAAGATATGTTGATGAAGTCATAAGTCGAGCAAAGCTGGGGCCGAGAAATTCACAAATTCACAAATGTGTTATTCTATAAAATAAAATAAACAGGTCCGAGGGTTTTCTAAAACAAACAGTTCCCATTTTAATGTTCACTATTTTACGTCCTTTCTGTCATACATGACAACACACAAAACGATATAATCGTATGTCGAGAACCAGCAAAATTATATAGCACAACAAAAGAAGATACTTATAGAAATTAGCTTTCCTGTTTCCTTTCTGTATTAATAAAACTTGTCAAAACTAGATTGCCCACTATGACCAATATGATTATTATTACCACGTCAAATTCACAATAAAGCCAATCATCATAATCTGTCCTTTTCAGACGAGCTCTATTTATATTGGGGAGATAACTGAAGAAGATATTAGAGGAAAACTAAGCACATACCTAATCCTTCAGAAGACCTTCGGAGGCCTCATTATCCTAGCCGTAGGACCCTATGTCTCATACCAGGTCCTCGGTATAATCTGTGCTTCACTCCCCATAGTGTTCTTCGCTAGTTTTTACTTCATGCCAGAGTCTCCTTATTACTTGATGAAGAAAGGTGACACAGAAGCCGCCAAAAAGAATCTAATTATCTTATCCAGTGACTCAGCTGATGAGAAGTTTATAGAAGATAGAATGAATCTTGTACGACGAACAGTGGAAGCAAATATGGCCAGTAATAGCAAATTCTGGGACGTATTTAGAAAGGAGTATAGATTTGCCTTATTTGTATTTTTGGGCATTAAAACGTTGCAGTCATTTAGTGGGCATACTCCGTTAGACGCATATCTCCAAACCATTATCAAGCTAACAGATAGTGGACTGACACCAGAAGTTTCAAGCATAATCATTGGTTGCATCCAAATACCAGCAAGTATGTATCCCATCAAATTCGTCAAATTATTACAACTAATAATACAATTCTTTCAGTTTATCTCTCTGGATTAATGGTCGACAAACTGGGTAGAAGACCACTACTGATATTATCTGCTATTGGCTCAGCGCTTGCTTTGTTTGGAGAAGGCACCTACTTCTACATCCAGGATTACATAGGGGGCGATACTAGTAATATAGCGTGGTTACCAACAACTGCTGTAGCTTTCTTCTGGATCATGAACCCGCTTGGCGTTGGTCCACTACCATACGTACTGATGGGCGAAATTTTCCCATCAAATATCAAAGGTTTTGCTGTTGGTTTAGCGTTTACTTATGGAAACGTCTCTGGTTTTCTGGTATCCAAATTCTTCAAACCGCTTAGCAATTCAATTGGAATATATACTGTGTTTTATATATTTACTGGAATTTGTGTGGCCGGAGCAGTATTTGTATTTATGTTCCTTCCGGAGACAAAGGGGAAGAGTTTAAATGAAATTCAGGAAATGATGACTAGAAGGAAGAAAGAAAATTCCACGATGGATACTGATCTCAGTTAACGTTTGAAATGGAACATGATCTGTCGAGTTGATGATTGACATTGTCAATTGATTTATTATTGTTATAATATAAAATATCGTTTTATGATGTTATTAATGATTAATGTTAATTAAATACGTATTTTCATACGTGTATTCTTCTGTTTGTTGTATCGTTCAACACTTTATATTTATATTTTATATTTATATACATTTTACTTCATTAATTGATAATCTCTTGTCGAGTACATTTGATTCTATCGACATCAATTTGTCAGAAATTAACAGATCGATGGTATCACAAGTCAATTGCATAACACCGATTGCTGAGATTGATATTGTCCATGCAGTCCACAAATGAAATCGTACATCTGGCTCAGGATATGACTCTGTTCCATCATTTATTGTTAAAAAATTGATTGCACAAATCTCAGCACCGTTAGCATATTTAATAGACAATTCTTTCCAGCAGGGAGTTTTTCCAAGTCGTTTAAAGATCTCTCATGTTAAACCTTTGTATAAAGGTGGTGATCTTGAAGATCTAAAAAACTATCGCCCCATTAACATGTTGTCAGTTTTTTCTAAGATATACGAAATACTCATGAATTCAAAAATTTTAAGTTTTTTTAAGCAAAATACTCTTTTTGATGACAACCAGCATGGTTTCTATCCATCTAGGTCGACTAATACAGCGTTTTTTAAATTATTTAAGGAAGATATATATTGCTTTGGATGCTGGGAAGCCTTGTTTAGGACTGTTTATTGATCTGTCGAAGGCGTTTGACTGTGTCAACCATACTATACTGTTGAGCAAATTGGAATGCTATGGAGTAAACGGGGTTGGGATTGAGTGGTTCCGCTCATATCTTTCAAATAGAATGCAATGCGTATTGATAGGAAATTTCAAATCAGCCTATGATCTTTTAAAAGTTGGGGTGCCACAAGGCTCAGTACTGGGTCCTACATTATTGTTAATTTATGTAAATGATCTAGCTAGTTCTATATCTACTGAATCCGAAATTATATTATATGCTGATGATATAAACTTAATTATCATAAATGATACCATCAGTGAATTGGTTGCTCGGACTAAGCTCGTCTATGCTGAAGTCCAGCAATGGATGGCCAAAAATAGACTGTTAATAAATAGTGATAAGACCAAGTGTATCCTATATAAGAACCGCAGTAAATATAGCTTAACATCACTAACTTTGTCAGATACAGATCAAATACCGTTTGCTCATAGCTGGCCATTTTTAGGTATTGTTGTGGATGAGAACCTACATTAGGGACGTCAAATTGACACTGTATGCAATTACTTATCCAGGCTGTGCTTTGCAATATACCAACTAAAAAAGTCATGTAGCCTATATGTTGTGAGAACGTTTTACTTTCGCGTGCTTTCAATCAAAGATGAGCTATGGTCTGATCCATTGGGGCGTGTGTTCTGATATAAACCGTGTATTCGCAATACAAAAAAGAGCGATAAGAGCTATGTATAATTTAAGCTATCGAAAATCCTGCAGGCAAGTGTCCAGATTGAATAAAATATTTACAGTCTATGACTTGTATATTTTTGAAGTTATTTGCTTTGTCCGCAAGTATACCTCTTCCTTCAATGCGGGATTAAGCATACGTTTGGTACTAGAGGTAATGATTTTCTGCTACCACCTGCTCATAAAACAGCTTTTTTCCAGAGGAGTTTACTATATATGGGTTGCAAATTGTATAATGCGCAGCCGGCTGATTTGAGAGCAATGAACAGCACAAGTAGATTTAAGTTTACGTTAAAAGAATTTTTATTTTCTGTTAATTCTTATAATATGGCTCAATTTTTTACAGCTTGCCAAAATAATTAATGATTTTTCTTTATGTTTGACCTGTTTCAGATTTGTTTTTTTGGTCATATCCTGAAATAAACCACATTCTATTCTATTCTATACCATCATAATGGGCCTAGTACGGTATCCTTCCTGTATCCAAATTTAATAGTTTTATTGTTTATTAGGATTTATTCGAAATTTCACAATATTAATCTGAATTATTCTTTTTCTGTTCTTTCTAATAGGGTTATTAGGAGTTTTGGTCTTTTAGTATGAGGTTGTATTTTTATCAATAGAGAGATGTATCATTAGTACTTAACAAGGCCAATATTGGCATTATATATAATTATAATTATTATTAACATAGTTATTAACAAGGATATATTTTGTTAATAACAAAATATGAAAAAAAATATAAAATTTTAATAGCTTTTATCAATGACATCTATTGATAATTCACAATATATTCTCTTTGTGCTTGGTGGTAGATTTTATGAAATTTACATTTTTTGTTTTTTTAGATATTGAAATGTATTGAATTTTTTATGTTTGCTTAAGTTTGTTGTTTTTTGTTTGCAATTTATCTTTTTTTAATGCCTTAAACCCAGAATATATCCCAATAATGTTTGGGTTAAAATAAATAGTTCAATTGTTTTTTTTAAGGTAAATTAAAAGTTTCAGTGTAGAATTTCAAAAATTGATACGCATACAAATGCTAATTTCCATTTGAAATCTCGACAAATAAACGAAATTTTGAAACAAGTATTCTCACAAAAATTTACATCCTGTATCGCCAAATAAATCCTCAATAAATTATGGAAATTAAAATTCTATTTAAAAGTACCAACTTTAAGAAATGTTAAAATGTTAAAGACATGTTAAATGAAACATGTTTTCCAGTTTCAAGAACATCCAGTTAAGGGTGTGAAGTAGTTTGTGATTTGTTATTTAAATCTACAAAAGGTAGGTAGCAAGTTCCGTGGGGTCGCTGGTTACCGATTTTACGTGCCCCTTGGGGGCGCTGACAACACATTCCAGACCGAAATATTTGCGATATACCAATGCGCATTGGAAATCTTACAAAAGGCATAACATTATTATATAATCCAACACCCAAGTAGGCCTTACAGCACTTGACAGCTACAAAATCCAATACAGGGAATGCCACCAAAACAACGAGACTGGCAGAGACAAATACTGTCACCCAAGGGCGTATCCAGGCGGGGGCAAGGGGGGCAGCTGCCATCCTTTCGTATTTAGGTATTATGTTTATTACATAGCACTCTTTGACTTATAGACACTAGGCTATTTATTTTTAGTTAGAAAGCACCGATCCCCTCCAAATCGTTTCAAAATCAAAAAAAAAAGTGGACACTTTTTTAAATTGGGAAGAAAATTTTTGGTAATTTTCGAATAATTGTTCGGGGTTTGGGAAAACTTATGTTGAAGTTATAGTCCTCTTTTCAAAGAATAATTTGACCTATTTAATAAATGGATTTGACGCCCCCAATCCAACTCAGTACCCTGAAAACTATTACCCAAATTAAAAAAAAAAAAATCTGATGTGGCCAGGCACATGACTTTATCATACAATATATAAAATTAATAGTTTAGCTGCATGGCCTGCATGGGAATCTATTATATTGAGATAAATCAAAGGTATTGTCAAAGCATCAGCATTTGACACTACCTACACTACGTCATTAGAATAATAGTTATTTATGTCACAAAAAGTGTCGCGCTATTCCGAAAGTACGGAATAGCGCGACGAGCGGTGATGCGGTGCGTCACCGAAAGCGGAGTGTCGCCGTCGCATGTGAGCGAGGCGCGCTATCTAGTTTTTGGCAGGAGCGACATCAACGTTTATTGTGCTGCTTTTTAAGAAATACGTATTTAAAAAAAATAAAATAAAAGATTTCTGTATAGTAAATGCTAGGTTGGTACCACTTTGACGAAACGTCAAGTTTAAAGGTGCGTTCCGATTGGTAGGTAATGGTAGCTAATGGCGGTGGTAGAATACGAAATTATAGTATTTCTTACATATCGTGATAATGACACATATTAGTTTGCATGTACATAAACATGAGTCACAAGCAATTTTCTATTGGAAATACTATAATGGCGTCTGCTACCACTGCATTATCACTAATGAAAACGCACCTTAAAAAGGTAATTCAAATTCTGACAGATTTATATTTGTTCATGACACATCCCTACCAACATACTAAAATAAAACTACACTCATCGCTATACTTTATTTATAATTTTCTCAATTTATCGTTTTTAGAATTAGATATAAAGACGGGTTGATATTTCTTATCAACAAACAATCAAATTGGTGATCTTATTTTATTTGAAATTTGTATTTTATAATTTGCCGCACTACAGCGGCAACGTTCCATAGTGGTTCTCCAACCTCTGATGAGATCAGCTGTTTTCGAATGTGACAACACAAAAAATATTTGTCAAAATCCTGGCTACTATGTACTTTCATATCAATGCAGATGCGACCGATCTCGATCAAATGGAATTTGCTCTTGCAGCTAAACTATGAATTTTACCAAAAAATGTCATAAACATAAATTCTTCAAAATTTCCTCTACTTTAATTTATTATTTAACTATTTTGACGAAATTACAGAAATGGCGGCTCATTTGCAAAATCCTTGAAAAATGCTTAGAATAAACTACCAGTTCCTTTGGACCCTTGTGAACCAAAAGCTTTTCAGCTCTAAGTTAGGTCATGAAACTTCTAAATATGAACTTTCGTTCCGATACCTTCAGTAGTTTCTCCGGAATCGTCTCCACAAAAATCGTGTACACACACACACAAACGCACACACACACACACACACACACACACACACACACACACACACACACACACAGAAATTTTTTTGTACCTTGGTCAAAAATGTTCAGGGGACCCAAAAAGACCTATTTCCGCTAAAATCTGAAAAAAATTTTTCGGCACGATTACAATTCTTTACATACTGCGTATGATAAAGTAAAAATGCTTTTTTTAGAAAATGTACCGTTCTAATCATTGTATTATCTTTTTTCTCATAGAAACCATTACTATATGTCTTGTGGAATGTTTATAAACATTTCTCAGCTAATTTCCATGTGCTTATACAAAACCTATTTGTTTAAATAATTCGTCTTTCTATGGTATAAATTATGGTATAAAAGTTAGTTCTTTTGTGATCTAGTCTGTATTATCTAATAAACCCATATTTGTTTAAATAAATGCCATTTCTTAAAAAAATGCAAATCGCCTAAAATTATTTTTTTTGTAGATCGGTCTGGCCGAATGTTAGTGTGAAGTTACATCATTTATATTTTGGGACCATTTCCAGTGTTTCAATAATAAAATAATATTCGTTTTCAATATTTCATCAAATTAGAGTACAGGGAACAGTTTCCAGCCAGCAACAAATAAACATTATCTTGCGACACGCAGTGGTAGGAAATCAGAATAAGAAATGGATACAGAAATGTTATAAAATTTGTTGACTTTAGGAAATTTAATATTTTAAAAAGAAATGTAACTCCCGAATTTCCCGAAAAACATTATTTCAAATCATTTTATCGAATAAAAGACATTGAAAACGCATAATATTTTATTATTTAAACAATGGATTGCATCACAAAATATAAATGCCGTCACTTGAGAAGAACAGGTGGCCAGACCGATATAAAAAGAAACTAATTTTTAGTGAATTGCAAACAAATATAGTTTAAACAAATATAATTTCTTTAATCAAATATGGGTTTATTAGATAATATAGATAATAGGTTTGTTAGATATCTCGAACATGAAATTTATAAGTTAATTTCATAAAAAACTGCATTTTTTGGCCAAATTAGAAAAAAAAATTGCAAATAAATAATAATTCATTGATTGTTTCAACAATAGGAAGAAATATTTTAATGAATAATGTCACTGTAAGATAATAATTTGCCATTTCGAACTCAGAAAACAGAATTCAGACTGATTTTCGAGAAAAACGATATATTTAAACAAATAGAATTTCTTTAAACAAATGTAAATTAACTGACACATGTTAATAAACATTCCACTAGACTTATAGTAATAATTTCTATGAGAAAAAAGAGACTGAAATGGTTAGAAGGATCAATTATCTTAAGAACGTAATTTTTTTCATTTAAGGATAGTTTTGAGGGCACTATGGGGATGGGTTGGGGGCGTCAAATACAAATGTATAATAGATACAAATTTTCCTTGGAAAGTCCTCTACACATACTTAAGTAATCTTAAGTTTTCTCAAACTCCAAATAATTATTTGAAAAATGCCAAAAAAATGTATATTTCACAAGCATTTTCTCATGTAAATTTAAGGCCTCGACAACCACGGCTAAAACAAAATTTCAACAAATAAAATTACGTCCCACTTTTTTTGTATTTGGAAACGATTTGAGGGGATAGTTGCTTTATAAAATCACAAAAAAAAATGCAGTGCATTTTTGGAACATACTATTGGGCACCCTTCTCCTATACAGGTAGTTAAATTTAGACAACTGCCCCCCCCCCTTCCAATTTGAGCTGGATACGCCCATGCTGTCACCATACAGTGGCCGCCAACACACAGACGAGAAAGGTACCGAAATAGCAGACAAACTGGCAAATAAAGGACCAATCAGAACCAATGATAGGCATCTCAAAGTGTGTAATCAAGTCAGACGTGCGAAAGTGGGCTATCAAAAAGCACGACGACCGCTGGGAAATTTGACAGGGCACCGACATAGTAAAATACTATTGAAGCAAGCCTCAAGACTTGTAGCCGCTGAGGTGATAAAACTCAGTAGGAACAACCTAAGGATGGTGACTGGACTTATCACCGGACACGGCAGCCTCAGGACGCACCATACAACTTCTGAAAGAATAACATGTGTGCAGACTTTGCAACGAAGAGGAGAAAGGCGCATCTCATATCTTAATCGACTGCTTAGCATTGACCTCCTGTAGGAAAGCAAACCTTGTGGGGAGATGTAACCCCACAGCCAACTCCCCACAGAAAATCTAAAACTCCTCAACCTCATTAACTGGACGAAAGAGTTTGAAGAAAACCCATTCTTTATAAAAGATTTGCACGTATGTATCCCAAAACTCGCGAGTTACACTCAAAAACAAAGTTAAGACAAATTGAGATGATTGATTTATAACATTTCAATACGCCTTGAGTATTATCTATTTACGAAATTTAACATACTATTGTAGTCACTCGAAAATGCGTGGATAATCTTTACAATGAAATAAACAAAATTTGCAAAACGTGGAATTGCAATACGTGGAATTGCATAAATTGCAAAATTATTGCTTATCGCCAAATTTGACGCGCTAAACTTAAAAAAATGTAATGTCTAGTATTGTCTAACACTTAAAAAGTCAAGATAAAAGAAACTTCGAGTATATTTTCGCAACTTTCGGCGTGTGGGTTCGGACTTTTAGCGGTATTCGGTAAAAATGGGAGCGTCAATATTTGCGCGTACGACAATCGTCGACAATCGGCAAACAACAATCGCCAATCGAAATACACACGTAATGAACGTTCAATTGCATTTCGAGCACTTGTGATATATGATGTGCCTATAGTCTCGAGTTGATCTCTCAATTTTCTATGTATATATAAATAATAATTAGGAGTACTTCGGGTTTTCATTGCCGTTAGTGTATCCGACAGTTTTGTTCGCTGACAGAAACATTTGGTCACCAAGCGCGACAGTTTCGTTCTAAACATTGACATCACGTGTGCAAAAAACTATGGATTGGCTAAAGAACAGCCGATATGTCCAATATCTTGCAGCATTGGCAGGTTAGTTAACTTTATATTTCTAAATATAGTGATATATAAAATTTTTAGCAACGAATTCATGCGAAAGAAGGAAATGTTACAAATAAACTAACGTGAAAAAGGTCTAATCATCATAGTGCTGGGGATGAGTGGCCACCAAATAATTGGATGAGGGTGATATCCTATATATAATTTAACAAATAAATTCAAAAACATTACTACGAAAAATTATACGTGATGTAAAATGACGACGAGGGAAAAATCAGCAAGATGTGTGAAATAAATTCCAACCAAAATTTGCAAAAAAAAATGGGGGTTAAATTACTCGAAAGTCTCAGAACTGTTTCCTTTTTTAAAATGTTGCATGGGTCACTAGACACTGCCCATTTCTTTTTTATTCAATAAATTCTTTATTGCAATAAATAAAAAGGCAAAATTTTGTATTTCTAAGTATGGTCATACTCTGAAGCCACTTTTGTTGTCGGAAAATGTTTCTGTCCTCCAACCAGGCACTATTCAACTTGAACATTGAATGTTTATAGGTATATTTGAATGCCGTGAATGATTTATACTCAAGTACAACATAATTATGATATTTGTTTCTTTATAGAATAGGATTTTCACAAAATAAATACTAACACTAACAAACTAATATTTTGACATAATTATATAGTAGTTATATAGTATAATATAGCATACTGCTTTGTAACGTTTGCGTTATTATATGAACTACAAATTAACAACTGTCCAATTAAAGTGCATTTTTATAAAATGATTTGGATTAGTAGTTGACCCACAAAAAGCTATATTATGCAATGCCAGCACTTCCGTTATTAGAAGAGCTAGAATAATTAAAAATAGACTAATACAGGTTACCCAATAATTCATAGGTTTAAAGTTTATTACATAATCATTGTTTATCTTGCATTTTCGATACAAAAGATCGTGTTGAAACGCCGCGTGAATTCCGACGCTCTACGGTCTTTGGTGTAGTGCGGGGAAGGAAGTCGTTAGCGGTGCTGTCGATAGTGAGAGAACCGCGGACAGCTGATTATCAATACACAACAAGAACGTTAACTTGTCAAGGTAGTAATTTTAACTAAGAAAATTTAATTCTTAATTTTTGCAGAATGTTTGTTATAATATATGCCCCGGTACGAGAGAAATGCCCTAACTGCTATCTCTCGTTTCAATATTATTGACACCTACGTGTGAAGTCTCGTACCACTAAAACTACTGAACACAAAAAATTTAACTAAAGTGTATCATACTTCTTAATCATTTCTACATAAGTTGTAACATGAGCGCGAGAGAAGTGAAAAAAGTACACGATTTTTGCATTTCTAAATTAACAGTCGTCTTTCCGATTTGTTTTCTCCTAAACCGCTTACCACAAAAATTTCAATGTTTATTCAGATTATATTCAAAGTCTCTTCTATCGATTGGCGTTTTTGTTTTCTTTGTTATATTGTGTCCGTAAACACTGTTCTTCTAACAACGCATCGTGCGATCTCCCACTACCAGCAGCGTCGCTGTCGATCCCTTCCCCCACACCACACCAAAGACAGAAGAGCGCCGCGTGAATTGCGTCGATCATGAAATGCGTCAACACGATCTTTTGTAGGGAAAATGCAAGATAAACGGTGATTCTGTAATAAACTTTAAACATATGATTTATTAGGTAGCCGATACTTCATCATCCTAGCTGTTCTAATAACGGAATTGCTGGCATAGCATAATATAGCTTTTTGTGGGTCAACCACTAATCTGATCATTTTACAAAAGTGCAAATTAAAAGCTACCATTCCACAGGTGATTTTACTTATTAATTCGTTGAAATCTATGAATTATTTCCGGAGTAATTAATTGCTAAAGTTAAACGAATAAAATTTACGGAGCAAAAACAGCGCCAATTCTTCTTAATTTGGAAATATCGGGCAAACGCCAACATATACAGCTTTTTAATTTTTATGAGTTGTATTATATGAATCAGAATTCAAATTTTTTCGCCCCTAGATTTTGGAGAAAAACGACGTCAAAAGAGGAGACAATTTATTACCACGATAGTACATGTCCTCCTTTTTTTACTTGAATTGGACTGTCCTCCATGCACATTAAAATGAATTCCTTTTTTAATAATTCTGTCAATTGATCAGATTATTTGGTATACCTACCAACAATGAATAACTAATGACTGAAAAATACATAATTTGAACTACCTGAAATCCTGCAAGTTACGTCCAAAACAAGAAAACAAAAAGAAATAAAAACAGGGTTATCAATATTTTTCTATTTTTCTGTTGTATTTTATAATCCAAAACTTTTTATGCATGTGGAAAAAATCAATTTATTCCTCACTTTTATCACCAGTGTATTTACGGTATATTATGAGTTATGGCATTTACATTTTTTATGTTTTTTTATTATTTTAATTTACTTTAGTAAATTTTATGACCTTTACTACAGCCTGAATATAACCTTAAAATTTTTTTTGGTATGAAATTCTGTTAACATTCTGTGTTATTCCAGCATCCTTAACAATTGGATCAAATACAGCGTATGTGACATGGGCATCTCCAACACTACCAGAGCTGACATCAAAAAATTCGCCAATAGGAGTACAGCTGACGAATGTAAGCCCAATCCGAAATAATTCCAATCCCACAATGAAAATATATAATTTTAGTCGGAAGCATCATGGGTAGTATCAATTTTCCCACTTGGAGGAATTATAACATGCCCCTTTGCAGCGTCCATGGTTAAAAGATTAGGCCCAAAAAGAAGCCTGCTCTTCTCCTCACTTTTTATAGCAATTCCTTGGATTCCCATAACACTTGCCAAATCTGTCACAACACTATACGTTAGTCGGTTTATTGCTGGCGTCGCCTCCGGTCTTATAATTTTGGTAAGTGTATTTTTTTTGATGAAGTCGATATATACCTATTCGACAATAATTTTAGGCAATAACAATGTACAATAGCGAAATTGCAGACCAAGAGATTCGAGGGAAACTAGGAAATGCCTTTTCCATAATGAAACTGATGGGTCATTTCGTTGTTTTGACGGTAGGGCCTTTCGTCTCGTATAGAGTCCTGGGGATAATATGCGGTATCCTTCCGTTATTCTGCTTCTGTACCATTTGTTTCATGCCCGAGTCCCCGTATTACTTAGTGAAAATTGGAAAACAAACAGCGGCTAAGGAAAGTTTGATCAAATTGGGCAGTAGTGGTACTGATGAGGTTCAAATCCAAAAGAAACTAGCCGAAATTGAAGAAACCGTTATGAAGGACATGCAAAACAAGTCGAGCATATGGGAATTTTTGTCGAATCCGCTATACAGAAAAGCACTGTTAACAATGACAGGTAAGGTTTGTTAACATTAGTAACTTTTGAACTAATAAATATTTGGTACTATTATATATAATATAATAAAGATGTATTTGATTCTCCAAAAATTTTATTAGCAAAGGCAGAAGTTTGATTCAACATACAGGGTGGCAGAAAAAAAGAAATTTTCTCAAGAGTATTCTTAAAAATCTGCCAACTTAAACAAGTTGTTTCTTAAAATAACTTGTTGTTTCAATTATTGAAACTATTTATTTATGGAGCCCTTATATTTATTTAGAATTTGTACGAGGCAATTTTAACAACATTATATTACGTACCAAGGTAATTTCCATGTAGGTATCATTAAAATACAAATATTACTTAATTATTAAATACAAAATAATAATAAACAAAACAGTCAGTTGTTATTTTAAAACTCAGTTCTTTCTTAAACATTTTTGCCAAAATCTTTTTACGTTCAGGTAAAGCAGTAATTAGATCATTAAAGCTTTTTCAATATGTTTTATGCAGGTATTAAAAATTTCTGTGCAAAGTTCAACATCAATAGTAACATCAATTTTAACTGAGTTATGACGTCATAGACACTTTTTAAATGATCACGTCAGATGTTTTAGCTAATAACTCATTTATTATTGCTTTTTGACTGAATATTTAACTTCAGAACAACTACCAATGACTTATACTACAACTTTTTTGTTTTCACCAAATCAGTAAAATGTGCAATTGTCAAATTACACAGTTTTCTTCAGTTTCTCAAAAACGCCCCATTTGGACTTATCGCTTACTCTGTTCCTCCAGTCACCGGTTCACCTAATTGCCCAAAAAAACGAATCTGGGTTGAAAAATTTTCTATCACCTTTTTCGAAAAAGTGGGATGAAAGAGTTGAAAACGCAATTTTGGTAATTTTTAGAAATTTATACTAGCTGAATCCATTGTCCTATAAATCTCGAAATGGTCTCATAGTAAACCATAGTCTACACTTTTACCTGAATTCCCAAATGTTTTTTAAGCAGTTACAGGGATTATTTAAGTGGGATGGGACGGCTCCATAAAAGAAACGTCAAAAGCCGCAATAACCTGACATGATATGCAACTTTTGAGCACAGATACGCACGCATTCACCGCAAATAAATCAATCGAAAACGCCTTTTCGCTTCCATAAACTAACTAAACAAAAGTTATCAATATTTAACAATATATTATACAATGTGGGCCAAAAAGAAACGGTACAAATCACTCGTATTTCCAATAATAATTAGTCAATTCAAATATGTCATTGAAAAACGAATTGCGTGTAGTGTGAAGATTGAAACCATACCATATTCGCAATAACAGACCGTTTCAATTCAAAGTTATGATGCTTTATGTTTGGCTATGCAACATTTCTGATAATATCGGGTCAATTTAATGTGAAAGGTGTATTAAAATCAATGGGTAATGAAATTTGCCTTGGTTTTGTAAAAAAGGACACTAGAGATCTTGTAGCATCGTATACACGGTGATTTTTTTCTTCTACAGGATGATATATTTAAAAAATGTTATTTATCGTTTTTAGTAAAAACCAGTGGAATATGACGTTTGCAACAAAAACATTGCAACGGCAAGCGAAACCAAACTGTGTGTTTGTGTTATCTTTAAAGGTCGTGGAGAAACCATTGGCGGCATGTTTGAATTTATCATTTTAGGTGGTCTTTCCGTCAGTTTCAGATACACTTTCAGTCACACTTGTTGTTTAGCTGTAAACTTTAGACGTAAGAAAACTAAACGTTAGTAAACGGCCATAGTTTCTCCACTATCTTTAAAGATAACTCAAGTTCGCAATTGGACTTTTCATGCCAACTGCTTTTTGGAATAAAAACAGCAAAAAAACGATGTTTCAAAATTTCACTCTGTATACTACAAAAAATCGCCCTGTATACGATCCTATAAAATCTCTACTGTTCCTTTTGACAAAAACAGATGCCAATACCTACTAATTTTATTACACCTTTCATCTCACATTAAATCGACCCGATATTATCAGAAATGTTGCATAGCCAAACATAAAGCAACATTACATTGGATTAAAACGTTCACATATTGCAAATATGGTATGTTTTCAATCTTCGCAATATAAGCAATTAGTTTATCAACGAAATGCTTGAATTTACTTAATATCTTTGGAAATATAGCAATTGAAAATGTGTACCGTTTTGTTTGGCCCACAGTGTAAATTATTATATATATTATTATATTTGCAACTTCTTTTCCTCGTAAATTTCTTATGTAAGGTGATAAATTTTGTGAATTACCTTTAAGACAATTAACAGGTCTATCAATGTCAGTACACAAAATATGAGGTTGCCTTTCACAAAACTTGTCGATGTCGTTATACGTCGAAAACAAATGAAGGTAGGAAATGAAATTTGATATAAATTTGTACATTTTATGATTAAAAATCGATGTGCCCGAGGATTTTTTTAAATAACAAACCGTTTCAGAGATTTCATATTTCATCGTCATACATCATCGTCATATTTCCATACTTTATGTGCTTACTTTATAAATGTCTGTGGATACGTATTAAGAAAATAATTTGTAATTTTTAAAAATCTCCTACTAGTTTCTCGTGCTGATTTCAGGTATAAAAATACTCCACATCATGAGCGGAGGTGTTGCCATAGAGGCCTACATGCAATCCATAGTAGCATCCAGCGACAGCTCAATTTCCCCACAAGTTTCAAGCATAATTTTCGGTGCTATCCAGTTTCCAGCAGGTACACCACCCACCTCTCCAAATGAAACATAGTTAACAATAGTTCTTCTAGCATTTGCAGCTAGCGCCATAGTAGATAAACTTGGAAGAAAGCCATTGCTAATAATCTCAGCTTCAGGATGCGCTGTAGCCCTGATCTCAGAAGGAATCTACTTCTACATCCATGACGTCATGCGCGGAAACGTGGAGTATATATCATGGGTACCAACCACAGGAATAGTATTATTTCTCATAAGCACACCTTTAGGAGTCGCTTCATTACCGTATATATTAATGGGAGAGATGTTTCCTGTTAATATCAAAGAATCAGCGATCAGCCTTATAACGTTTTATGGCTTGGCGATGTCTTTTGTCGTGTCAAAGTTTTATCATCCGATTTCTGAATTGTGGGGCTTGTGTACGGTTTTTTGGATTTTTGGTGGAGTGTGTGTCGCTGGTATCGTATTTGTTAGGTTTTTCGTACCGGAGACCAAAGGAAAATCGTTCAATGATATTCAAATTAAATTAAATAAGAATAGAGTCCCCCAAGAAAACATAGAAAAAGTATAAGTAGTATTGCTAATTTAGGGTCTCGTATGTACGAATATTCCTCATATTGTTGGAAGTATAATGCAGTATTACAGAGAAGAGAAAGAAAAGACAGGTTTAGACAAGACCATTTATTAGGGTATAATATTTATTGTATGTCTTATTAGACAAGAAACCAATGATTAGGGTAGGAACATTGACTATGAGTAAAGTCGAACACTCTTGTTGGTGAAGATTCAATTCAATAAAAAAAATATGTATTTATTTGGTGTATTTATAAAAGCCTTCTCCAGATTTTCTTCCATATTTTCCTTCTGCCACCATCTTTTTGATAAGAGGGCTAGGTATATACGTGGCATTGTCTGGGAATTTCTTATGCCACCCTTCCATGATAAGAAGCCCCAAGTCCAATCCGTTATAATCCCGCAGTTCAAATGGACCCATTGGATATCCTGCACCAAGTTTCATGGCTATATCAATATCCTCAAAGGAAGCATCGCCTAATAAACAAGAACATCGGTTTTAGCTGTGCAATGTTGAGAAAGAGGTGGAGGGTGAACATTCTTAGGCAATTAATGTTAACATTTAGCGGATGGAAATTTTTTTTCACTAACCCATCTTTATCTAATACCTCTCACAATATCACTTGTGAATTGGGTTGTTTTGTATCAATTTAGAGCGGCCTATCACTTGTCATTTGAAGCACATGTCATAGATCATCCTGTATATCTCCTATAGTCATGTGTCGACAATTTTGAGGTTTCAATTAGATGACACCAACTTAAGATACCTCCATATAAAAATATTTAAGTCATTAAGAGATCAGGCTAGGACATTTTATTTATCTAAGCCTTTTTTGTTTAATCATCAAAATGTGTCTTTGAAGTATAAGTCCACATGTTAGTAGCACCCTGTATGTAAAAATGTTGTTGATCATTGTTATTCAGTTGTAGCTTGATTTATCAGCAACAATGTTGTGAAAAATGATTAAAGTTGTTCAAAACCTTGTGTTTATTTTTAATGCACTTTGATTATTAAGATTTTCCAAATATAAAAGTGTTGATTTACTAATATAAAATGCAGAAAAACACAACAACTCTTACAACTCACTCTAACTCTACAAATTAAATAAAATCATGCAATGTTGCATGTACATAAAAATACGGATTATTATTAATCCTAACATTCCCAATCATAACATAGTGGCACAACAGCTAATACATTATTAATTAACTTACGTAATTCTAATTAGCTGGCTCTAGACAAGCATTATCGGAAACACACACACACACACACACAAATCGGGGTTTAAAGGACCTGAAGAAAAATCAACTCGACACCAATCTCCTTAAGATTTTATTCCCTCTACTACCCTTTGGACGGAGATTATTGACGGCAAACAACTAAGTCGAAAACAAATCAGGGTCATACTACTACCTGGATTAGGTACAGTTTGCACATAACCAAAATTTATGCATAATCACGTATGCGTCTCACATATTAAACGTCTCCATTCTTGATTGACGTCATTATCTCTAAGATAGGTTCTTAAGAAAATCTTAGAAGCTGTTAATTCTGAACACTGCAGTACCTATACAGGCTGTTTCTTAATAACGTTGACTAGTATATAAGGAGGGTATTTTTGGGTCCATTTTGAGGAAAAAAATTTATATGAACATATTTCCTAAGGTCTTAACTTTTGAAGTTTTAAGAAAAAAATATTTTTTTGTACATTTTGACGAAAAAAAAAATGTATATGAACATATGTCCAAATGTCTTACCTTTAGAACTACAGGATGCTAAAGTTTTAACCCAAAATCCCTTTTTTATGATAACTTTGGTACGACTCTAGATATTTTTGACAAAACGTAGTACGCATCTTCTTTATAATAATAATAATAATCCACGCCTTAACATCCCCCAACAGCTTTCGCCACTACGGGGGCATCGGCAGGCCCGAATTATCATTATTATGGCCCGCGTCTGTGGCACGTCTTAAGTTGTTTGGCTTTCAGCATTCGCCGTGGAGTAAAGGAAAACCACAGAAAAACCTTTACTCTGAAAGCAGGGCGTTGGATTCGAACCAGACTGATAGCCAAGCGCGCTACCACTCGACCACAGTCTGGCATAAGGCATTTTCTGCTTACAACATATTCTTTTATTCTTGCCAGTGGCGTTCGTGCGGGTTTATTACTGAATCATTTCAAAGAGAAAAGTGATACGCCACTGCTTTTTCTTAAAGTAAACATTATTTTTTAAATCCTCATTCCTTTCTTACCAAATCTGGTCTCTTGATTTTTTTTAACGTACGATCTCATTTTAATTTAATTTAATTTTGGTGCATAGAAGATGCGTATTACGATTCAAAAAATTTTTAGAGTCGTAGCTAAGTTGTCAGAAGAAAGAGATTTTTTCTTAAAACTTTGGCATCCTGTAGTTCTAAAGTTAAGATCTTTAGGACATATGTCCATATGCATTTGTTTCGTCAAAATGGGCCCAAGAATACCCTCCTTAAATATTAGTATGTTATTAAGAAACTCCCTGTATAGTTACCACTGAACTAACACGTTCTTCAGACTAGATATGATGATATCCTTAGGAACCCCGAGCTACCTAACTGGGTTTATCTGTTTTGTAATTGTCATTTTTTTTACTGAATTTTTATTTTTGATTCCTGCTTTCTGTTGTTGTTTTAAGTATCTTATGTAGGTAACCGGGTAAGTACTAAAACAGTAAGGTGGATAATGTGGAGAAAGGTAGGTCAGGAACAAAACACAAACATTGGTGGCGGAGCCGGATTGGTTCATGATACCGATAGTCAGGGGCGTGTTATATAACTGCTAAACTCGCAATGTAGAGTCAGATATTGTTCTGACATTTCTTTTTATTTTGAAATTTTAATGAAGGCTGCGGATATCTTCTGTATTCAATACCGCTCACGCAACTAAAAACCTCTTTTTTTGTTTGTGAACTGTGTAAAAAATGTATCAAAACATTAAGAGACAAGAAAAAGGACAAAGAAAAGGACCCTCAACAAACGACACCGCCTTAAGGAACATTTGACATTTTTACACACCGCAAAGCAACACGGAGCTATACCAAACTTCTGCAACATAAAGATACCAGGTCACATGTCACGAATGAAACACCAGATAGTGCTAAAGATTCTAAAAACTGAGATACACAATCAAACCCGTAAACTTATATTTACCGTGACTAAATTGAAATTTCTACATCGTTTCCTCAACCAAAAGCTACACCATCTCGAATACAAGTGTGTTATTGACAAGCTGGAAGAAGAAGTTATACAACGTAACCTAGAGGATGATCACAAAAGAAGAATTAAACTCCATCGATTACTTAAAAAGGCCAGTGATCAGAAAACACCAGAAAATACAAAACAACCCGAGAACCTCACCAACTTCTCCAAAAGTTATACGAATCTGTCCACGATTGATTTTTCACAAAATGAAGAAGAACTACTCGACTGTGGACATAAATACGCTCCCCCACACAAGGTCAACCACCGCGAGGTGATGATAGAAGTAGAAAGCGCTCTGAAATACCATCCAATGAAAGCAAACATCAAAAAAGACATCCAGAACAATTTAATAACTCATGTAAGTACGCCAGGTCCCACATTTTGTAAAGATAGAATAAATCACGACCACATGAAAACATTAGTCAACATAAAACACAAGATTGACAATAATAATCTTACCGTTACAAAAGGCGATAAAAATGCCGGCCCGGTTATATTAGATAAAGACGAATATATACAAAAAACAGAACAATTTTTTAGAGAAAATAATATTACCTCAATTCCACAAAATCCATTGAATAAATACATATTGCAATTTAAATCTACTGTGAAGAGATGTGAAAATACATTGCTCCGTTTTGGAATAGGACAGAATAAAATCATGGAAATGAACCCAATGACCCCCAAACTTTACAGTTTAATTAAACTACACAAACAAAATAACCCTATAACACCAATTGTCACTTCATGTAATACTTTAGCACACAGATTAGCAAGTAACCTCAATTACATAATAACAAAACAGATAAATTTTAAACCAACGTATGAAATGAAGAACACTAATGACTTTATTAATAAAACCAAAAATATAAAACTTAACGACAATTCGTTTTTAATATCATTTGATATAGTCAATCTCTACGCTAATATTCCAACAAACGAAGCCATCAGCATTTTACAAACTATTTTATCTCATCCTAATATTTTCAAAACACATAACCTCTTAGATAACAACATTAAAGACTTGATTGACCTATTTAAAATTGTTCTTAAGCAAAACTTTTTTCAATTTAATAATAATATATACTGCTAAAATGATGGCTTAGCCATGGGAAACCCAATTAGCGGCTTGCTTGCTAGCATATTTGTTGACAATTTAGAACACAAAATATTCCAACTACCGGAAAGTAAACACATAAAATTTTGGGGAAGGTATGTGGACGACATTCTGTGTATTTGGGAAAACAATCACAATTCAATAGACACTTTTTTAACAAAAATCAACAACATTTCAAAATTAAAATTCATTTGCGAGAGAGAAGTGGACAAGAAAATTAATTTTCTCGACTTGACCATCACTAGAAACACAAATAAATTAGAGTATGTACAATATTTTCAGAAAACCAACAACTACAGACATAATAATACCTAAACACTCACAACATCCACATACCATAAAATCAGCAGCATTTCACTATCTCTTTCATAGATTGATCAATACCCCTTTATCACAGACAAATTATGCTCGGGAGTTTAATACAATAATAGAAATAGGGAATAACAACGGGTACAAAACCCAAGAGATAACTTCAATATTCACATCAATAAAGCAAAAAACATCTGATTCAAAAAGTTTACCCCCACAAAACCCTCCCACATAGATACATTTCAACATCGTACGAACCCACACTGCATAAGTACTTAAAGAACATTTTGCGGGAATATAACACTAATATAGTTACATCTACAAAAAACACCATTGCAAATTTTCTTACTAATAATAAAGACAAAACTCCTGCAATTGACAAAAGTGGCATATACAAACTGACATGTTCGGACTGTACAGCTCAATACATCGGACAGACGGGACGAAATTTAAAAATCAGATATAGAGAACACAGCAAACAGAAAACATCCACATTTAATAAGCACCTCATTGAATACAATCATAAGTCTGATGTAAGTAATATGCAGCTATACAAGATACATAATGTGAAAAAGTCAACAAAATTAAACTTGAAATAAAAAGACATATTAGTCGATATAAACGAAATTACCGAATTTGACGACACTTATTTATTCGACACATTTAGTTGACAGCATGCGACATTGCTTACGCATGCACATCTTGCATACGTTGTATGCCTCAGTAGGCCCTGTGACTCGTTGTTGTTATGTTGTGCTCGTTATTTGTTGTTTTTGAATTTCCTTTGACAAGTGAGTACCTGGCGTATATGTTTGTAACATATGTAATTAACACGACGTCCTTTTCAGATAGCATGATGATGATGTAAAAGTCGAAATCGATCGCTAGATTTTTTAATTAAAATTTGCAAACAAAACCGTTGTTTTATTATATGAAGAATAAGTATCACATGTAAACTAAACGTTTTTGCGGCATATTAGCCCTTGCGAATTTTCGCCTAATTGTAACTTTACCCCTGGTTGAAGAATAATACAGTATTATAACAAAGAGAGAAAATACAGGTTTAGACAAAATACCATTTATTGGGGAATAACTTTGAACAGATTACTTATAATAGATGTCGAATACTCCGGATGATAAAGAGCCTTTCGAATAAGAAAATATTTATCTGTTGTACTTATAAAATCCTTCTCCGGATTTTCTTCCATATTTTCCTTGTTCCACCAACTTCTTGATAACTGGACTGGGTTTGTACATAGGGTCGTCTGGGTACTTTTTGTGCCATCCTTCCATGATAAATATTCCCAAGTCCAATCCTGTGTAATCCTGCAGTTCAAATGGCCCCATTGGATATCCCGCTCCCAGTTTCATGGCTGTGTCGATATCTTCAAACGAAGCATCCCCTAATAAAAGAAAACATAATATTTAGCTTCGACAACAAAAACTGATGTGGGAGTTCTTATAAAATACTTTTATAATTAACAGTCAATTAATTCTTGATTTTTAGCATAAGGAGACTGCACTCCATCACTGCTCCATTAGGATTTCTTCTCACTGAATCACTTTCAATAATAATAATTTAACCTAATATTTGACCTTTTCAAGCAGTGGCGGTTCGTGAGAGTTTTTAGTGGGGACGGTACGATGTACTACATCAATCAAAGTAAAATACTCAATATTAATTAAAAGACAATTGACCAATAAAAAAGTAAATTTTTGGGCACAAACCGCCACAGTTCAAAAGGTAACTTTAATCTATATTTAGAAATTTGGGCCGCCGGGCCAAATCCTTTAAAAATCCGTTCATTTGTGTTTGCTTAATGGGAACGAATTTTCATCAACATTAAATATCTAAAATGTACTGATGTTGTAGTGATTGCAAAATACTTCATATTTGGTATATGTGTATTATGTTTGTATATGTGTATGGTTACAACAAAATGCGTTTAATCTATTCTGCCTCCAGAAAAAAAGAAAATTTGTTGGAAATTAGTATTACGAATCTGTAGCAAATGCGGTTCCAAAATGCTGATGATAGATTAGATTCAACTGTCGTTCATAACAGACGCAATGAAGCACTTCCATTGAAATCCGTCTTTAACCTATTATCTCAAAAGTGTTGTAACATAAATCTAATATAAATTCAACAGCAAGTAGATAAACAAAAAATCCAACATTGTTTAGAAGAGGTTTAGAACCGACAATACACTAAAACTCTAAAACTCTAGAATCGCCCAATAATAGTTGTTGCAAATGAGGTGTAAACAAAGTTGGGTATACCCATTTTTTATATAGTTGGGCATACTGATTTTCACCGATTGCAGCGCCACCTGTGACGAAACTGATACCACAATCTTATGCCCCCAATCGACAAGATTTATATAAGACACCTTTGTCGAAGGATGCATATTTCTCGAGATATTTAGGTATCTCAAGTTAAAACGACTACACTGTATGATGAATGTCATGGCCTATAATCCCGGCTCCGCCACCAAAGTTCTTAACCTGAGTTTACTCCACATCTCTGACCGCAAATGGTGCAAGCGTCAGCCATAAAGTGATATCAATTGATTTTAATTCGTCTCTGCATCGAATTACATTCTGCATCCTGGCCCTGGATGATGAAACTGTGAATTTACGGCCGCTAGACTTGAATTTAAGGGAGGGTAGCGGTGATTGCAGGTAGGGCGGAAGTAAAATTTTACTTGATCTGGGGTCTATTTCATAAAATTACTTTGCAACTTTTCACTTTGTGATTTGCAAAAAAAGTGCAAAGTGAAATCTTGAAAATTGGCAAAGCTCATCAAATATATTTATGAAACACTGAAAACCTTGCACTTTTCAAAAATTGCAATTGCAAAGTTGCAATGTCGTTTTATGAAATAGGCCCCAGATCTGGTAAATCAATTTTCATTGCACTTGTGAATATGACTGAGTAAATGGGGTAGTACTTAATTGCCGAGAGGGCTCATAAGTAGATAATAGCAAAACATTCATTTATTTATTCATATTAATTCTCCAAACATATAATCACTATAATAATAAAAAGGCGTTCCTTAAAACAGCTGAATTCTTCGATTCGCCATATTATTTCATGACAAGAAATTGAATATTTAGTTTTCTAGGAAGTCTTCAACTGAATGAACATCTATGACATATGAATTCTAAGGTATCCAATTTTATCTTAAAGAAGAAAACAAAAATTCGACAAACTGTTTTATTGGCATCAATATGAAAAGATGTAAATTTGGCTCAATCATACAATTTGTTTTGCCATGACTATTCTCGAAATATTTCACAAAACTGATTTGTTTGTAACAAATTTAACATGTAAGAGCAATTTATTATCCAATAGACTATAGAGTATATATTTTGTTTATTATAAATGTCAATGCGCACACTTTGACACCTTTTAAAACGTCAATTTTAGTTTTTTGCTTGTACGGTAAAATTTGTACTGACTGGATTTGGTAACTTTTGTCATCCCAGGCGTTTTGATACGGAAATTTTCGCATTTTTATGAATCCCGGCAACTTAGAAAGGTTCATGTTTCTCCATATTGTCCATATTGTTGTCTCCATATTGAATTTAGTTCTTGCAAAATCTGTTCATCCTATTATAGTAACATGTTTTTATTTAATTTTTTTATTATTTTCTCTTTTACATCATGTCGTACTATGAACAAACAGTTTACTGACCATATTATCTTAATTGATGATATTTATTAAAGTAGGGCGTTGGAATTTTAAGGTAGGGCATTGCCCCACTATACCCCCCAGCTACGGCCCTGTTTCCCCCACCCTCTTCGATTCTAGGACACTGACTAGACGAATGGAAAACACAAACGTAGAACTTTTCGGCAATGAATTTACAGTTACATCACTCATCATCATTCATTTCACCATTCTTTACAGCCAAAACAAAGATTTTTAATATATTATGTCTGATATGCGTGAATCGGGAGTTTAATTTTATAACTAAATTCAAATTGCTCTAGAGATAAAATTAAAAAAAAAATATGCTGTATTTATAAAATAGGTATTATCAACATAGTTGCGGTTTTAGAACCAAGATATAAAGAACACTAAATAAGGTTAATTAAGTAATTGAATGATTTCATAAACTTCTTGAGAATGCTATGGCTTATTTTGTAAACAGGATTATATACTGTATTAAATACACACATTTAAAATATTACAAAATTATTTAATTATTTCCAGTTTGTGTACATTTGAAGACAATAACAAGAATTTGTATTACAGTGAGGTCTAAAATCTACTTCTTGCTGTATAATGGAGATGAGTTTGCTTGGTACATAATATATAAGACATCCAATAAAGACATATGAGAGAGTAAATAATCTAAAGAGTTCATTTATAAAAAAAATAATGGCGACTTTTTCTTCAATTGAACCTCAACCAAACCAAAGCAGAAATGTGCACAATTAAAATGCAACACAAGAATAAACGGTAAACATGAGTTTTTTTGGCACAGTTACAGTTATAAAGTTTATATAAGAAGCAATTACACTGTTTTATTTATTTTATGCCATGTTCAGCCTATGTATAGTAGTGGTAACACCGCCATATATGTTGATCTTTAATGTAACCAGTAACCCACCACTAAAGGTTATACAGGTGTCCCAGAAGTAAATGGCCATACATTTACTATAGTTTACAAAAAAATCAATAAAATGTAGGACAAGTTTATATTTCCTGCAGCATATTAATTTATTGTTGGTAAACTAATTGCTCATAATCTAATTTGATGGAATTGGTTTACCAATTCAAAACACAGAAGACATAAAAATCCAAATCTGATACATCTGGTTGCCAAGGAGACAATGCCACAGGAACAGGAAAACCAATTGATTTTCCATAATTAACTTGTAAAACTACTTTGTGAAGCAAAATGTCAATCTAGTAAAGCATGCACATTTTGTTGGTGACACGCATGGATGTTGGTATTGCATCATGCTATATTAACCTTTTGGAATTTTGAATTCTGCAGAAAAAATAACCAGTTATTTCTGCAATAATTCTATTCTGCATCTTCAATGTTGCCATGATGTCTAGACTGTATTAAATATGCAACTATTGTTGTATTACTAATGTTAATTCAGTGTCTACTTACCAGACCTATTGCTTCTAAATAACTGCAAATAGGGCTCTCCTTCATCAAACCTATTTTACTCGGCATTGAATCATATGGTAGAAGTGTGGGTGTTTACTTTTGGGAGAGCCAGTATAGAATCATATTATAATCGTTTAAAAAACATACAAAGGAAGGTTGCATTATTTTAAGAAAGAAACACTACACTTTTATTGTAAAGAATTTGTGAATACTTAGGTTTGAATACCATGTATATGTATAATTAATTATTTTGATAACATTTTACAGTACAGACTTCTGATAAAAATTTTGACATGGTCAATTTTTAACAAATTTCTGCTATCAAAAAGAAAAGCCATAGCCCTATTTCGAGTACTTATAGAACCCTTCTCCAGATTTTCTCCCTAGTTTATTTTCTTCCACCAGCTTTCTAATAACTTTTGGTACTGGTTCTGGAAAAATTTTCGGATGATTTTTATTCCAGCCCTCCAGTATAAACAAGTTTGTATCCATTCCTGTATAATCTATCAACTCGAAAGGTCCCATCGGATAACCAGCACCCAGTTTCATCGCAATGTCAATATCTTGCAAACTGGCATCCCCTATTAATAATAATAATAATACAATAAATATATGAACCTTAAAAGATACGTATTAGTTAGTAAATACCATTCCCAGGTTAAAAACAGAAAAGTTTTCAAAATACATATTTATTAGTATAAAATATCCAAATTACAAAAGTTATATAAAATAATTTATTCACTTCAACATCTTATCTATCTTATCTATCACTTATTGCTTTATTTTTTGTACTTATAGAAACCCTCCCCGCTCTTGACGCCGAATTTTCCCTCTGCACATAATTTTTTCAGTGCATCTAATGGCTTGAACAATGGGTTCTCTGGCATTTTCTTATGCCACCCATTCAAAATGAAAAGTGTAGTGTCCAAACCAACATAATCAGCAAGTTCAAGAGGCCCCATTGGATAACCAGCACCCAACTTCATAGCAAGATCAATATCTCTAGCAGTAGCATCACCTATCGATAAAGAAACAAGATGTGTATCATACTTAAACAAAATAAATCAAGAGGCTGGTAACAGACACTGAAAGCACAGAGAAGTATACTTACTGTACAGAAAAATAGGGGAAAACATGCATATTTTGTATCACAAGAATATCTACACTACAACCACAAATTCATGCAAATTTTGCAAAATAACCAGCCAATAGATAACATACATACCAAATAATTGATTTAGAACTATTCTACAGAAAAAGAACCAATCAGGAATTGGGAATATCTAAATTGTATTAAAACGTAGATTCAATTAAAAATAAATCAACTAGGCATTGATTTATATTGTCGTAGGGGTTTATTGGTAACAATTTATACTATAGGAAAAGTAATTTGTTGTCTTATATACAGGATGTTTCAAGAAAAAAATTTGTTGTAGATATTTGCAAAAAAAAATTAGGTTAAAGCAAAATTCCTAATTTTGTCTCCTTGACACTCATTGCTACCAACATCAACTACAAGCTTAAAAATAACTCATGGCCTACCTGAGCATTTTTCTAATTGAACACACCTTAACTACCAATCATAAAATTTTCAACCCAATAAATAAAACAAATACAAAAAGAATAAAACATTAAAAAACCCAAGACTATTGTAACCTGAAAACACTAACCTCTTTCGTACATCCTGACGGCTTCAGCCATATACGGTACAAGCAAACGGTTTACAACAAATCCGGGTGTATCCTTGCAGGTGATGCAAGTTTTGCCAACAGACTTTCCCCATTCCATAAACGCTTTGTACGTATCATCGCTAGTCTCAGGTGTTCTGATAACCTCAAGTAACTTCATCATCGGAACGGGATTGAAGAAATGCAATCCACCGAACCTGTCCTTCCTGTTGGTAACTGAAGCAATTTCTCCAATCGAAAGAGAACTTGTGTTCGAAGCAAAAAGAGTTTTAGCAGGTGCAGCCTCATCGAGAGTCTTGAACAGTTTATGTTTGATTTCGATGTTTTCTACGATTGCCTCGACAACTAAATCAGCATCTTTTACGGAAGAGGCTACATCGGTGGTGCCCTTGATGCGAGCTCTGGTCGATTCGACAAATTTCTCTGCTTCGGAAGCTGGTTTGTCCTTGAACAGCTTTTTAGCTACGCGACTAAGACTGTTGCCAATGCTGGCTTCGGCTTTCTTGAGGACGTCCCCGTTTACTTCGAGCAAGGTTACATTTTGACCGGCTTGAGCTGTTACCTGATATTTAAATAATGTTACTATCTACCACTGTCTATCTACATAATTACAAAAACAAGAAGGCGTTGTAAATGTAAAAAAAAAACTAACCTGAGCAATGCCTGCTCCCATCAAACCTCCTCCTATTACCGTGACGTTCTTGATTGCATTTCTTGCTATGCTGGTGGAAAATGATCTTTTAATTACTGAGAACGACATCGCGACAGTTCCAACTCGAACAACAGCTAGTACAAAATGATACAAAACAACCGTATGGCCGTGCAAACCGGCAGGTCAAAGTACAAAAAATAACCTTTATATCGTTTTATTTACCGACTGTTATCAGAGATATGGGTAATGCTTCATATTCTGCTGTCTTTGATAGCGATTCAAGGTATTTATAGGATTAACTTTGATCTTGTCTGATATACAACAATTAGATAATAACGTTTTTACTGCATACAAAGAAACAAAATACACAAAATTAAACTTTATCGTCCTAAGGAAAATTATGGAAAATATCGATCAGTTGAAGAAATTTTAATGAAATTGTTTGCGTTTTTTTTTTAATTTTCAATTTCTCAAATTCTGCTTATGAATAATTTTGATAACCATATTGATTCTGCTAGTGGTTAGAAGAGGGCGCCTGTATCGCTTCTATGTCGGGGATCTACAGAAATTACCCCAATATCATGATGTATATAAAATTGGAGTAGCCAAATCCGTATGATCACTATTTTTTGGATTTGAATGAACATTTCTCGAGATATTAAATTATTTTGTGTTATTTGGTGTTATTTTTCATATTACTATTAGGTTTGTTTGAGCAGCAGTAAAAAAAGTATCTAACTATTTGGGTATTCTTCTACGCATGCGTAAAGGCATTTTGGAGGGGCAAAATCTCCATTGCGCATGCGTAAAAGAATACCCAACTAGTCGGGTTCTTTTTTACTGCTGCTCGAACAAACCTATTATTTACTCACAATTTTTCGATAGAGATAATTGTCAATACCACAAAATATGCGACACACGTCTTATCTAAATTTATATAAACTAGGATAAAAATCCTCCAAATAAAGCACTGAACTAAGGAGCAAACTGAATTGTTTATTAATGCAAACAGGGTTTCATATGTTTAATAATATAAAATAAAAGAATAAAAACATTAATAATGTTCTGTAACCTATAATTAAAACCAATCATACATTACTCATTTCCTAAACCTTTATTCAGACAGTATTAATTATTAATACAAAACTGAAGAAAAAAACTTTATTCTCAACAAAAAAGTCAAATCAATGATTATAAAATACCAATTCCGATCAAATAAAATACCTAGACAATCTACTTTTTCCCCCAGCCCCACAATCCTTTCACAAATCCTGTAAGCCCAGATCCCTGCTTTTGGTCCTTCTCATCATCCCTTTCCTGCATCGGCGGGAACTGCACATAATTAAACGCCAGATCGTAGAACATCGGCTTAGCCTCGACAGCAGTCATCGGAGGCGGAAGTGGAATAACATTAGGATTTTTCGAGAGCAACTGTGGGTCCTCACGGAATTCATCCAACCTCTCGGAAAGAGGCTTCTTGCTCTTATACGCTTTCACCGGAACAGGCGCAGCCTTTTCTTCAGACTTCTCTATAGCCAAATTAGCCATCGCTACGCTCTTTTCCAGAGCTGCATTTTGAGCTAAATTATCGACCATATTCCTTAGTAATTGCGAGTAGTTTTTGATTTTTATATCTGTAGCAATTCTCTCGGAAACGTCGAAAACATAAGCTGCTTCTTTCCATCTACGGAATGTAGCGTGCGTTTTTCCCATGTAGTAAGCCCTGAGGGCTTTGTACCCGACTAAATGCTCGGAATATTTCTTCTGGGCTGCGGAATCATCCTTCAATTGTTCTAAAGACATTAATTCGTTTATTTGCTGGATGATGATATCGAATAATCTGCAAACGTCTTGAGAACGTCGAGTCTGCTGGATTAAAAGCAGATTTCTTTGTACGGTTCTCTCAATACGGATCGATAATAAATACGAGAGAACGATCTGTTCCTTGTTATCAGCTCGCACCTCGTCACGAACTAAAGAAATTATGTCACGTAAATCGATAAACATATCCTCGAGGATCTTAACCTTCCCTTGGTTATTCTCAGCCCTTTCGATCGACTCATCCAAATTCTCGATACTCGCCAGAAATAATCGTACCCTCTCGTTTCTGATCAACACCTTCAGTCCGAACCAGTTAATCTCTTGCAGGATGGCAGCGGTTTTTTCTTTCTTCTGGGCGACGAGAGCTTCAAAGTTCTCGAGGATTCCCTGGCTGCGCAACTCGAGGAGGTCCACTCCCTTATCTTCGCCAATGTTGTAGGCGCAGTAGCGTAGGCTGGGTGCGATTTCGTCGACTTTCTGCTTGTACTCGAGTTGTTCTTCCTCGGGCAGTGCGGATGCTAATTTTTCGTAGATGACTTGGGCTTTCTTCAGGTTTTCATTTGCCTTCGCCCAGAGTTGGAGCTCAAAGTGCAACGAGCCGTGCATCCAGGCTACGTACGCTTGTGATTCCAATTTCGTTCTTGCGTCGCATCGATCGATCTAAGTAAAACAAATTATTGAATTTAGTATACTTATTTTGCTACTCATACTAACAGAGACCAGGGAGTCAACTCTCGTCATCTTTTTGAAGCGAATGCGAGACTTTTCGAATGGAGTGGGGATAGCACCGGTTGCCCTCTGGTACGTATCTAGGAGCAAGTTTGCTTGTTACTAAGAACAATAACGCACGCACCACGGCCGTACGTTTCAATGAAATGTATGGGCGTGGCGCGTTAGTTATTGTTCTTAGCAACAAGCAAACTTGGTCATAGATACATACCAAATAGAGGGCAACCGGTGATATGTCAATTTTTTAATGATCAGAATATGCAGTTATATATTAAATTCAACTTTTAATTATTTTTTACTTATGACATCAACATTTTTTTGTTTACTGACCTTTTAATTGTCTTTATGGTAGCACAAGGAAATGGATTGCCTTACATAAGAAAAAGATGATTGAAAATGATAAAATATTTGTTACAGAAACATTGATTGTGACACTGAAGATGAATTCAGACTGGACACTAAAACTATCCCATTACACAATTTTGGCAATTTTTGCGAGTTTATTCCAACTGAACCTAACGTTCTAGAACTAGAAACCTCAAAAGCATCGAATAGCAAACCTTAAACTTTGAACTTATCTTGATCATTAGAAATCCACTTGATAATTTTTTTAAAATTTATTTCCAAAGACAGGAAAAAAATATATTGTATTTTTACTTTTTGATTTTCATGCTGAATCTGCAATTTAATTTTTGTCTTGAGTTATGAATCACCTGTCCTATATGCCCCACAACCCATGAAAGATGACTTTGTAGAGATGAAAAACTTTCCTTCCAGTTTAAAATGAATTGATTCAAGTAGATTTTTGAGAAAATTAAAAAATATATTGGGCCTCTAAAGATAGACCTCTTCACAAAAACATCGGTACGTTTGTAACATATTTAACTGGCACCTATAAAAATTGCAACCACTATATTTTCTAAGACTGCTACTAGTTATAGAACATCACTTTCCATTAAAAACAAACTTAAAAGGAAAAAGCAAAAACAAAGGATAATTATAATTGGTTTTTCGATTATCTTTAATATTTCATTCCCTCAAATCTCTACCTTTTGATTTTAATTTTTTTATTGTGTAGAAAATTATGTTATTAATGCATTTGTTAGGCATAGTCAGCAAACGAGGTTACTCGTAGTATGGAGTAGTTAAATCATTCTGATATTGTCAGAACAAAACCTACGATTTCTCGAATTACCTATTTATCTAACATTAAATCTTACCTTGCACAATTCTTCAAGTTGTAAAGCATAAACACAAGCTTTTCTAAGTTTCTGAACTAAATGGAACTTCTTTCTAGGCTCGGTATTAGCTTCCTGTCTTAGCTGCATAGCATACGCCCAGTTCCTCTCAGCTAAAATCAACGGAATATGCAAATATCTCTCATCGGATTTAACATTGTTAATATGATTCTCAGTAACGTCCTTTTTCTTAAAATGTCTCCTATCGCCTTGCGGCAGTTTCAATACTTTTCGCAATCGACGGATCCTTCTTGAGCAGAATCCACGGTATCTTTGATAGTCCCCATGACGAAGACCGTGCTGTTGATGCAGCTCTCGCACCACTTTCAATACTACAGAAAAATTAAAGAATCTACCTCGATAAACAGATGTTATGGAGGTTATGATGGCATAAAAAGGATACTTTCTAACGTAAAAGGTGCTATTGTTGGAATTTTCGAGTCGCTCTTGGATTCCTCTACTAGGACGTTCGGATTCACCTCAGTTAGAACCATTTTCAGTCACAATTTGTTAGAATTTTTCACTGTAAATACTCCACGATGGCAGTCCCAAAACAAGACGTCAAAAGTCTGCAGCTCCGCGCCATCTGTTAGTGTTCGAGTGAGTTATTTGTGAAAAATGTAATAATTGAAAATTTTTCATCATTCGAAAATGTGTTTTCAATTAGATGATTGGAAAATTGCCGTAATTATGACATTAAACAAGAGTATTAACGTTACGGAACTTGTCATCGATATTTTAAAATTATCACGTGACTTTCTGTGTTGGTATTTCCACCCAAGAAACGTCACTTTACTTGACATTACGCATACTCGTTCATATATACGTCAGTGGTTTCTAGTTGATTCTAGAGTTTCAGTAGTTAATTTCTAGAAAATAAAAGAAAATTTCTTGTGATTACTGCCTTACTAATTCTCTGCGATGTCTTTGAATACAGCTCACATAAACGGAGGAGTGCTAATACACGGTGGCGAATGGTAAATACCAAAACATCACCTGCTACACAATCACTACATTTGTTTACATTTCAGTATCTTGCTCTTTTCCGATAAAGTGACCATAGAATGGGGTAACAATGAGAACCCCGCTTTCAAAGGAACGAAGAAAGGTCGTATCTATTTGACGACTCATCGTATGATATTCAATTCCGATAATTCTAACGAGAAAATGCTGTCGTTCAGCTACCCTTTTATTACGTTGTCCGATGTAAGTTGTAAATAAATTCTTGTGAATAATGGTGTAATGTTGTCTTTACGTTTAAGGTGGGCGTAGAGCAACCAGTATTTGGAGCAAATTACATCCATGGGAAAGTAGTTTCTCAACCTAATGGAAACTGGCAGGGCACAAATACATTCAAAATATCCTTTAAACACGGAGGGGCCATCGAGTTCTCACAGGCTATGCTTAGAGCTGCTAGCATGGGTAAGAAATTTTTTAAATTTTACTTATCGGCTGTATAGGAAAGACCTGCAAGCCATAAGGTTATTAATTTTTTAATTGATGTGAACCAAAAAGTTAATGTGGTGATTTATAGTGTTTATATGATCTGAAAACCATTAAACTAACATTTGTGACACTAAAAGTTCCAAGTGTATTTTAGCCAATTTTACGTAGTGAAGAAAAGTTCAGGTTAAATTGTGTTAACGAAGAAAACCATTTGTCCCACGTCTATTATTACTAAAAGTGTGAAAGTAATAGGAAATTTTTTTTCGCCTATTGACGCGGTGGCTAAAGATATGATCTGACTTTTGGTTTATAATTCCCGAGCGGCTACCGTCGATTCCATTCCGCTTGTAATTGACATACTATTTCATCTGATCTTAAATATGAGACTAATAAATATACTTAAATATCTTTGATAAAACTAATGATTGATAAATAGGAGAGATGTTAAATGAAAAAATTCTCATACAGTAAACAAAAATTATAGGCACCAGTAAAAGGTATAGTGCACCTGTAAAACTGTCAATAAATAATTATCTCATATATTTTTCTTACCCTCATATATTTTTACTAGTACACTAATTTTAGAAGAGTAAAATATATGACCTCTATGTTCATTGCACACAAATTTTTGTTTAATTAAATAAATATATATATTTTATATTAATTCATTCTATAAATGTGCAAACTAACCACAGTTATTAAAATAATCAATAAACTCTTAAGATTTTCAGTAACTTAGTTTTTAAAAAATACAAAAATTGGCAAAGACAAATGACTACAATGCATCTGTGTTAAGCATATTTGCTGATGGAAGCTTTTTAATATGCTTTTTCTAATTCTTTGTCATGTTTTTATATCTTTAAACTTTAATAGATGAACAACAAATTATTCTATCTTATGCTTTTATCAGAAAATGTTAAAGGTGACAAAATTTGCAGATATAAATCTGTATGCGTAACACTTCAGCTGTACTAGCCAACAACAGCAACAAAAACAAATGACTGATATGCTTTCTTTGAAATCATTTCAGTGAGCGTCATTTTGCCAAGTGGCACTTTTTACCATCTGATATATTTACATCTAAAGTAACTTTCTCTCTCTTGATTATTGATTCTCTTCTATTATACATAATAGAAAGTGAACATTTGTCAGTAATAGGTTTGAGAAAATGGACTTTTTTCATTGAATTGTCCTTAGTTTTTGAGATAATAATTGCCAAAAATGTATAAAACATGGTTTTTGGTATTTGTTTTTCTCAAAGAGAGAAAGAGGGACTTGAATAGTTGAATAGTAATAAATAAACCTGCACAGATAAATCAGACTATAACAATAAATCAGTCCTAATCCTCAATCAAAATACTTTCAACATATGGCCTTTTCATAATTCTCCCATTGAGACAAATTGTTTACTGTATTCACATTATGAGGAGTTCAAGTTTGCTATATTTATATCAATCAGCTTAAAAAGTGGTTGAAAAGATGTTTTTTAATTATTAATTGACCTGTTTTTTTTTTTTAATTTAAGCTAGGGCAAATGGAGCACCAGCAGATCCACCACCATACGTGCCTCCGGCTGGCCAATGGTATCCAGCACCGCCTCCAGCTTATGCCCCTCCCCCAACGGGACATTATGGTTGGGTGCCGCAAAACGTTTTTCCCAACCACCCGCCTCAGAACACTGTGTTTATGAGCGATGCACCACCACCGTATCCTGGTATTAATTTACCGCCTGGAGCTCATGGAGGTAAGAACTGAAGAAGGTTTAAATTCGATTTGACTTTATAATAGGGATAGGTCTGTTTGGTTTTCAGAGACATGATATATTTGGAAGGCATGAATATTGTTTCAATGATCTAAGTTCCTGGCAAAGTACAATGCAAAGAAAATAAATCCAAGATCTGTATCTAAGATACATAATAATTATACCAGACTTTCAAATAAATTTTCAGTTACGATAAGCTTTGATTTTATTATAATGTTGGCTATTCGCAATAATGACAGATCAAAATTACGATGTCATCATTTGACTTCTAAATTAACTAATTTGACAGCTGTCGCCCATTGATAGAAACATCGAATAAATCATAGCCTACTCTAATTGAGAATTTATTTGAAGGTCATTTATTAAATGTGGTATACATAGTTTTTTCTTTTTTTTATTGCAGTGTAGTTTGTAATTAGACTGGTTTTATAATTATGGTAAATGGTAATGATCTAAAGTTCTAACTAAAAGTTAATACTACACTAATGGCTAACCATAATAAGAGAGACATTACTGTTATTTTTTTTTATTTTTATGTGGTGATTACGCATATTTAAAAAAAAAAATATTTTATTTTCATGGAATCCACTTTACACTAGCTCAAAGTTATCGCCGTTGTTGAACGCAAAGCCTTTTTTCTTTCTTTTTTTACTTTTGTTAAGACATTCTTACGCTAATGACCTTCTTTTAAGATGTTTAATCACCCCTTGAAAACAAATCACACGACCGTCTATATTTAATTTTATGAACATAACACACTCATTATATATTTAAAAAGTGAACTGAATGAGTTTATAACTGTTTTAAACTTGACAATATTGTTTCGATTTTGACAAGAAAACTTGGACAAAACCTCAAAGTTGATTATCGTTGATCATTGATCCATTCACAGTAAAACATACAGTAAAAGCATCAACTTCGTAAATGTATACTCTTACTAGTCGGTGCATACATTTACTGATGTATTATAGAAGTATTCACAACCAATAAAATGTACACTTTTACTAGTAGGTGTATACATTTTCTAACCAACTTTCGTAGAAGTGCATAAATAAAACACGTGGTAATCTAAATGTATACTTTTAGTAGTAGAAGGGCACGACAAAATTACCGCGAATTTTATTGGGTCCCGGTGTAGCCAACATAACCTATATAATTCTTACCAGCACAAAATAATTATGATCGAAAGGAGGCGCAATACGAAGGAAAGCATTGAAATAAATACGTTGAACAGCATTTTTAAAAGTATAGTCGCGAGAACCAGATTCACGTTACAAATGAATGCACAATAGTTGTTCCTACAGGATCAATTGTTTATGACACAGGGCAACTGGTAATTTGACAATTTTAAATATCTGATAATCTCTTATCAGATGGTTAAAATTATCAACCTCTCAGTAGATTATGATGATATTACCTCTCGGTAATAATTTTAACAACAATGTATTTTTTGTAACTCAAAAGTGTTCGTGACATATTAATTTAAAAACATTACCTATCAACATATCTTTTATAACATTTGTTATGATTTCATTGCCTAATTAATCCACAGTGCAACAAATTCAAAACTATCAAAACTACCAAATGAAACGCAATAGCCATGTCAAACTGTTCTGAATTAAAATCATTTTGTCATCCAGCTTTTATCAGTTCCTTTATATACTGTTCTCACAATCAGTTAATTACAATAGTATGGTCAAATATTCATTTCAAAAATAAATTGATTAAGTATGCATGAATGGAAACAAAAATGTACATAATGTTAGCTACAAAAGATCAAAGTTGATTTTGCACACAGATTCAAGTAATGATATTGTAATATATTCTTCAATAAGTTTCGCTATTTGTATTTATTAGTACATTCAGTTGATACTTTGACTACTCTGTGGTAGCAAGTGTATGCAGTGTCTAGAAAGTGTACACATCTACTCGGAATAGCATACATTTTTATATAGAGTTAATACTGTTACTAAAATGGTCAGTAACTGTATACACTGACTAGTAAGTGTATACATTTACTCCAGGTTGCTATAAACCAAAACAACTTATATATTGGCAGATAAACTCATAAGAATTCCATAGATCTAGTCATTTTCACAAAATAGGTGACAGTGAAATATATTGCCGTAAATTCATGGTTACACAAATTACTCCCAGTATAAAAAAATAAAGCTCTTTTTCAAATAGAGAATGGAAACATGGAGAAGTAAAAGAGCATACGTTAACGAAAAAAAAAAGTTATAATTGACAATCGTGACCATTGGGATATATCTATTAAAACAACCTACATGAGTTATGCTTGTAACAATTTAACGACAATACGAACCAATAAAATCAGTAGATCTAAAACTAACAGACATTTTTTAACACAGTTAATCCCTCACCAGGAGCTTTTGCAAAGGCAGCAGAGGCAGCTCAAGCACAATCAGCTTACTACGATCCTAACCAGCCGCAGATGGCATACGTACCACCTCCAGCTTATTATGTAAGGCTCTAACTGTTACTAAATTGAAAAATATTGACACGACTTCTTCGTTTAATAGGAAAACCCACCCAGCTACGACCAGGCAACTAACAAGAAACAGCAGTAAGCCAGAGTGATTAATAATACGAAATTACACTGAAGTGCACCAACTATTTTCTAAGTATGATAAACGTATATAACGTTGTTTGCTTTGTTTTGAAGAATTCTTGTTATAGGTATATTTTTAATGCATACTGTATATATATTCTATGTTTTAATTAAATATGTAATAATCGTGTAGGTCATTCGGATAGTGAATGCTTTAAGAAATAAATTTACAGCAAGCTTCATACTGGTCTCTTATTTCATTCGTAAAAAATGTCTTTAGAAGGTGTTCTTTATTTGTTCTTTAGTGAATGTTGAACTGCTGGATGTTATAGGTTATTTTTAAGTGATTTTGTGTAGAAATAGACTAGAAAATTTATCAAAAATGGTTGTTACCGTTAGTTGGATTCAGTCGTGTGAGTAAGAACAATAATATTTATTACTCATGAACTAATTTAAAGGTTATAAACATGATATTAACATCAAAAATGACTTGACCGATGATGTTTTATCTTATCTGTTTTACTTTAGGGGCAGTTATCGTTATTTCAGTAAGTGCCCTTTGCGGAGCAGTAGTTTTTCTAAGTTGTTGTGTTTGGTAAGTAAAAGTAGTATGCTGTTTCTTTTCTTTAGTTACTGAAAATAAACTATTTTCAGTTGGGAATACAAACGTCGAAACCTAAAAGATTTATACATATTTAAGAAAACAACCATGTCTGATCTTCAAAGTAAAGATGTTAAATGCGAGAAGAAAATACCGAAGATTTTGTCATTTTCAAAATATTCAAAAATGGTGGATAATGCTTCACCAAGCTCCTCGAACACTACAGAGAAAACTTATAAAGGAAACGAACTTCTTGATTCTACAAATAGCTTCAAGTATTACATGAAGTTATTTCAATTATTGTGTATTATTTCTTTTGTCTATAGTTTCGATCAAGTTCGTTTGGAAATTGATATTCCTGACGACCAAGATGATGCCGGTTCGTGTCGTAGCACGGATTCTAGGAATACATTTTATTCTGTACGTAATTATGATCTTTGACATATGAATATACATAATTGTTTCTTTTTTTAGGTATATCCGATTACTAGAGCTTCATCAGTTGCGGAAACAATGAAGAGTGCCTTTTCGCAGGTTGATTTAACACTCTAAATTCAATTGTTTGTCTATTTTATTTTTAGTATCTAATTTATTGTTGTTTGTTTTTGTTATAATTGTTGTTTGCACAGTATGTATTAGAAGTTATATTATATTATAAGTGTCTATATTTTCCAAATGTTTCTATTTTGGCAATAAATAAAACAGTTAATTATTAACTTTGGGTGTTTTATATTTAATTTTTATGCTTCTTGTATTTTTCCTTGTTTTCTTGTTTCACAAATTGCAAAAAAATGTATGGTATAGCAGGGTTGTTGTATTACCATTTCACAAAACAAGAATAAAACATGTATTAAATATAAAAATATGGTTTATTTATGAGCATTTATACTATTTACAACTGAACTGAGTATTTTAATTGCTTTGTTTAAGGGGGGGTTCTCATGTAGAGACCGAAAAGGTAGCTCAACTTTGAGACAGTTTTTCAAACAAATTGCAATAGATATCAATATTTTTTCTTTTGCCATATATTTATCATACTTTAGTGTACAAAACGCCATAGCACCATAAAAAACTATATGCAAGAAGTAGATACGGTTGTAGGAAGTACCAGGTCTTCCGCAGCGTGCTTGTCTCAACGACGTGCACAATAGCTCCAATAAAAATAAATCGAAACTTCAAAAGCGCTGTAAAACTAGATGAAATTAGTTGGAGGCTAAACCAACTTTTAGTAATAGAAGTTGAAAATTGACAAAATGACTGCTGTTTGAATTTCAACATCGATTTTTACAGCTTTTTTTAGGTTTCAAATCGTTATAAGTAATATAATTATTTAAAAGTTTCACTTTTTATGAGGTTCAACCTCCAATAAAAAGTATTTCTCTAAGGGAAAAAAATAACTCGATCCGTTAAACGATTCAAAAGTAATCGCGTAAACCAGTTTGAAAGATCGTGTTTCTAGAAAAACGCATCGGTTGTATTGGTGTAAAAAACTCTACAAGAGAAGGTAGAAACACGAAACTTTTTAAAACTCCATTTCTATATGAACTCATTGAAATATAATAATTTAATCAACATAAGCACCTAGATCTAAACACTCTCCTTACTGTATCCAAATTTCACATTCCTAATTTAAAGTGTTACCGAAAATTATCCTTTGAATACGCACATTTCTTTGCGCCATCGTAATGCAGGAAATTTTGACCGGAGAATACCATAGGGATAGGCTATAAAACCGTAAAACTTGCGAGAATCAAAAAACTGCTTCAGGGGCTGAAGTAAAAAAAATGATTTTTTCAACCAATTCAATGAAAACCACCCTTAAAAATTGGAATAGTTTAAAAAACATGTTTAAGATATGTTTTATTTGTTATACAAAACCAGTTATACATCTGTTTCAAAAGACTATCACCAAATGAAGTGACATCAACTTAAAAAAAAAATAAGATTTATAAAATTTCAGCAAAATAGGAATTAATTTTAGCAGTCTCTTCTGCTATATCGGCCGCACTGATTTTTTTTTTAGTTTATGATTTCGGATTTGAAATCAGACTCCTAAAACCTTAGAGTTATGAATTGCACTAGAATTCTTGATGCTGACTTTTGGTCACCTGTTTTAAATTTTTACAATGAACAATTATTTTATTTCAATGCCCACATTGCTAAAAAATAATTAAAGTAAAAATTATTAGCCTAAATCTTCGTCTAAAAGATTATTATAGTGCCCTAGAGGTAAATTTTTTTTTCTAATATTTATGCACGCTGTATAATATTTATGTCGTGTTGGTGAAATTTTTCGCAATCGCACCTTTTTTTAATTTTTAGCAAATATTTAATTTAGAAACGAAAGTAACCACACCATCGATAAGTTGATATTTCAATTCATTAAAATCACACATTCGATTAAAACAGTTTTCCACAAAGTTTACATACACTGAAATATTTCTAATGTGAAAACCAACTCCTCCTGGAGTAGTAGGCTCTGGTTGTACATTATAAAGTAGTCAAATTAGACTATGCTTTAAAACATTTTGTAACAATCGGGGATTTTCATTTAGCTTTTTTTAGATGTTCTAAACAACAGTAGTCTCCAACAAAATATCTTGAAACAAAAAAGGCTTCATAATAAATAATTATTGTAATATGTTATAGATTAGTCCGATATCTTTGTTGCAAAATTGCAAAAGAATTCTTTCTTTGTACTTGCACCACCACAGGTAGACAAACTAACCAGTTTTATTCACAAAAATCTAAATTTTAAGACCTTCCGTCACTTGCATAATAATGTTTGCAGGGGTGGTATCGATGTGGACTTTTATTAGATTATTTCAAAATCTAAATAAAACTGTACAGAACAATATAGACTTTTTCAGTTTAGCATATAGGTAGGGTAAAAGAATAAAAGTAATTGTAAGTAATGCACCAATAGTTTATATAATACAAACGATTATAAACAAATAATATACATAAATTAAACATTTGTTTACAGAAAAGATAAAATAAAAACAGGAAAGAGCTTAAACTTGAATACGTATACCTCTACAATACATATAACAAAAGTAAAAATATTCATATATGAAATTATTGTTTTTTTTTATTGATTTTTCATTAATATTGTACTTCATATAATATCCGACTCGCGAATGAACACAATTTTCAGTGTATATTTTCATATGTAAGAAAGGAATTATCAAAAATAGAAAAGTGATCAGCAGCAAAAACCTGTGCAAAATCCGTCCAATTCTGGTCTACTACCTATTCTGGGAGTACACAAAACTGACAAAAAAACAAAAAAAGAACTACACAACACATATTTTACACTATACAAAATTTTATACATTAAGAACTATTCAAATTCGTAATATATAAAATAATACTATTAATAAATGACGAACCCATTTATTAGTAGTAAAATACTAAGTTTTGATCAAATTATAAATACTCTTTATTTCCTATTACGCTACTTGCGCGGCAGATCTGTTCCGTAAATAAAACACACGTCTATGAGTACAGAATAGCTATAGTATATTGCTTCATTTACGCATAATAACCAACATAAATAATAGACGGCCAACTAAACAATACAAAAATAAACATTTAAAAATCATAATTTCAACAGGATTTCCGTTCGGTAACTAAACAAGATCCGAAATCGTCCGCAAAACTGTCAAAGCTAAACAACGGTTTTCTTATTCTCATTACTTTACATACTCTAACAATTTTATTAATTTATTTATTTATAATAAGTATCCGGTATTCGAAATTGGTGTTCCGTTTTTTCTTTGTCTGTGGATTTGTGAATTCGCTTAAACTTCTGAATACCTTTTAGTTTGTTCGATTCACTGCAATCGTCTTATTACGGTAGATAAAAACTTAAGATCGTCTAATCTTTTTCAGTAGAAATTCGAGGCAGAAGTAGAAGAAAATTAAGAGGATCGCCGACAGTCAGGAAAACATCGAGGTGACAAACAAGTAGAGGCACATTACAACCAAAGGTCCCACGTAAAAGAACATGGTATTGTGCGACTTGTTACACACTGAATTGTACTGGGTTCTTAGCGTTACTAATTCCTTATTGAGCGAAATTTTATCGTCATTGACAGACGCGTATTTCTCTTTCAAGAGTACCAACTCCTCTTCAACGGCCGCCAACTGCTCCATGGATATGTTATTCGCCACCTGATGTTCGTTATCCGAAACTTTACTCGTAATGTTGTCTCTGCTCGTTAGATCTTCACTCAACGCTTCTACCTTACTTCTGAGCTGCTGTGCTTCATTGCAAGATTCCTTCCACTTCTGCGTGAACAGCATTAATTCGCGATTTAATTCGTCGATTTCACACGATTTCATGCTGTTTATCTCCTTCTCTCCAGACAGGGTATGCTCGAGCTGGTGTATTTTTGCTTTGTTCGATGATACTAGTAGTTCTAAATTTTCTACTTTACGTCTCAGCTCGTTCTGCTCTGATTGGAATTGGTATTTTAATGTTTTCGAGTTTATTTCGTGTACGCGTGGTTCCCGTTCTTCGGAGTAATTAGAGCGTTCCTGCTCCGATTCGTCGTTGATGATTGTTTCCTATGAAGAAAAGATTTTTAGTATGTCTAATAATGCGCAACGTAGTGATATTATCAGGTAAGTAACAATGTTTAACTGTAAAATATGTAGCAGTAAGTTCCAAGTAGTATGCCACACTGAAGAACAATGAGGAATCTTTTAGTTCATCAACAACGATGACCAGCCATTAGAGATTGATGTCTTATTAACACAATACTTGGCAGAAAGTAGAGTCTTTATGTCCGTTCTAGAGAATTTGCTTCGAAATTGAATGTTTGTATAGCCACAAAGAATGAAAGATAATGTTCAAACGATATGCAAAGCAAAATTTAGAGAACAAAACAAAACGTGAATTCTTCTTTTTACGTTAACCTGTGGTTCCTTTCTATAGTGAGTGATGATAATATATTGTAAATAAATGTATTTTTAATTATTTAGTTTTTTAGAAAATTAATAATAAAGCATATTTAAATTTGTTGCATATTAAATTTAATATTACATTGAAAATGATGTAAAATAATTACGTATTACCCGATATTTAATTTAAAATTACATTAAAGTAGGTGTCCGCAAAATTTTGTAAAATCACAGTGTGAATTTACAATGATAAAGTAAAACACAATTGAGGAGTTTGCTGCAAAAACGTGCAGCTCCAATTTTTTGCCTAATTGATGTTTTGTACTAATCATGATGTATGATTACATACATCATGAAGTATGATTACATAATCATGATGTATGTAATCATACATCATGATTAGTGCAAAACCTCAATTTGCAAAAAAATGGATCATACATCTCGATGTATGTAATCATACATCATGACTAGTGCAAAACATCAATTAGCCAAAAAATTGGAGCTGCATCGTTCTTGCAAGCAAACTCCTCAATTGGGAAGTAACATTATACTGATTCTGGGAGAGCATAAAAAAATATTCCTACTGTAAATTCACATCAAAATGTTTCGCAATGTTGTGTATAATATACAGTCTATAATATACAATTTTATGGTTTACAGACTTTTGCAGCTTATATTTACATAAGTACTGTAATTTCTATGGAAGTAACTAACACATGGGGAATATACAGCGTTACATTTTTGTAGCAATAGTTGTGATTTGGAAACTCTGCATACTTTCTTCACTCCTGTTGAAATGATACATTATATCTATGAATATTTCTTCTAGATAAGCACAACATGTCGGTACTACATTAATCGCGTTACAATATTATTGAATATCTGTTCTGCCCTTTTTTTGTTTATACATAATAAAGATTTCAAACAGGCAATTTAAACAGAAATAAAAATGAGGTTTAAATTAATTGGTTTTTATACAGTTATAAGAAATAATGTCATTAATTTGAAGACCTATTTAAATTTTTTGTTTAGTTGTTAAGTTGGAAATGAACGGGTGCTAGCTGCAGTTAAGCAGGTAGTAAACCGCACGATTTGACAAATGTCATTGCTAAAACATCACATTCTTGATATTCTACCTAATTCATACACACGATGTATATTAATACTTATATTGTATTATAAAGTCCCCAATAACCAACAAACAACAATCAACGTTCTATGATATGTTTTTCATCTGCGTCTTACCAAAAATTCACATTTGTGGCCAGGAATACTACGTTAGCCAGTCGGTTTCTTTATTCTTAGTCACATATTTCGTCAGGAAAAGCAATATCCAATTACGTACCTCGAATTCCAGTAATAAAAATAAACACAAAACAAACTACCTGGGATTCCCTAGCGGCATCCGTGTTATCTGCCTGTTGAGTCACGTTCCCCAGATTCTGTTCAGAGCCGACCGCGGTGACAAATGTTGCAACGGAATCGTCCGAAACTCTGCTCAGGTCCTCCTGGCTGTCCCAGTCGGACATGGTCGGCTCGGAGTCTACGTCCGTCTCAAGCTCGGCCTTCTCGTCTCCGTCCTCGATGACTTCAGCAAGCTGCGCTGTCACGTGGTGTATTTCAAATTGCTGAAATATCAACAAAAATAAAGATGTATTTCCCTACATTATAACAGAGTAATGGACTTTTATGTATCGTGATGTGGCTTACGGCAATTGAGTTAGACTTACCGATTTATTTACGTCATTGTGCTGCGATTCCTCAACGCCGTTCGACCTGTGCGCATCCGAGTTCTCGTTGTCGCAGTTTTCAAGCATCTCTTCCTTCAGTTTTAAATCATTCTCGATGATTAAGTTGCCTTTCTGGATTAAGGAAATACAAATATCACTTAAATGTTTTTTTCTAGTGGTTCTACTAGTTTATTCATGTGACTCAAGGTCAATAGTTTCTTTGTCTTGGTCAATAGGATTTAATTAATTTGTTGACACAATTTTTGAAAGTGATTGATTTAAAAAACTCGGTTAAATTTTAGATGTGAGTTCACGTTAATCGATTTCTCCAAAATTAGTAAACAGCAAAACAATTACATATTTTAAATACAAAAAAAAAAACTACTTAGTAATGCTGAAACATATAGGTATGGAAGGAGGCTACAAAAAAGCTCTGAAAATTGAGGGTCTCTTGACATTAGGCTATGAAACAAAATGTGTAACAATTCTTTATTAATTTTATTGATTTGAAGAGGCACCAACCTGTGTACCTAACTTCTCTTGTGTGGAGGTTCAAGGTCTGGAAATCATATTAATTTGTGAATAAAAAAGTTTATTTCTAGAATAATTTCCTCCAAAAGTTAGGTAGAAAAGATTTGGATTCAAATAATTAACAGGCACAAAAATGCACCTCTTTGCCAAATTTAAGCGTGCCCACTGCCCTCTATGGAAAAATTGACAAACTTTGTGACAAATGTTATACACAAATAACATCAAGAGGTGCATAAATAAAACCTTGCAATTAACCAACAAAAAAGAAATGCTAATAAAATTATCTTAGTTTGACGTATAGACTTTAATCACAGGAATGATCAATTTTTATAGGAGTTCTAACCTCTAATTGTTCAAGATTCTCCAGGCCAGAAGTAATCGGCAACATCCGTATATTCCTCAACATGTCGAAGTTCTGCTCCACTTCGCTGGCGTGCTTCTCAGCCTTTTCGAGTTTCTGTTCCAGTTCGCGAAACTTCTGCTCCAAGGCAGTCTTCTCCTCCTGGCTTTTCTTGCGCTCTTCAGAGAGTTGTTGTGCGATTTGCTACAAGAATCAATAATTAAATAATTACACTTTTTATGATACTAATATTAACACTATTTCTGAACAAACATGGAGAAATTCAGCAAGTTTAAAATATCTAACTAAAGCTCTCTTTTCGGAGAGCACCTATAATTTTCCTGGAACCGAATGCTGTCATTCTGACACAAATTTTGGAATCATGAGTGTCGGCTTATGGACGCATTCACTGTATTTTAATACATTGAAGTAATCATAATTTTAAGGTTATGACATACCTGGACTTCATCTTGTGCTTTCTCGAGATCCATCCGTGCTAGGAGTACTTCTTGTTCGGCAGTGGCGCGGGCTCGTTGCTGTTCTGACGCAGTGCCTACAGCTTCGAGTTGTTCAGCTAGAAGCTTACGAATGGACTCCTTAGCCGCTACTTGATATGTTGTTCTCTCCTCCTAATGTAGTGGAAAATAGATTTAAAAACTTTTTTTAGGATGGGAGACATTAATCAGGTGTACAAAAATTAATTATTTATATTATTTTTGATTACATTTCACAAATAACCTAATGATGTAATCTACCTCTCTTTCCGTGATCTGCCAAACGCCAAACAGTAACGATGTTTATTAACCATTTGGGTACGGAGTTAAGCTTATTATTATATGAAAGTTTAATAAGCACTTGACACTATGTCGTATGATATTCTTCTTAGGAAACTGAGTCGGTATGGTTTGACTGGGAGGGTGTATGACATTGTTGAAAGCTACCTGCTGAACCGTCAACTGTATACCTCAGTAAATGGACACACGAGTGCAACAAGAACAATTTAAGAGGTGTCCCACAAGGATCTATCCTGGGTCCACTGCTCTTTGTGCTCTACATTAACGATCTTCCCGAACCTATACCAGCACATGTGACAATGTACGCTGATGACACCACACTAACAGCGAGTGGGAATACCATTGAAGAGCTAAACGATCAAATGTCAACAGCTCTTGAACAGGCAGACTCCTTGTTCTAAAACAACGAGCTTCTATTAAATAAGGAGAAAACAAGCAAGATCAATTACACCTTGGACCGGTGGTTAACTAGTGATGAACTCGTGCGACTGCTTGGAGTAACAGTGGACTCCTGGAAACCTCACGTGGATGACCTCAGTCTGACTTTTGCCATCAAGAGAATCCAAAAAACCTCAGTTGAAGAAGCTGCTAAAACAGCTCATTACTCGCTGTTCCACTCCAATATTTGTTATGCGATAGAAATATGGGGTCACACAGCACACATGTACAAAAGCCTCATCGAGCAAAAGAAGGCAGTGCGAAGTATAGCAGGTGTAACAAGTCAAACTTCTTGTAGGCCTCTTTTTATTAAGTATGGTATTTTACCAGCCACATGCATCATAAAAACCTAGGAACGTTCCACAAGGAACGTCGTGGCAACGTAGTGACAAGAGGTGCAAAACATGACTACTTAACCAGAGGCCATGATCTGTTGGAGGGTATTAATAGCAGGTTAAAAACAACAGACTATCTGAATCGAGGTGTGGCCTGGTACAACATGTGCCCACGTGAATGGAAACAGGATGGCTTCACTAATAAACTGAGAACTTTTATGAACTTATTGTTATTGATGATTACTGCACAGTATGAATAAACTTATTCTATTCTAATACATAAAGTTAGGCATATTCAGTGCGTATGTCAATAAAATATCAAATATAGTGTATGAAAATTCTGTTCTTTTTCCAGTGTACACAATTGCGAAATTTGGTCATATTGATAATACTAGTAGTAGGATAATCCTATTATCAAGATTATAAGAAAATATTTACTATGTGATAACAACTATGTGAACAACTACAACAACAATCTTTCATAAAATCATTGCTAAATAAATATTATTTCATTAGAAGTATGTTTATAACTAGTGTTAAAAATTGATACCACATACCTATACACAGAATACCAGTTTAAGCTAAAATAAAAGAATAAAATTTTACAGCACTTTCAAGTTTTAGGAGTTTGATTTTTAGGCCTTTCAATTTATTAATTATAGTAAAACTAGGAAAATGTGATAAAAGTGGGATTTGGAGTATTCCATAGAACTTAGAGTTAACATAAAGAAGTTTTAACTTTCAGCTGTCAACAACAGCCAGATATTTCAAGGAGTGTACAACTTCACTATTCTTTTTAAGCTATTCTGGTAATGTAAGTTTTACTTCACATAATTCGGAAACAAAGCAAACTTTGAACATATTTATCTTCCATTTTAACTTAAAATGATATTCTGTATGTGAAGTTTCAATTTTAAACACTAGTTATAAATCACCTGTATGTAATTACAGGAAAATTACTTTTATTTGACAAATTGTTTGAGTATAAAGAATTTATATATCCATGCATTGTTAAATCATATTTCAATTATTTATTAGTATACACTTAAATTATCTATTGTGACTCACTTGAAAATTTAATCAACAATGCAATGTAATGGAATGGATACACAATATTTCTTTGGCATTTCGATTGTAGTATAAAAAATACTATTATCAATAATATTGTATTTTATCAAAAGCCAAGTAAAAATTAATTCAGAATTAACCTTTATCACATTTTTACTATGTAATTCTGATGATATTAAAAATATTTTTTATAGTATATAAAACTATGAAAAAATTAAAAAAAAAAAAGAAACAATCTTACGTGTAATTGTGAGAGTTCTTCCCGTAATCTATCATCTCCGATGTTCTTTCCAGCCTGGTTCAGCTGCGCTTCCAAAGCTGCCACCCTCGACAAAAGTCTCTCCTCGCCGACGTAAGCCTATAATTGTTTTTAAAGTTTTTGTAAAATTTCAAATTCTTTTCGTGTGCAAATTTCAAATACCCACCTGCCAACTTTCTTCCGCTGATCTTTTTGCTTCTTCGACCACATGCTGCAAGGCTAACAACTTCGTCTCGAGGCACTGCTCGCGCTGAGACGCTTCTTGGATTATTTGGTTCAATTTGTACAATTCATCTAACGGTACATAACCTAAAGGATAAAGGAACATTTTTGATGACTCAAGAGGAGTATTGTTTGTTTGGAAATGTATAATAGTGATAAGGATGAATAAAATTTCATAGAATTGAGTTAGATAACACAAAACTGTTTTTTGCGCAGAGGATAAAAAACTACAGAACCTTCTCGGCTTGCAAAAATGTAAGAAAACTGTAATAATTACTATTAGCTAAACTAAATTTTTTCCAACAGAAACTAGTAAAAAAATGTTTTATTACCAACGAGAAAAAAAATTTGCGTGAAAGTGCAGTGTCACACTGACTTTTCAGATATTATTATTACAAATAACAGCACAAAAAGAAACAAACACGTGTTGCCTCCCCTTTTCTTAGATAATAATTATGCTAAACAGGATAATTCATAACTCAACTCAAAAATGAAAAGGTAGAATCAGCATCATATTCTAAGTAAAAATACAGGATAATATATTTTCAGCTTTTGTGTCCAAAATAGCACCCTTTCGGTTCATTTTTAACCAAAAATTATTATTTATATTGCAGTAAATGTAAATCCACATACAACAAACCACAATTACACAATAAAATAATAAATAAATTGTGATTGTGCATGTATTTTGCATTGTCAAGCTTACAGTAGAGCTTCTGTCAGATATTTTGAGTGTGCTGTAATGTTCTACCTTTTGTTGGTTATTAATTTATCGCAGTCACAAAGCTGTAGGGATTGTAAAAGCCATCTCAAACAAAAAAGACCAATCAGAAAAAAGGTGTACATTTTTTACTTCAAATTTGATGCCTATTTTTATTCTCAAGACATTAATTTAATTTAATCATCCTCTATACCTAAATTAATTTAAATTAGTTATTTATTGAAAATGCAAATGACAATATAGAAAAATCTACAGTACAGAAAAAATATAACTATACTTCAAAATGAAGGGCTTAAGCATGACTTAAGCAAATGTACCACAACAAAGTATTAAAAAGTAAAAACAATACAAAAACAAAAGTATTTGAATTTGAATTAATATGGTCGAATATCACTGAAAGTATGCATGCTCCAAGAAAATATTTTCTACAAAAGTTGACAGGTTTCAAGCAAAACAAACAATGGTGATATTATAAATTTCCGGCTTGAACAGGAAGTAATATTGGTACAGATTATTGAACATCATAGGGAAAGAGAGTCCTGTGATATATCTTAGGATAGCACTTTAAAAACCAAATAAGTTTTAAAACCAAATAAGTTCTTTAGATACTTCTTTTTATATATCACTAAAGAAATGCAACTAAGCTTCTGAACGGTACCTCCAATTTGCACTTAAAGAACGGCGTCTAATCTTATCATAAAGTCTTTGAGCAACTGCAGCATTCTGCTCTCATTCTCCGTAAATAATCATCATGTCTACATACTCACTACTTGTGAAATTTTCCATTTTAATTTTCAGAGACACCAAATAATAACACCAAAATAACAGACAAACCTGACACATAACCTAATACGAATGCAAATGAAACTCAAATAAGTTGGATTCACATTGGACTTGACTTGATTCAGCTGATCCTGGAGTAGGTCAACGGGTGGCCAGGTCAACTACTAAAAAGGTTTCACGGCAATTTTTTTTTCTTTTTTATTTTATATATTTTTGGGATGCCAAAAAATATTTTGATAAACGAAAAATTATTACATATAATCTAACCTTGTCTATTTCCTTCTATTAAGCTAGGACTGGCTTTTGCTTCCTTTCCGTCTGGTAAATATAACTTAAGCGTGGCTATAATACATCCATGAGTAACCTTTCGGTTATTATTTTCTACAACATCGACTCCAAATTGAACTATGTCCCCAGAACTGACCTCGTGAGGTTCACCCTCGTTCGAAGACAGGCGGTTGTTATTTACAAAAGTGCCATTGCTGCTTTTCGTGTCCTACAAACACCTGCGTTAATTTTTTGACGCAAACAACAAATCGAACAGTACTAACGTGCAGGTAAAACTTTCCGCAGTCGTACCAAAGGACAGCGTGGTGCCTGGAGAGTACCTTACAATCAAATATGGCGTTTGTCTGTGTTGCCTTCGCCCTGGCTACGGACCGTCCTACCTTCACAGGCTGATCTAAGCACAGCGTCCTGTCTTGGAACGGGTGCGAGTTAGGACGACAGATCAACACAGCCTTTGCGCTCATGTTGTTTGTGGGTATTACCATATCGTTGTCGTTCGCAGAAGTTGGGTATTGGACCACATTGTGCACCCAACTGCCACTTACAACGACCATTGCCTAAAATAAACAACAGATTATACTCCCTTCCAATTTTTTTTCTATTGCCATTCTTTCTGATTAGATTAGATTGCCGGACTCACAGTAACATTTAGTGCTGATTTAGGAGCGTCATGAACGATTAGTTTTTTTGTACCATCTAGATGTAGAAACTGGCAAATAATCGAAGTTTAGTTCGTGAAATAAAATCGCGAACCTCAATTATTGTAGGGAATAGAGATATGTCAAAAATAGCCAGCAGTGAAATTAGGTGGATATTTTCACTGCCTGGAATACCAACCGCGCGAAAGTATTTATTTTATCAAATCTTTGTGGGACTATTTCACAGAGATGGACTATTTATACTTGGCATATAATGTCAAAAACTTAAGTTATTTATGCGTAGAAACGTTAACAATTACGCTGATAATTAAGTTTTCCTTGTCCTACAGGTTTAGCTAAATATTTTCTATTTCACACTCAGTTTTCATTACAATCATAAACCAGCATGCGAAGCTTAAAACTGTAGATTTTTATATGTAATCACTGAAATAATTAATAATTAAAAATTACCAGTGAATTCAATACAAAAATAGGTAATTATTTTAAATTAATTAACTTTGACCTTACAATACTGCCACCCTCACAAACACAAACTTCAGACATCCAATATGGCACCAACAATAAACAATAACAACTCATATTGATGTTTATTGATTTTTAAACAGCATTTACAGTATTTTTAAGATATTGAGGCATGTCAGATTTTAACTATGGACGATCTATGGGTTTTGGATCACACCAAGTAAGGAACCTTTCAAAAATAACTGATACTTTCTAACTTAAGTGTAACCCTTTCAGGACTCGCAGCACTCAAGTTATGGTTATCTAGCACGTGAGAGATGCATGCAAGAACGACCGGGATATGGTAGAAATCTTGAAACTTCGGAAGATTACAGATACTCTAATCCACCTAATAATTATCGACCTCAAAGAATCCCCGAACATCAGAATAATGGCAATTTGCAGTTTAACCAAAACTTTGCAAATGAACGGACGATCGACTCTCGTCAGCCTGCAATTCCAAGCAATTACTCACGTGATGTTCGCAGTTCTAATATCAGGGATTTTCCAGAGCGGAACTATTATAATCCAAGTGAACCTACTGGTGACAATTCATATGCAGGGATTCCTCATGTCAGTTCGAACAATACCTTTACGAATCAAGTAAGTTTGTTTGTAATAATGCTCTATGCACAATTTCAGGATTGTATAAGAATTAAGGTATGATTGAATAAAGGTTTTGATTGTATTTTTCGTCATATTAGTGCATTTAGGGCCCCAAATGCCCAGTAAATTGTCAAAACTGTGTTTTTCGGAACATTCCAGAATTTATGATCTATTAATGCCAACAAATTCCATCTAAATTCTATAACCTTTCTACTTTTTTTTACTATAGTTATTTTTTTCTCTATAGTTTTGACTTAAAATATTCCATTTAATAGAATTAGAATGCAAATGATAATTAACCCATTACCGCCGGTCGTCGCCGTAAAAACAATGCATTATGTGTTACCATACGGCAACGCCAGGCGGTAATGGGTTAATCTAGGTGAGGATAGTTGGGAGCTCTAACCAATTCAGCTACCATGGTCAGCGGAAATTGATTGGCAAATTTGGTGGTGCCTACTAGATTCTGAAGTTACAGCATGGAATAATTGCTCCACTTATAATAATCAAGACTATAAATGTAAAATAAATATTCATAGATTGTGTTTAGGTACAAATAAATATACAGGCTGTCTCATGGAACGTTAGTTTCTGGAACTTTCTCATGTTCTACTATTTCTGGAAATTTAAGATTTTGGCACTAGAATTTACTCGAACTGAGCTCTTCAGCTAAAATATTCTCAAGTTAACTGTCATGTCCGGTCACCGGAAGTTGGTATCAAGTTTATATATAATTTTCATGTTATTTTTGGTTTCTACGTATGAAAATACTTCATTTTTGATAATGTTTTCCTATACCTAAAGATCATCATTTTTGAGTTATTTTGATTATTCTAATTTTTTGGTGATTTTCGGGGTTACAGTTAAAATTGAATATCTCGGTTATTATTGACACTAGAAATTTCATGATTGATAGTCCAAAAGCCAGAAACATAACCAAATAAGACGATGCTTAGTTCATCACGATATCTTATACAGGATGTTCAAAATTTGCAACCCAATAATTGACTTTCGAACGTAAAAACAAATTTTCTCAAAAAAAAATAATCTATTTTTCTATTTATATATTACTTTATCATACGCAGTATGTAAAGTATTGTAATCGTGCCGAAAAAAAAAAATGAGATTTTAGCGGAAATAGGTCTTTTTGGGTCCCCTGAACATTTTTGACCAAGGTACAAAAAAATGTCTGTGTGTGTGTCTGTGTGTATGTGTGTGTGTAAACGATTTTTGTGGAGACGATTCCGGAGAAACTACTGAAGGTATCGGAACGAAAGTTCATATTTAGAAGTTTCATGACCTAACTTAGAGCTGAAAAGCTTTTGGTTCACAAGGGTCCAAAGGAACTGGTAGTTTATTCTAAGCCTTTTTCAAGGATTTTGCAAATGAGCCGCCATTTCTGTAATTTCGTCAAAATAGTTAAATAGTAAATTAAAGTAGAGGAAATTTTGAATAATTTATGTTTATGACATTTTTTGGTAAAATTCATACTTTAGCGTTTTAGTTTATTCTAAGCTTTTTTGAAGGATTTAGGAAATGAGCCGCCATTTCTGTAATTTCGACAAATTAGTTAATTAATAAATTAAAGTAGAGGACATTTTGAATAATTTATGCCTATGAAATTTTTTGGTAAAATTAATAGTTTGGCTTCAAGAGCAAATTCTATTTGATCGAGATCGGTCGCATATGCATTGATATGAAATTACATAGTAGCCAGGATTTTGACAAATATTTTTTTGTGTTGTCACATTCGAAAACAGCTGATCTCATCAGAGGTTGGAAAACCACTATGGAACGTTGCCGCTGTACTGCGGCAAATTATAAAATACAAATTTCAAATAAAGTAAGATCACCAATTTGATTGTTTGTTGATAAGAAATATCAACCCGTCTTTATATCTAATTCTAAAAACGATACATTGAGAAAATTATAAATAAAGTTTAGCGATGAGTGTAGTTTTATTTTAGTATGTTGGTAGGGATGTGTCATGAACAAATATAAATCTGTCAGAATTTGAATTACCCTTTTAAGGTGCGTTTTCATTAGTGACAATGGCAGTGGTAGCAGATGCCGTTATAGTATTTCCAATAGAACATTGATAGTGAGTCATGTTTATGTACATGCAAACTAATATGTGTCATTATCACGTAATGTAAGAAATACTATAATTTCGTATTTTACCACCGCCATTAGCTACCATTACCTACCAATTGGAACACACTTTTAAACTTGACGTTTCGTCAAAGTGGAACCAACCTAGCATTTACTATACAGACATCATTTATTTTTTTAAATACGTATTTCTTAAAAAGCAACACAATAAACGTTGATGTCGCTCCTGCCAAAAAGTAGATAGCCGACTCGCTCATATGCGACGGCGACTCTCCGCCTTCGGTGACGCGCCGCATCACCGCTCGTCGCGCTATTCCGTACTTTCGGCATTAGTGACATAAATAACTATTATTCTAACGACGTAGTGTAGGTAGTGTCAAATGCTGATGCTTTGACAATACCTACGATTTATCTCAATAGAATAGATTCTCATGCAGCTAAACTATTAATTTTATATATTGTATGATAAAGTCATGTGCCTGGCCACATCAGATTTTTTTTTTGTTAGTACAGTACAGCATCCAAAAAAAAAACAAATAATAAAAAAATCAAATCACCTAGTAACCGAGTAAAAAGCAATTTTTGTACATTTCTTTTTACAGAAATTTTGCTTTTGGTTTATTTTTTACATCCAATACTAATATTTTCTACTATTTAGCTGCAATAATTAATAATCTGAACCACCTTCGGTCTCAATTAGTTCGGATTATCGACGCTCTACTGTGCTATGTTTATAACTAAAACTATGTTCCCCTGAAATATTCATTAAAGTATTTGTAAAACTGCTGAAGATATGAGCATAAGAAATTGAGGTCCAATGATCTGGGTCTTGTTTTTGACGTCGTTGGGTTAAAGGTAAAAGCCACTAACTAACACCTCAAATAATTATGAAAATCTGACTTTAAAAAATAATACCAATAAATATAATGATATTTTTCAGAGAATTTATGGATTTTAGACAACTTAGAACACTTTTTGACCGCTCGCTCGTATAACATGCACATTTAGAAATATTTGGTTCAACATTAGTTACTTTTAAGCCGACGATTTATTAGCTTCTGCAAGTTTCCTTGCCAGTATTAGCCATTGGATTATGGAATATTGTCCTCCATTTCATCAGTAGAAGTGCATTCTGGGATTTATTGCATTACCTGCTTCCATGTTTTTAAATACATGAGCAGCATCTTTTGGATTAGTTTTTTTCAAAGCAGTGAAATTATCTGTTTCAATGTCTACAACTAGTTACTTGTTTATGGTCAAAAAATCATTAATTAATTCATTTAAAATGTTTATAAATTAGTAATTTTTAATTGATGTTGATATATCACTGTTATACTGTTATATGGTATTATTGGTCATTATTATTTGTTATATGGTATACTATTAATATGGTATCACTGTTATACAGGGCTTTTAAAAATAAAAAAAAATACTTGTTTTATTTTAGATGAACTCTTTCCAACCAAGCTATGATAACCATGCCACCAGTGGGGCTACAAGATATGTGAGTAAAGTTCTAATTAAGATAAGAAATATTTTGTGACCGTTTATGTTTTTTTTTAAGATTCCTCCACCACCAGTACCTCCAGTACATGATAACCAAACCAGCCATGCAGCTACACGATATGTGAGCTAGGTTTGAAATAAGTACGATATAGTTTGTAACGATTTATATTTTTTTAGATACCCCCACCACCAGCGCCACCACCTATACCTGACTTCTCAAGATTTACAGACCAAGATATGTCACTCATGCGGAACATAATTCAGAATATCAACACAGCAAAACCAACACCTGCACCAACTACTTATAATGTAAGTGTTTCCTAGATATTTGCTAATTTTGATGAACTATAAAAAATGGAAAAAAAAAAAATATAAATTTAGTCCTATGGGCCAATTGATGTTTTCATATTTTCATTTTACTTGCTGAAATATGATTAAATTTGTCATTATGACATCTCGTTTTTAGCCACCTTCTGCACAGTCTACATCGTTTAGTGGAGATGATCGAGTGACTTCAAATATTCCTCGATTTTCAAGGGACAATACCGTTGATGAGGTTAGTATTAAACGTAAACATCAATAAAATTAAAAAAAAAACAATTATTTCCAGTACGCGCCCATTATTTCATCATCGAAGAAGACTCCTGTAACATTCTTGAGGATCGGAAATACTACATCTGGTAATAAATCACTTGTCAGTAAACCGTTGGTAATTTTCTTAGTTTTCCCGCTCCGAATAGAGAACTAACAATTTTTTATTCTAGATGTCGACAACATTTTTCAATTCAGGAATGTCGGAGATAGCGCTGCTTGCTGCACAATACAAATCATCAACTAATACGGTAACAAATTGCATAAATTAAACATATGTATAGTTCAGGAAGATTAGACTTTCTCTTGCCAAAATTAGATATTGGAAACTGTTCTTTGGGGTGCCCAGAATATGAACCCAAAAAGTTTACTGCTCTAAATAGTGTGCTGAACTTATTATTTAATCAATATGTTTGCAAAAATAGTTTTTTGTTGCAATTAACATCATTTCTAGTTCAAATGCCTACAAAACAGGATAATTATCTAAATAAAATATATTTGGATTTGTTGAGAGAAGATTCTACAATTCCATTGTTAAAACTTTATATAGAAACACATATTTTTTAATGGACGTTTGACAGCTTGAAATTATTATTTTTCAATTGTGTTTAAAATAACAAAGTTTTTTTGCTTTAAAAACAATTAAAAAACCAAAATGAGTTGACAAAGTTGAATTTGCAATAAAGATATGTTTATGACAAAAATACATCTTTGATATTTTTATAGCTTTCGAATTGTCCATTTTACCCCCGACTTTTTAAATTCAATTGTTTTTGTACAAGTTGATATTAGCAAGCTAAAAATAAAATAGACGATTAATGACCATAATCATCGTTTAGTACAATTTCAAGTGACAAAATTACTTGCAATTATGTGTTATACTTACAATCTTTACAAAACAACAACACCTGGCGGAATTATTCATCAAAATCTAACATTATATTATAGAATATTGTAAAATCTTGATCTGAGAAAGAGAAATTGTGCAGTAAAAATACAGAGTGATTAACAATTCTAAACAAAAATTGATATAGCTAATCACAATAAAAATTAAAGTGAAGTTAATTTTGTAATTTTGTGACTGCGGTGGATAAAAATAATAAATTAAAAAAAATATATAAGAATATTTATTTATGGCAGAATGGGTTGACAGTGTGGTGGAAATTAAAACCAGTTGTAGAAAACCCACAGTACCACCGGTAAATTAGTTATGATTGTTATGTATTTTTTACATTGAATTTGGCATTTCATTTTAATTTTTGCCTCGAGTTATCATTGTATATTTGAGCAGTTTTCAACTTCTTGTATATATGAGGTTCTTCTATCTGTTATAGAAAAAGTTATAGATCAAATTGTTATAATCTCTTTTTTTAGATTAAATTGGGGTGGACACAATATACACAGAAAAGTATTTGCAATCATTTTGAAAAATAACAAAGCTTTATTTTCAATGGCTACAACTTCTCTAAAAATTTGAATAACTAATAACATTTTTTACTGTACTTTCTTTTATTAATATTTGAAATGTATGTACGTTTTGAAAGAAGAGAAAAACAAATAAGTTTATACTTAGTAAAAAATTCCCGTTTAGTTGCAGAAAATGAATGTAATAAACTAATGCGTGAGAGCAACACAAATAAATGTAAATTATATGTAGTAAATTACAGAAAAAAATAATATAATGGAAGTTTTGCTATTTTTTTTGCTTTATAGCAGAACTTCAATAGCAGAAGTGATTTCTTATAATTGAACAAATTTTTTTGTTTGGTTTCCATCTGTTTCCAACCATATTTTAGGGATTCCAGAGCAGTAAAACTTTTGAGGAAGATGATTTTGAGTAACAATTTAATCATTTCATCAGCTTTGTAATTAAGCTTTTCAATTAAATTATTTAATTTGTTATATATTTCTGCACAAACATTTCACTCTTACAAAGTTGAGGAAAAAGCACTTCTTATTGCGTAGAATTTGACATTTATGGCAAAAGGAAGAGATTTCAAAAGTATTCAATCAAATATATTTCTAACATTCCTGGACTATTGTCACTATTTATTGTATTATTGGTAACAGTGGTGCTCTGCTTAAGAAGGTAAATGCTCAGTGGTTCATTGTTATCTCGATTGTAGTTTTATATATTGAGTATTTTATTCTTTTAGTTTGCATTTTTCTTAGTAATTCTTGGTAATATCCCAAATGGACAAACCAGTTAGTAGAACCACATGGAAAGTTGTTATAGCACATCATATTTTGCCTTCTTAAACAGATTATTCTTTAAAAAAATATTAGACATACAACTTTAAACGAAATAGATGGCTATTCTGATGGCTTTGTTTTTTTTTTGTCCTTACAAATGAATCAGACGAGTGGGCAAGATGCGCCACACGACAGCAGATCCGATAGGGCATTCAATAACAAACCTGATTCACTAACAAGACCACGTGAGAACATATCTGATAGGGCACCTGATAACAGACCTGATAGGGCACCCAATAGCAGATCCGATAGGGCTCCAAATAGATCCGATAGGGCTCCCAATAGATCCGATAGGGCTCCCAATAGATCCGATAGGGCACCAAATAGCAGAACTGATAGAAAACGTGACAGCAGATCTGATAGGTCACACGATAGCAGATCAGATAGGTCACACGATAGCAGATCAGATAGGTCACGCAACAGTAAACCTGGAATTGTTCCCAGACCTAAGAAATTTGAGAAGAAAAAAGGTATGCCAAATCAAAAGAGACCCAATAAGAGACCTCTTGGTAAAAGAAGCAAAGATGAGGTTCCAAGTAAGAGGAAGAAGGAAGAACCTAAGCCGAAGAAATCACGTGGAAATGACGTAAGTTACCACCTAGTCCCTGTGGATGTTTTGTACAACATTATTAATTTATCTAATTATGAGTTGTTTGTTTCTGGGATTACTTGGGAGAAGTTAAGGATGTTTTCAAACTTTCTCATTAACCCTTAAAATCTAATTTTGTTCGTGCATGGTCCACTGTTTTAATAAAATAATAGTTTGAGCATTAAAATATTAAATATTGTTTATTTTATTTACTGCGCATATAATTTGTACTGGTTTAAGTATAATACTTTGCGCTTTTCTTCACAACAAAACATTGTAATATTTGATTCCATTATTTCAAAGGAGTGTCTTTCTTCTTACAATAATAATTTGGAAATGGTATAAAATATGATAAATTGTGTCATTAAGAAATTGCTAGATAGATTTTGAATTGTTTGGAAAATTTCCTGAAAAAACCTGAAAACATACTTTTCGGTAAAGCATTTTTATTTTGTAACACTGGGATTAATTATCAACTGATAACGATTAACACAACTGCAAAACGTTGTTCTGTATAATCTGTAAACTCGGTATTGTATTCTTAATATGTTTGTACATAATTCTCTCCTAAATTATGTAATATAATTTTTTAAGGAGGATTACGATGATGGTTGGAACGATATCAGAAAGGAGAAGATCAAATTTAAGAAATTGTTTCCGATCCAAGCGCAGAAGATTTATGCTTTAATGTTGAGAAGGGTACGTACATCTAAGCTATTTTAAAAATTCAGAGAATTAACACTTTATTGTTAGGAAACTCCTATCGATATTCCAGAGACCATAAAAGATGCTCCCAAGGAGGATTCCAGCAATTTACAAGAGGAGGTAATAATATTGATGATGGTCAAGCAAAAATAAATCCTAGAAGTACACCATAAAAATATAGTAGCAATTCTCGGACTTATTTTGGTTTTAATATAAAAAAATCTGATGTGGCCAGGCACATGACTTTATCATACAATATATAAAATTAATAGTTTAGCTGCATGAGAATCTATTCTATTGAGATTAATCGTAGGTATTGTCAAAGCATCAGCATTTGACACTACCTACACTACGTCATTAGAATAATAGTTATTTATGTCACAAATGCCGAAAGTACGGAATAGCGCGACGAGCGGTGATGCGGCGCGTCACCGAAGGCGGAGTGTCGCCGTCGCATAAGAGCGAGTCGGCTATCTAGTTTTTGGCAGGAGCGACATCAACGTTTATTGTGTTGCTTTTTAAGAAATACGTATTTAAAAAAAATAAATGATTTCTGTATAGTAAATGCTAGGTTGGTACCACTTTGACGAAACGTCAAGTTTAAAGGTGCGTTCCGATTGGTAGGTAATGGTAGCTAATGGCGGTGGTAGAATACGAAATTATAGTATTTCTTACATATCGTGATAATGACACATATTAGTTTGCATGTACATAAACATGAGTCACTATCAATTTTCTATTGGAAATACTATAACGGCGTCTGCTACCACTGCCATTATCACTAATGAAAACGCACCTTAAAAAGGTAATTCAAATTCTGACAGATTTAGATTTGTTCATGACACATCCCTACCAACATACTAAAATAAAACTACATTCATCGCTATACTTTATTTATAATTTTCTCAATGTATCGTTTTTAGAATTAGATATAAAGACGGGTTGATATTTCTTATCAACAAAGAATCAAATTGGTGATCTTACTTTATTTGAAATTTGTATTTTATAATTTGCCGCACTACAGCGGCAACGTTCCGTAGTGGTTCCCCAACCTCTGATAAGATCAGCTGTTTTCGAATGTGACAACACAAAAAAATATTTGTCAAAATCCTGGCTACTATGTAATTTCATATCAATGCAGATGCGACCGATCTCGATTAAATACAATTTGCTCTTGAAGCTAAACTATTAATTTTACCAAAAAATTTCATAGGCATTAATTATTCAAAATTTCCTCTACTTTAATTTATTAATTAACTATTTTGTCGAAATTACAGAAATGGCGGCTCAGTTCCAAAATCCTTCAAAAAGGCTTAGAATAACCTAAAAAGCTAAACTATTAATTTTACCAAAAAATGTCATAGGCATAAATTATTCTAAATTTCCTCTACTTTAATTTATTAATTAACTATTTTGTCGAAATTACGGAAATGGCGGCTCATTTCCAAAATCCTTCAAAAAGGCTTAGAATAAACTACCAGTTCCTTTGGACTCTTTTCAACCAAAAGCTTTTCAGCTCTAAGTTTGGTAACAAAACTTCTAAATATGAACTTTCGTTCCGATACCTTTAGTAGTTTCTCCGGAATCGTCGCCACAAAAATCGTTTACACACATACACACACACACACACACACACAGACATTTTTTTGTACCTTGGTCAAAAATGTTCAGGGGACCCATAAAGACCTATTTCCGCTAAAATCTCAATTTTTTTTTTCGGCACGATTACAATACTTCATCATACTGCGTATGATAAAGTAAAAAGAAAAATATTTTAAAACGGGACATATTATTTTCTCAGGAGAGGTTAGACCAAGAGTTTCATCAACGACAAGAGACTTTTCGACGGGTAGCTGAGGAACGAACGGCTAAGAAGCGTGAGAAGCGAAGACGACGAAGAGAAAATAAGAGACAATTTGTAAAGAATTCTTTGGACATGAAATAACTTGACTTTATGTAAGAATAACTTTATTATGCAGTTGTACAAGAATGAATAAATGAATCAGTATGTAAGAATAAATAACTGTCCAATAAATAAATATTAGATTCACTGTGACGTCCTTATTGTTTTACAGTCCTAAACCTACAGCTCTTTCTTATTCATTAGACTTGGTTCACTGCTGCGAGCCAATGAGATGCGAAGACGCTTACTTCCAAGTAGTTGACCATGCTTTCCCTGTATTGCAGAACCTGCTTCTTTCAATGACGAGAATGTCACAAAGCCATATCCTTTGCTGTGGTTGCATTCCATCATCACTTGCGTACGTATTATCAAGCCAAATTTTCTAAACTCTTGATATAGGCGTTTTTCATCAACAGTTTTGTCCAAGTTCTTAATATAAATACTAACTTGTTCAGCCCTGAGCTCTTGTTTAATATAATTTAACCGTTTCACTTCCTTCGCCCAGCGCTGAGCTTCCACACATGCTGGTTTGTTTGTTTTTGCGTCTCTAAGCCACTTTTTTTCTTCTTTGTAACTTGGAAAACCAAACACTTCGGACTTTCCGTCGAAAACCATAGCGCATAAAGTACGATATTTTATCGTAATCACTAGTACTAACAACTTTACTATTCGAGAGGTTTTGTTCTGTTGAGTCAGAATCTTTAGCGACGAAAACAATCGCAAAAGTCGGCAGTAGCCTGTTTGATATGGTAAGTTGCGGTTGTTAGAATACAACCTGAATTAGACAACAGTTGCAAACGTAGAAAGGCAACTAAACATACTTCGGTGCCACTACTGATGATTTGTAGTTATTAGGTATGTACTCTTATAATTATTTATCTATTTTGCTGAATGGGCATTTGTGATTACGGAGTGAGTCACTAATAACGTTCGTGTACTTCCCGTAGAAATCTTGTATATAAATAGAATGCCAATTTATTCGGGATGCGCAGTAAATAAATGCCCACTGTGGTAGATGAGGTGGATCGAATGCGCAGTGAGTCGGTACCAGCGCCACCTAACGGACATACCCAAAAGATAGAATTATTAGTAATTGATTGTAATCAAATGCTTATAAACGGGTGATCTCTAGAGCATCTGAATATGAATCCGACCTTCAAAGTTGCATATTACGTTAGGTTATTGCGTTTTTATTGTCTTTTTATCGCCTCTTTTATGAACACATCTGGCACACGAGTTAAACTACTGTAAATGCTTCAAAAACATTTATGAACAAGATTTTTGAGTAGTTTCTCAGGCAAAAGTGCAAATTGTGAGATCATTTTGACGTTTCTTGGACAATGGGTTCAGCTGGTAAAAAATTTTTAAGAACAAGGTTTTTGAGAAAAAAATCTACCCAATACCAAATTTCACATTCAGTTCACAAAATCCATATTTCCTATAATTCTTCAATAAATTGACCCTTTATCGAAAATTTTCTTATGTCTTACCATAAAATATTTACACAAGCATCACACAATAGACCTACAAAAATCTGACGTCAAAAATCAGTAACAATTAACGGTCGGAAATTAAATTTTCAACCAAAATGTGTATTTTAATTATTAAAAATCAACGTGTTGGTGAGTTTTTAAAATAGCAGACCGCCTCAGATTTTATTGTTTTCATACTTTATACGCACTTACTGAATGTATGTGCCCCACAGGTTGCAGAACTTAATGCACATTATATTCTTTCTAGGTCACATAATAATTTTCTCTTGGTACAATTTAGATTATTGAAGGCGTTTATAATACCAGGGTTATTATAAATTATTGTAGTAAAAGTAGGCGGTGAGACCTAATGTACAAATTTGTATTTGCCGCTTCATTTGAACTAAACACAACTATGGTACTAATGTTCTATGCGCAACTGTTAAATTGGTTGCATAACCTAATGGAAGTTTGATACTTGTTTGGTAAAGCGGCAGAAATGTAATAACATCAGCATTGTCTTCTTCGACTTCAATCATTTATAATATTAATAATGACTCTTTATTTTCAAATGCTGATTTATTTAAATCATTGGAAATTGATTACAAGTTTTTTAAGCTTATCATTATATTTTTATAGAGCTAGCGATTGTATTGCACATATATTATGAAAGAAACATTCAAATATATTGATTCACATTTATTTATTCTATTGCACATTCATATAAATTTATTGTTTTTTTTAATGCTGAACTGATTTTTTGGATTACTTAAATATATTCTCAAATGCCTACAATAAATGCACGTTTATTTTATACAGGATTTTTATAAATGATTGTATAAGATCAAATTAGAAATGTGCATATGGAAACCAGGTAATATTGACACTCTTATTGGAACACACTGTACAGTACATGGTTACAAGGTGAATATAAACGGAATGTTATGCAACCAGTTTCACATATGTGTGCTACGTGCCTAACCTCCTCAACTTCACGTTGTTTTTATTTATAGGTTAGAGTTAGACAACAACAACTTGCTCTTCAAAACAACAAAATTGCCAGCCACTACTTAGCTAAACGATGTCGGGGAGTGAAGATGAAAAGAAAAAGCCAATAGTCGTGAGGAATTCTACGGACCTTCAACGACTAAAATTAGAGAAATTGATGAAGAATCCCGTATGTAGCATTATCTCGATATGGACGTAAAAACCAACCATATTAACTTGTAGGATAAACCGATATTAATTCCGGAGAGGCCGAAAGAACGTGGAATTCCAGTCGTACCAGATTTCGTGCGTAACGTCATGGGATCTAGTGCGGGAGCTGGTTCTGGGGAATTTCACGTTTATAGGCATCTGCGGAGGAAGGAATACGCCCGCCAGAAGTATATGAAGGAAAAGGGTGAAAGGGTCTGTCATTTACAAGAAACGCAAGATTAATATTTATTATATTATTATTTTGTATAGGAGAAATTGGAACAGGACTATCACGATAAGTTAGATGACAATAAACGTAAAGCTGATGAAAAGACTGCTAAAAAACGAGCCAAACGTTTAAAGAAAAAGAAAAATATGAAGAAGAAGAAACCGAATACAAAGTCTTCTAGCAGTGAAGATGAAGAGAGTAACTCTGACGATGATAGTTCTAATGAAAAAAGCGATGATAGTAGCCAAGATGATCCTAGATCTAACGAAGATAATGGTAAAAATTCTGAAAACGAAGAAAAGCCTGTTACGGTGTCTTCAAATAATACTGAAACCATTGCAAATGAGAAGGAAGACATTCCTGAAGTGAAAGAAGACTCACCAAAACCTGAGAATGACTTAGATCATGAGGAAATTGTAGATAAGAAATAATTAGAATATGTGAAAAGTATCAAAAAATACTTATTGTCTTTTTATTAAAGAATGTTTGAAACTTTAACATAATCTATTATCTTTATGTTGCATTGGAAAGTGTTATAAAATGTTTGCTGTAATTTTAAGAGCATGTAATTTCAAAAAATAAAAGTCGTACATAATTATTATTCTCAGTTTTGAGTATATACAGGATACAAGAAAGAGAAGAAGGTTTTCTTGTCGTAATTTGTAACACGCTAAAATCAAGTTTGAAATAGTGACAAATTTTGAGGGTTTGTTGAGAAAATTTGCTCGAAACTGCAATTTTCTATACTCGTAAGTAAATATAGTTGCATAATCAGTCTTGTATATTTTATTTCAGTAACAATTAGATAGCGTTGTTCTAGGAATATAATGAACAATGCACTGATAGGCAATGATATTTTAAAAAATAAATTATTTGAAACAAATTATATCGGAAGTTTCGTTTCATTTTCGTTGTCAACGTTACATAAATCAATTTTATTTTATTTATTTGAAATCAGTTTGAAAGATGCCGCCCATGACAGCTGTTCAATTAGCCTGATTAATAATTATTATTGCACATTATATTGCATTCACAACAATAATTTTCAAAATTTGCGTCAAATTTAGCAAAATATTCGAGAACCCATCTAGTTCCCCCACTCTTTAGAATGTGGTTCGGGATGGGGGAAAATGGAAATGGCGTTTCTCATGTTGGCAATGGATTTATCAGTTTTTGGGGCGACCGCGTATTGTGCAGTTCGTGCGTTGTTCCGTGTTGGTTTATGGTAGTTTTAATCGTAATATAGTACAGTTAGTGGTATCGCAAACACGCTTCGTAATATTGTAAGTACTCTCAAGTTGTCTTTCCTTTGTTGGACTGTCTCGGTGTGGCGCTCACGATAAATGCTGGTTTGACAAATCAAACCAAAATGGCTGAATATTGATTTTGTCTGGACGGGTTTTTTAAAACTCCACCTCGCGAATGTACAGTTTTCGTTCAAACGTATGTAGTTCTTGTTGTTAGTGAAAACCAGCAGTAAATTCGTATACAGAGACAGTTACGTTGTATATCATGTTTTGGGGGAAGACACATACTTGTCATCTAACGTCACTTTGAATCGATTCTAGATTTGTAAGCATAAACTCGTGTCACGGCAGCAATTAGCGATTTTACTTGTTCGGTTTCACTTTTTACCATAACAACAATAATTAGTGCCCGCCGATCTGACGTTTTCCTTTTTCCAAGACGGACAAACGTCACATTTGGCCGTACACCTGTTTTAAAAATACAGCCTTCACATTGGCTGTGCACCAGCTTTGAACAAAAATATTAATATTTATAACGTTATTGAAAGTATGTCAGATCAGACACAGCTCTATTTTTTTGCGACGCCAAATAAATGTGTTTCTTTTTTATTGTAGGTAATGCAATAATTTCCCAATTCGGAGTTTGAGCCCCGGAACTATCATGAAAATGGTTTTATCACAACGACAGCGAGAGGAGCTGTAAGTAGATTTATTTTAACTAAAAATAATCATCATTCAAGAAAAAGTTGCTTTATGAGATAATGTCATCTGGTCATTTGTTTTGTTCATGTTTGCGCGGACCAATCACGTTGCTTTGTGGTTATTCATTGATGACAAGTGAATGGAGTTCCTCTTTTTTTTTTTTCGCGTGGTCTTTGGGTCTTTGTAGGTTATGCCAGGCACCGAACGCGATTTGCATAATCAAGTGGATTCGGTATTGATCATCGTTATTATTATGGCGCGGTACTATAAAAAAAAGTTTGCAAAATCTATTACGTAATCGTCTACGTCGGTATTTTTACGATTTTTACCGAATCGTTGAAGCCGCTCAAGTGATCCGTGAAGAATTTTGCGCTAGGTGTGTTTTGTTCACGAATCGTGCCCGGTTGCTTTCACTTTCATGGGAAAACAATGGCAATCCGATCGATTTTTGTTTCGATTGTATCTCTACAAACAAAAGTACTACTTTGTATTTATATGCAACAATAGCGCCCAAAATATTATTAGGTGTTTATAGATAAATTGCATTAGCCGCTTACGTACTTTGCTGTGTTTAAAAATTAATTACCTGCATTTATGTGTTTGGAGACTATAAATAAAAAACTAATCGCACTAAACTAATTAGGTACAATACCATATATGATTAAAATATTAAAACTTTGAGCAATTTTACGCCCCTAGTTAATATTCCTACAACCACGCCCATGCTGTTTGAAAAAAAATCTTGTAATACGTAGATTTTTAACAAAAATAATCGATTTCAACATTTAGTAGAGAATTAATGAAATTGACCTTGTATTTTGTGATTGTGAAATACCAGTTTGCACACGTGTTTGTGGGGTTGACTTAATTTAATATAGAATAATTAATATAGATGTATATAGAAGATAATATTATGTTGCGGCTATAAACCTTGTTCTTGCTCTTTACATTGACCGGAAGTACTTGATAGACCGCTTAGAAGAGGAAAGAAAATCATGGCGCCTGTACTTCCGGTCAAATGGTTTTGATTTGGTTTTGAGAAAGCACAAAGTTTATTTTTTCTTAATTACATAGATGTTTGATGAATGGTACTATCATTATCATTATTATTACAATAATGTTGATAACGTTTTGTTTATACTGGACTCCAATTATTTCCGGACACATGGTGTCTATAATTGAGAAAAAAATCATTCAGATATAGGTGATATAGGATATATAGGATATAGGTGGTAATGACACAACCAATATTAATTAATAATTAGCCTAAATACTAATATTTCGACTGGATTAGCTTAGAGACATTACATGTAACAATTTCGTAGTGACGTTTTGTGAGGGTATTTTTTTTCGTATATTCTGAATCTCACGTCTGATATTTTGACAAATTGTCTACTTTTTTTTTAAAAAAGCCGTATTTTTGCGTTTTTTTGGCACTGATTTTTTTCAAAACTAAACAAAACACAATTTTGTTTCTGATCCAGATTCTATGAAAGAAATGCACACCAGAATTAGTTGTCTGTTGTTCGATATACTTTATTGTTAGCCAAGATAATCATATAGTTTTTATTATTGCATTTTTGACAAATGTAAAATGTTCACAGGTTTTTGTATTACTATAATAAAATAAATCAGTTAGAAAATAAACTGCTTCCGGGTTATGCCGTGTGTCAAGAATTGTTAATGCTGACGTTTCGCGAACCATGTTGCTCGCTTCTTCAAAGCTAATTGAATACTGAATTGAATACTGAATTGAATACCAGTATTCAATTAGCTTTGAAGAAGCGAGCAACATTGTTCGCGAAACGTCAGCATTAACAAATTTTGACACACGGCATAACCCGGAAGCAGTTTATTTTCTAAATGATTCTGGCCGTGAAAGCCTACGTACTTATTTAAAATAAATCACTGAGTAACCTAGGGAAAAGTCATTTTTGTCGGTTCCTATTTACAGACAAATGTTGCTTTTGTACTCGTACTTTCCGCTATTAAATAAATAATAAATAAATCATAATTGAATTATAAATAAATCCCTTCGATATCTCTTCAATTTTGACTTTTTGGCATTCTTATAGTATATGAAGAGCGGAATCGAATGGTGTTGGTTTTATTAAAATTTAACTTCTATCCAATACTCGTATTTTCTACTATTTCGTTGTCATATTTGATAATCCGAATCACCTTCGGTCCCAATTAGTTCGGATTATCGACGCTCTACTGTGTATACATTTTTGATCAGCATTGAAAACTGAATAGATATTTTTTTTCGACTGTCGAAGTTTTTTGATCTGAAATGTGAATACAAACTTATCTCTTAAAAAGTAAGGAAAAATTCGTAAATTGGCCAAATCGGTTAACTCAATTTCCGTAATTTTTAAGCAGTTGATATGAAATTTGGTTTAACTAGTATATTATTTGACGAGCACATAATTAAGGATATATCGCGAGCATGAATTATATCAAATATTTTAAGTTTCTTTGTCAATGGTGGCGAGAAGAACTGTCACATAACTGTCATCCACGTAGGTTTTGACAGTACGTTCACATAATGATGACAGTTTGTTTTAATAATTAAGTCATGAAATTTGGTATACAAGCTTATCTTTTAAAAAGAAATTCAAGTTCCACACCGAAAATATTTTACGGTGGGGGGTATTTTAACTTCGGCCCGGCTGAAGATAATTTTCAGAGTAGTTTTTTTATTACGCTAGCTAGAATTTGTGGTAGGTAAGCAAATTATTTGATAGTTAAAAACGTTTTTCTTTGTTATTATAAGTTAATACATTTTTCGTTACTTTGGCAAATACTGTAATTATTGTTAATATATTTAATTCAGTACACTAATTATGTAGTACTAATACAATATTGATCTGTGAATTCATGGATATGAATGGTGAATGGTGATGTGTATTTCAAAATAAAGGCAAACAAAACTAAAAAAACTAATAATATAATCATATTTGTTTGTATACTTGTGTTTTTAGTACTATAAAACAAAAGAATGAATTAAAGTTAAAGTACGGATCACTATAACACAAAAGGACTCGGACATTCACCTGACTATAAATATTGAATACTTACCGAAAAAAAAAAACTTGAAATAAGGAATGCATGATGCAATTGCTAGACAAAAGATTGGAAGATTGGAAGTATTGATGTTTATAACAGAATTGGAAACACCAGAAATATTTTGAGGGGATCACACTGACAGAGAGAGAGTGAGAGAGAGAAAAGTGTGGAACAAATTTGAGCACGTTGGCAGCTTCATCGTGGATAATACCGGAAGTGAAGAACTGTATGCCATATGGTGGGAACACTTTTTATGTCAATAGTATGGCAACATCAAGGACACTTTAATTGGCACTGTTACAAGAAGACGCAATGACCAGCACTACCAAATAATGCAATAATTGGCTGCCAAAAAGCAAAATCGGTTGGTTTGCGGACTCATCCTACGCATGTGTGCGTGTTTTCATTTATTTGCGTGCGTCAGCATCAAATGATGCTACACAATGTGGGAAGTTTGTGGGTAGCCATCAACATTCAGCCAGAAATGCACTTTATTACCCAAGTTCATCGTCAAGTTCGTGCAACACACCTGCCAAACAAAATGTTAATTGGCCGGCTAATTTAAATATAATACAATCGCCGAGCGTATGGCGCAATAAAACTTTTCGAGTGCGAACTTCTAAATTCTATCTATCCGTAACCTCTCTCAATTCTCACGGTATATTCTTTTCGTGCCTCGGGAAAAAAATACACGACATCGCATTGTGAGCGCCGTATGGACAGCCACGGAACGAACAATACTTTCTCTTTCAGATGCTGCGGTTATGCTAAAATGGCACGGCATGGTGTATAGCAGCGCGTATAGCGGGAAGTTGGAGGAAAAATGCCAAACACCGTTACGCCCGTTCGGAGGCAATGCGAAACAATTTCAACCGCCTCTGGGCTCCGTCTGAACTATTTATTCCCCGATAGAATGAGGTGTAACTGTTTTGCCCATTCGATCCATTCGATAGATAGTTTAAATGCCTGATTGTGCGAGGGAAACGCCGCGGAAACCGTTGGTTCTTCACACCGGAAACGGCAATTCAATTAAGAGATTAAAGTAATCCGAAACGCGCTAATAGGCGCTAATTATGTATTTAGCGACGAAAACGTCAGGTCACTGCACCTGAAGCATATTAGGTAATTGTAGGGTATCGCCTGCATGTTAACCCATTTGGTATGTAGCGGTGGTGACGATTTAGGGCACCACGGAAATAATCTAACGAATTGCGTCCATTGGTGGGGTTATATTTAGGGTGTCATAATTTACCTCGACACGCGATCTCCATCCTAGGCTCATAAACGCGCGGTGTTTGTTTATTTTCTTCGGGTGTTAATCGACTTCACTGTATAATAAACACTGGTTTACTTCAATTGGTCTGAATATTGAGTTGTTCTTGAATGATTTGGCTTACAATTTCGGCCACACGCAGAAAAGTGATCTCTCGAACGAAGAGAGAATACTTTGATGAAGTAGTTGGTAGGTTCGTATAAACGCGAGAGATTATCGATTTCAACCAATAAATTTTATTTCTTGGAATAATTACTAGATTTAAGAAAGTTGTTATTCTGGTGAAGTAAGTCACCAGTCTTCAATGAAGTGTATATTTTTATTCCCGGTAAATATTGTTAGCTACTTAATGTACGAATTTAAAAGATTTGACAAAAATACGTTTTTTATTGCTAATTAACAAAATAGATATGTTATATTTACTTACTCGTTCTAAACTGTTGCGTGCGTTACATCAAACTATTCCGTGTTGAAACGTATACATATTGTACACTAGGGTGGTCCAATTTTCTATTTTTATTTAGAAAGCAGCGATCCCCCTAATCGTTTCCAAAGCCACAAAGAGTGAACACGTATTTTTTTTCTTCGAAATTTTGCGTCTTAATGGTGCCGCTCGAGGCCTCAAATTTACATAAGAAAATGCACGGGAAAAGGAAATTTTCTGGTATTTTTCGAATAATTGTTCGGGGTTTGGGAAAACTTAAGACTAAAGTTATAGAACTCGTAGAGGACTTTGATGCCCCCAACCCACCCCCACAGTGCCCTGAAAACTACCCTTAAATGAAAAAATTTAGATTCTTCAGAAAATTAACATAATTATTTCATTCTCTTTTTCTTTCATAGAAATCATTATTATAAGTCTAGTGGGATGTTTTTAAACATTAGTCAATTAATTTCTATTTGTTTAAATAAGTCGTTTTTCTCGAAAATCCGTCTGAATTCTGTTTTCTGAGTTGGATGGCAGTTTATTATCCTCCTAATGTTTAAATAATAAATTATTATTAATTTTAAACTTTTTTCTAAATCTTTTAGAAAAGTTTTAACTTTTTTTAAAGAACTTTTAAATTTTATGTTCGAGATATCCCAAGTGATATCATTTATATTTTGGGATGATTTCCATTGTTTAAATAATAAAATATTATTCGCTTTCAATATCATTTATTCGAAAAAAATTTAAAGAAATGGCATTTGTTTAAGCAAATGTGGGTTTATTTGATAATATAGGCAAACTATATCGAACATAAAATTTATAAGTTAATTTCACAAAACCGCTGATTTTTCTATCATGATTACAAAAAAGTGAAAAATAGGAAGACATTTTTTGATGAATAATGTCATTCTAAGATAATAAACTGCCATTTTGACCTCAGAAAACGGAATTCAGACGGATTTTCGAGAAAAACGTATGATTTAAACAAATAGAATTTGTTTAAACAAATGGTGGTTAACGGACAAATGTTTATAGCCATACCACTAGACTTAACGAATTATTTCTATGGGAAAAATAGAATGAAATGATTAGATCGGTAAAATTTTCTGAAGAATTTAATTTTTTTTTATTTTAGGGTAGTTTTCATGGCACTGTGGAGGCGGGTTCGGGGCGTCAAATCCATATGTATAATAGTTCAAATTCTTCTTTCAAAAGTCCTCTACAAGTCGTATAACTTTAATCTTGAGTTTTTCCAAACATTTTCCAGTCTTTTTCCCATGCATTTTCTTATGTAAATTTTATGCATCGATAGGGATCATTAAAAATCAAAATTTCGAAGAAAAAAGTACGCGTCCGCTTTTTTTTGGATTTGGAAGCGATTTGGGGGGGATCATTGCTTTCTATCATCACAAATTTTTTTGCAATGCGTTTTTGAACCACTAATCACCAGGCACATCCATACTTCGTTTTTGTTTTCGTACTAGGTTTCGCTCCTTTACGGCGCACACAGGGCAAAATCGTCCATTTAGGGCGACAAAAATAATTTTGGCAACCTAACTTAATTTTTGGCCTACTACAAATACTTTGAGTGCATCAAAAGTTATTTTAAAACAGAAAAATCTGATGTGGCCAGGCACATGACTTTATCATACAATATATAAAATTAATAGTTTAGCTGCATGAGATTCTATCGATATCGATCGTGTTTGCATTAAAATAACACGAATTAGCCAGGATTTGACAGATATTGACAGTAGGTATTGTCAAAAAATCAGCCTTTAACACTACCTATTGTCATTAGAATAAAAATATCTGGCAAATCCTATATTAATGCAGACACGATATCGATCAAATAGAATTTGCTCCTGCAGCTAAACTATTAATTTTACCAAAAAATGTCATAGACAGAAATTATTCAGAATTTCGTCTACTTTAACTTATTATTTATCTATTTTGACGAAATTACAGAAATGACGGCTCTTTTGCAAAATCGTTGAAAATTGCTAAGAGTAAATAGCCAGTTCCTTTGGACCCTTTTGAACCAAAAGCTTTTCAGCTCTAAGTTTGGTCATTAAACTTTTAAATATGAACTTTCGTCCCGATACCTTTAGTAGTTTCACCGGAATCGTCGCCACAAAAATCGTTTACACACACACACAGACACACACACACACACACAGACATTTCTTTGTATCTTGGTCAAAAATGGTCAGGGGACCCATAAAGACCTATTTCCGCTAAAATCTCAAATTTTTTTTTCGGCACGATTACAATACTGCGTATGATAAAGTAGTTATACTCATTAACTTATTCTATTTTTAAAACATGAAGTGAATTGTAGTAAAAAATGCATATTGTTTTTTGACAAATTTTAATAAATTAATTTTTAAGTTTAAGAGATAACAATAGAAAAGATATGAATATAGTAAACAAAATATTTTATGCCAATACAGGCTTATTATTCGCAATCATCGTCGTCATTCGAGTCATCACAATGTCCTTCAAAATCATCGACCGCAATTGAGTTGTTACATTCCTCTTGTGTTCGTATGAAATCTGGTATTTCCAGCATATCTATTACTTCCTTGGGAAATGGTTTGCTGGTCTTGTGTTGCATTTTCCTTTTAGAAGAAATAACTGGATCAGATGATATAAGCATCCAATTTAAAATGTCAGTATTTGTGTCGACTCGTGAGGTTTTTCTAGAGTGGAATATTCTTGCGCTTTTGTAGTCTTTCTGTCTGGCTTCTAAAACATCTTCGGAAAGCTGTCCGATTGGTAAAGGTAATGTGGAAATAATATCTGCTCCATGAATTAAAATTTTGTGTACTGATGCACTCATATTGTACCACGAATAAAGCTCAATACATGTCAAAGCTGTATCCAAACAGTACTGTTTAAATTTCGTAGTGTTGATATAATGACAGCTAGATAAGGTGCTTAATATGTTGCTAAACCTTCTTATCAAATTTTCGTCTAGACCAGTTATTCTTGATGCTGTGCAGGGGCACTCAAAGAACTTTCGGGCCGTGTTCCCGTCATTCGAGTTTCCACCTCCTTGTTTCGGTTGATCGATAACTAGTCCCATATCAGCATAGAAATCTGCATCAATTTTCTTTTTCCGAAATTTAATTCTTTCTTGGACTTCTTTTCCTCTTGCTTGCCACTGTTTTACTTCCATCTTGTACGCTATGTGGAGCAGATACTCGAAAGATCTTATATATGCATGTAGTACTGGTAATCCGAATCTGTATGCCGACGTATCACATGGTTTTTCCAAAATGTTTTTCAAGTTATTCATTTCCTTTGGCGATGCTTTGCAGACGTTACATCTTTGTGATGATGCAGTATCAGTTAGAACATTGCATGTTTTTCCATCCATCATTGTCGACACAAGATTGTGTTTGATGCGTACTTCTCGTCCCGACAAAAGTATAATCGTGGGCTTTATTTCTGCTCTTTCGATTTCTATTCTTTGGTACATATTTTGTATTGCCTCCTTGCTTTCTTTCTTAAACTCAAACTCTAAGGGCCGGCAGTGTTTAGTCGAAGATGGAGTTGTATTTTTCCATAAAATCTTCTTCTCTCCATCATTATAAATACACATTTCAAGGGTTACTATCGTGCACAATATAATATTCGAATCCCCAAATTGTGTATGATTGCTGAAATTCTGCTTATAAATGCTATGTCCACCACTACCATCAAATCCCCATTTGAATGTAGCTTCAATTTCCTTAATATGTGGAGGAACATACTCTTCTAAGACCTCCAGCTGTACTGCAACCAGTCGGTGCATTGTCAAATCCAATAGACGTTGTAAAGGAATCTTTGCTCTGGTTTCTGTAACTTGCACATCTAAAGGGTAGCAACGCTTCTTTGATTCGAAAATCGTATTGTATGCTGGATAAATATTTGCTCCTTTAGATTTCGCTCCCCGTTGTATGTGAATATAATCTTGTTTTCCTAAGCCTAGATCCACAATCATTGCCACAGCTTAATCTGGAGTATACCTTGTCATATTCGCGATAGTCTTATCATGAACCATTTTCATTGATTTGAACCTTCTAGGGGTGGTAGTGAGAGCCAATCCTACTACCCGGGCAGCTGTTCTTTTACCACTCAATATCAAGCTGGATTGTGTAGCATAACACAATTCTTCAGGTGTTTTATCAGAAGATAAATCTTTTGCGTTCCTCTGTCTGGTTCTTCTAGAGCTTTCCAAAAAGCACTTCTTCGGGCGACCTCTGGTTAGTTTTTGTCTTGATGTAGTGTGAACATTGCTAGGCAGAATCAAATTACCATCAAGCCATTTTCCGTACTTGTTCATAAATCTTACATATATCTGTTTTGAGTCTCTCCATTTTTTCAATAACTTTGACACAAAGACTTTCACGGTACTTTTCACTAAGTTTAGGTAACTATCCGATTGCTCTTGTGTAAAAAACTTACCCGCAATATATTCCATCAATGTTTGAGTACATTTAGCAACAGATAATTTAAAAAAACCTTCACTTTTTATCACTAAAAAGAGCTCCTTTCGGAGTATGATCCTTAGCGGCGCTCTTTGTTCAACACCACTACCTGTGAAAAAATACCATATTTTAGAAAGTGATTAAAAGGGATGGCTAAAATTTGTAACATAGTTAACTTATATATTAAACTAAAAGTCAAAATAGAAACTAATGTGGTACTCGGTGGAACTTTTTTTAGAACTCTACACAAATGTGTCTTTAAATTAGAAGAAATACAAAATAGAGGTATTTTTTAATGGCACCACTGCATTCGAACAGTATACGTATAATATATTAAAAATGCATAAATATGTAGTACATACCTAATACTTCTGTATCCATTACAAAAATTTCACAATATTTCGTTTGAATGCTGGAAAAAACGCTGTTTATCCGCTGACAGTTCGCGCGCAACTGTTGCTAAATTCATCCTAACACATTCCGCTGCTACACATGCGCCCTCTGGTGTGTATGTTATCTGTCAAAAGCAGTTATACGAGTGTGTGTTTAACAAAATGGCTATCCAGGTATATGGATTAATACAATTTTTTGTGAAACCTAACAATACAAAAATCCATTTTTGGCGCCCCAAATCGATGATTTTGCCCTGTGTGCGGCGCCAGCATTATTATTCCACAGAAAGGGATTACTTGAAAGAGTGAGAATCACTTCAGTTAAATAATTGGTGGACTTTTATTCAGTAAACAATACTTACTTATATTAAATGTCTTATATTTATATCTTGGGTCAAGTAACTACGCACTTCTATGGATTTACTATTACTTCATTGGAGAAATAAACATTTTTGAGACGAAAAATTCCATTACTTCTTTTAATGGAGGCGGAGGTGGCCGAGTGGGTAAGGCGAATGCCTTCCACTCAGAAGTCCAGGGTGCAAGCCCAGGTTAGGCAGGGGATTTTTCAAATACTCCGTCTCCCCGATTGCCGCACAGACAAGCCACTGGCTTTGTGCACATGGCAACATCCCAAAAAAAAAAAAATACAATATTAGTTCTTATAAAGAAAGAATTTATTTGTCGACAGCAGTTATCTGAGAAATTATTTTACTTAGATTGAGTATGTGGCATTTCTTGTATATACCTAACTTTAGTAAATATGCATTGAAATCTAGTAAACAAATTCAAGAAATTATGTTTTCTCGTTCCAAATAATCACTTTTCTGTGTCCAGTCTAACAAGAAAATACATTTGTTGATAGAGCTAGGTTATAGGAACAATGATTTAGGGTTATGCATTTATTTGCTTTTCATCTGCGCTTCAGTAATCTGTCTTGATCATTAGATGACATTGCGTTTCTGTACGTATATTCATAACATGCTCACTTATAACATTGGACAATTGCCAAAGGTAAGGTTGAGTAAGAATACGCGAAATGCATAAAATCTCTAAACTAAATCTGCTACGGGAAAATTGTGCAACACGGATGTCTCTCAATACGTTAATAAATCGATATTGCAATGAAAACATTACTGTCAGACAGAATCAGATACGCGTTTCAAAACTTATTTGTCAGGTTCAACCAAAACAATGTTGTGAAATTGGATTCCTCAGAAGTCAACTGGTTATCGAATATGGCAATATCGACAAGGGCTCTAATAATCATTGTGACAAGCCGTTCGAGTCGGTCAATTATTGTGGTTTGTCTTGAAAATTGATGAAAATAAATTTCAGGTCGTCTTTTAAACATTTATTTTTGAAAGAAAATCGGTTCAAGAAGCTAGAGACAAGCGTGGATATTATACGTGGATATACAAGTGGCTATAATGTATAAAAAAAGCTGAACTGCATTTCTTCCCAATTGTTCAACGATGTGAACGAGATAACGCTGTGTCAATGTAATTCAGAGGATTTTAGTATCATTTTGTAATAGTTGGTGAAACTTGAATACATCTTCACAAACGCGAAGCCAAGTAACAACTTTTTTTCGTTTAACTTGTCAAAAGAATTCAGACAAATCAAATTTGGTGTTGTATCCTATGATACCACGCATCCTCAGTTTCCGATTGCACTTTTAATGTTGGTGCCATCTTCAGTTTCTACCAGGGCTGTATAGACGCTAAAAAATTCGACTCAAACTCAAGGTAATTTTTGAAGACCGACCATGGTAAAATTTAATTAAGTAAATGTCATTCTGATCAACACTTCATATAAATGTCATTCTGATCAACACTTCATATGGAATTTGTTTAAAAAACTGTTAAAACTGATTTATATTTTGACATTGTCTGTATTTAGTTGTTTGAAGTTGCAGCTGTTTGAAAAATAGACAAAACAAAGTAAAATACAAAATAAAATACAATTCGAAAACGAAAGAAGAACAACAATAAAAAGTGAATTAAAAATAAACAAACACATGTATATTAAACTTTTTACTGTTTTTTTTTTTAATTTTTTAATGAAAAATTTAGGTGTAATTCTGAAATATAGATAAAACAAAGTAAAACACAAAATAAAATACAATAGAAAAACAATCTGTTGTGGCCAGGCACATGGCTTTATCATACAATATATAAAATTAATAGTTTAGTTGCATGAGATTCTATTTGTTCGAGATCGATCGTGTCTGCATTAAATTAAACAAGTTAGCCAGGATTTGACAGATATTTTATTAATATTGACAGTAGGTATTGTCAGAAAACCAGCGGTTGACACTACCTACTGTTAGAATGAAAACAATTGTCAAATCGTGGCTAACTAAGTTTTAATGCAGGCACAATTTCGATCAAAGAGAATTTGCACATACATACAGCTAAACTATTTTTTTACCAAAAATGTTTGCAAAATCCTTGAAAAATGCTTAGAGGAAACATCCAGCTCCTTTGGACCCTTTTCAATCAAAAGCTTTTCAGCACTAAGTTTGGTCATAAAAATTCTAAACATGAATTTTGAACTTTCGTCCAGATACCTTTAGTAGTTTCTCTGGAATCGTCGCCACAAAAATCGGGTACACAGATACACACACACACACATACACTAGCGTATACATTTTCGGTTACTCTTCGCGTGCTATTTTACTGCTCTTTGAAGTGTTACCAACTGTCACTTCTCGCCTTCACATGTCACTTTACTTCGTGATTTACTTTAAGTCAGTTGATTTTTTCCTTGTGGATATTTTCCCTATAATAGTCGAGTAAAATTGCTTGCTAAGTTCCACCTTAATTCCGTTAGATACTTAAACGGGACGATAACAGAACGGTTATTGAGATATAAATAAATGTTTTGAAATTACTGTTTCTTCAATTTATAATGGCCACACTATCAATGTCCTGAAACGTGAAATTGCCAATATAAATTCACTGCGGTCATATGTTTACGTATCGGATTGTAATAAATTGCAACTTACTTTGCGCGGCACCTATCGGCGATATTACCCAATAAATATCAATTTTATTAATCGTAAAAGGCAACCTATTGTAATTTACGGCGGTATAATGATGGTAGATACTATCGAAATGGGCCATCAGAAAACCGAACTAAAAGTTGTCGGCGTACAATTGTCCTAACGATGGTTATAATGCCTTTTCATCATCGCAAATTAGACGGCCATTACATCGAATTACACAATGCCATTTTAGTTCGATGTTAATTAACAATAATCGGCGAATTGCTTGTGGATCCTCGTAAGGTACGGCTTATAGAATTTCAAATCACGATTACGTCTTTAAAATATCGATAATGCGGAATTATCAGGTGTTACCTTATCAAGTTTTAGTGATTACTGGAGATGATATATCTAGAGATAATATTAGGGATTCGTTTGTTTATATTTGGGAGTATGGCGGGCTGGTTAAACTAGCGACCGGATTGTACAAATAAAAATTTGTAAAGTGTGCCATTGAAACATCAGAAGTGGAAAAGACAAAAGATAACTGGAAACAATGCTTCCAGATTTTTACCGTAATGCTATTTAGATGTGTTACAAAGGTTAGAGGCTAATGTGACAATTGTTCGTGGTGACATTGAACCAAGTACTCGTGAAGTTACAGTTATCTCAGATTTCAACATTATGTAGTATTACACCGCTTGTATAAAGTGTAAACTTAAAAAAAATGCTTGATTACATGCTGAAGTTCATTCAAAAGCATTTAGGTACTCGTGTTGTTGGGTTCATTGTAAATGTAAATGGGCAGTGTGAGAGTTCTCTCACCAATTACTGTTCAGGTTGGCTCTGCCAAGCAAAATTGCTGTGGATTCTTTCTTCCTCGCGTGGTCGCGTGTGTACTGCCATTTGAATACCTTAATACAGATCGATTATTCCGCCCAGACAGTTAGAGAGACAACTGCAGATACGATTTATGTTTAAACACCATATTAAACTGCCATTGCAGTGAACTTACGTGTAATAGTTTGAAGTTGACAGATTACGATACTGAGACATCTATATCTTGTTCGTGTTTTAAATTATAGGACAATTGTGTATTTATGCGGGAGAAGAGCCAATACATGGGGGTTCAATCTGATTTGAACCGTTTTGAACCATATCAGGTGTATGTTTGCTATCGCCCATAATGGAACTGGAATAGTGTCCCTAAAATACCTTTAAAAGTCCATTTGAGCATGTCATAGAAGATCTATATCTACATTTTCTATACTATAATAGTTGGGGAGTATACTATAATAGTTGAGAGGGTTGACCACAGCCTCGGAACCCGCGCTACACAATGCTATGACAACCTTCCAACAACGATTGATAGACAGTTTTTTGGTGTCCACGTTCTGGAGAAAAATCATGACTCATGTCAAAATACCAACAATTCCAATATAGCTCTGCTTCCAATGATTGTCTCACATTTTGTAAGTAATTTTTTATAAGTAGTCTAAAGCGGACCTAAATCATACTCTCTAAGAGGACCATGTTATTAAGTGCTCGAATGACTTCAAAAACGTATCATTTCCTCTAATATATCATTAAGTCGTTATATTAGCAGATCAAATTTCTCTCATTAATGTCAACAACTTATTTAATGACTTTTACATTTAAAATTAATCGTTTACCTTCTTCCGCATGACCTGGAGCTATACCAGGCACAGCTAATAGCCGCTTCTTAAAAAAGAGTTTGTTTATATTGATAATTGCTTCGGAAGTTTACCGTGTATTGGCAAAACATCTAACGATTAAGAAAATGTAGGACATCCTCAACTGTTATCTTAAATATCCTTAATTTGCTGTCCATTATCCATATTGAAGGATACCCAGTCTCAAATACCACCGGTGTTTAATGTATTAAATAGCGTATTGGTATTTCTTGTTATGTTCTTCTAACCTGTCTTTCTTCTAGCGACAAGCCTACATCATGAACACATTTTGCCCACCGTTTCTTGTTTTTGCAATTGTACTTGCTTGCTGTAGAGTTACTTCTACACGTACTGCCTTTCCTCTCGTAGTCTAGTATGTCCTCCAAGTCATCCTTCCATGTTTCACTATGTCGTTTCTCTCGTTCTCGTCGCTGCTATCCTTGCCTCCAATATTTCGTTTGGCCTGTATGTCGCTATGCATTCTTGTAAAAAAGCCTTGCCATTGAAGTTGCCTGCTTTTATTTTTTTCTGCCACTGGTTGTATCTTCAGTACATATCTTACTGTCTGATTTCTTATCTTTCTGTTTTCTTCCACTGCTTTCCTCAGGTACTTCATAAGCATGGTTTGTTTTGATCATGACTCATTTTTGTGGACCTTGTTACTTGTGTTGTTTATCCCACATACTTTGCCTTTTGATGTGAATATTATGCGCATTGTGTGACTCAAAATATTCTTTCCAGATTTCTGTGCCACACTTGGAACTTTATCATTTCACTCTTCATGTTATTATGGCATCCATGAACATGATAAATAGTAACAGTCTCATAACACCTCTTTGTCTTAAATCGTCTTCTGTCCTCAATTTTTGTAATTTTTTATGTTTTGTTCTGATAAGATGGAAGGACAATCAGTTGGCTTTCAACTGCGCTTTTGCTCAAACTTTTCCAAACATTCTTGCTTGGTACTCTGTCTAATGCCTTATAAAGGTCAATAAATGCCAGATAAGCTTGCCATCGCATCAACGTTTTTCTATAATTTTATTCAAGTTAAATATTTATGTGATCTTGGATGCTGTGTCCATTTTTGAAGGCCGTCTGTGAATTTATTAGTTGAGGTTTAATTTTGTTCTTTAGTCGTTGTTCTAATACGCGTTTGTAGTTTTTATAGCAGTGTCTTTTTAATACTGTGACACTATTAGTTATATTTGGGGATATTTAACAAAAATTTAATAAAAACAAATGAAATTCATAATATTGTATTTAAATAAAGAAACAAATAAACAATACTTTAAGTACAATAAATATACATATATCCGTACATTCTAGAAAAAATAAATAAATATTTGAATTATTGTGTATTTGAATATTTTTATCTTTTGATTTAGTAGAACGTGTACTATTTAGTACCTAATTCAAGAACTTTTTTGTGTAATTGTAACAATTGATGTGCTTCAGTCCAGTCCTTTAATGAAGTTGTTTGTTGCGAGTAAAATTGGTCATAGTTATGTGACAATGCATCTAGGTATCAAAGCATTTCACTTATTTGCAAGTATGTATTTAATTTGTCAAAAATACAATGGTCGAAGCCAAGTGATTATCCTGGCTAGCAAAGAATAAAATCGAACAGGAGAAAATAATTTGTGTAGGGTTTTCTCCATAGACTGTTCGAGTGTGTATTTATCTAGTATTTATCTCGAGGCATCTCCAAGTATCTACTTGGAAATATTAATTGAAGTTAATAACTGTGATATGTAAATGTATTGGAGTAAACAAAAAAAATGTTTCCCTTTTAATATGATTAAATTAAACGTATACTCGATTTCGTGGCCCTTGGGTTCTGGGTACTGTACATTATGTACATTAATGTACTGTGAACAAATTCAGAGAGTCCTGCATAAAAAAATAACAGTACAAAAAATAAGCACCATCCTAATTGACAGAATAAGAAATGTTACAGGCGAAATACCCTGTTATTATTATACGGTCGAACTTGAACTTGAATATTTTAGTTAAAAAGATCATATCAATCAAACAAGCAATTGCTTACAACTGTTCGATTTCTAGTTGTATTTTGTTGTCCATATTATCTCTAACTCATATCATTTATTAATTTATAATTATAACTTACCTGAACACTGACTGAACAACAATTATGCACGGAATATATTTTGTATATTTATGGTTTTTGAGGTTAAATGACATATTTTGCTGATTTTATCGTTTAAATAAAAATATTGTCGTTCATTTACATTTTTTATCGTTAAAACACATATTATGTCGTTTGCTTGCATTTGCTGTCGTCAAAACACATATTTTGTCGTCAAATGCATATTTTGTCGTTAAGGTACCGAAATTTGTCTTGCGAACCCTAATTTGTCGGGCTGAAAAATTCCACCAGTTATATTTTGACGAATTGTATCTTCTCCAATTTATCTTTCTCTTTCATATGTCCAGCTGCCTTTTCCGTTTTTTTTGTTTCTTCAAGATTGTTGGGTCCTTCTATTGTTGGTTATTTTATTTCTCATCACATTCATTGAATGATGATGTATTCATCATAGTAGCATGCATCTCTTGCTTATTTATCTGATTAATGGTTTCTTTACCTGGTTTACTATCAGGATTTTCTGTGTTCTTAGCGATTTTATGACTTCATAAACAATTTCTGGTTCAGTTTTCTAATCATTCTTTATGTGTGGCCAAATTTTGCCGATAAATTTTCTTCCATTTCTTTCTTGTCCGTAGCTTGATTTGACTTATTTGTTGGGATTTTTTGTTCATATCCATTGGATGATGAAATAAATCTATTAATATCGTGTTCTGTCATGAATGTAAAACCTGCCGTAGCATCCCAAAGTAGCAGAAATAAAGAAATAAACACGAAAACAAGTCTTATGTTTATCAATACATCGCGAGCTTTGAAGAAGATCGTTTTCTAGAATACGTAATGATTTAGAACTCGAAATTGTACTATGTGCTCCATTGGAGTATGTACTTTCCTCTTAAAACCTTAACCACATCAGTCTGTAGGTACCTATGCGCGCATTTTTAGAACCGCGGTCTATTTTAAAACATTCACTGGCGTATCAACCTTTTCCGAGATTCTGTTTGGGTAACGTTCAAGCCGCTACTTATAGGCCGCATTCAGAGACGAAACAACGATAACGCAGTTGACGCAATGACCGCAGGTCATTCACAACTACTATTCGATTCGATACGAAAAAATTGTTGGCGCACATCGTAGTAGATATCGCATTGGGGAATCCTCGACATCGCTTTGAATCAAGCCATGACGACGGCATTTCGGAAAAGCTATTAATTTGTATGACGGACGGCGTCGGCGTCGGTCGCCTTGGCATTGGACGCCTCTGACGTCATCCGGTTTTAAAAATCAATACTACGGTAAGCACGAAAACACTGCGCATTTTTCCCATGCAACAAAATACGTAGGGACATACGTATAACGGTAATAAAATTTGTATTTTTCTAATTTAACAACTTTGCGGATGAGGACTACGTGGGTGGTAGATTATTAAATTATTCACGGTCTAGATTTTATGGCCAGGTTTGCTATTGAAATGGTAATTCTGACATATGGCGTTGTTCATGAAAGATCTCCGCAATCTATCGGAGGCAATTTGTTGTGAAAGTGTTTCTGCTTGCGTTTTTTTTGTCCAATTAAAGGCCTGGTTCATTTGTTCGTTCCGTTTTTCCGCCAGATGGTTTCTACGATTGGAGATTAATGGGTTTATGCAGTTTTTGGCGTGCAAAACCTACCTAATAAATATAAACAGTCGTAAATTACTAACAAAAAATCGATCTGTGAACGGTAAGGATTTGTATAAGCTGTCTTGGTTGCTACAAATCTAGCGGAAGTGATTGAATGTTGAGCCTCAGGCGATGAGTAATGTTATTTATTGTGAGAAGGATTCTAGGATACATTGTCAGAGATTTCTATTGAAGAGGGGACAGCAATACATCATCATAATAACATAATTTGGCTAAATAATAATAATCTTAGTACTGGCTGATTAAGAACAGGGAAGAACTTAGAAAGAACTCGATAGGTAATAAATGATGTACACATAACATATTATGCCTCATAATAGAGATAATAAAAATAATTAATACGACTTTAAAAGGCAAGGTTATATGAGAGGATGGAATTTTTTGAATGATATGAAAATATCTTTAGTTGAAAACAAATTTTATCTAAGAAAACAAAAACTCGTTCTTTTTCCTATAAAACTAGATTCAATGAAGAATGCCTTCAGATTCAGGTAGAAAGAAGCATTCCAGGGTTAGATGTTGTAGTTGGCCAGGTTGTTGTTTGCTTGGAGTATCTTAAGTTTGATAGTCGATAGTGACCCCTAATTATATTTGTGTTATATAAAATGTGTGTTGTATAGGTTGCTAGGTGTATGCTTATATTCAGTAAACAAGTTGTCGCGCACGTACAATACCACGACAGTAATCGAAATCGTGGTAGATATGGTGTAGGTTTGTTCTTCGCATAGCTCAATATTCAGGTAAATGTGTCAATTGTGAACGCACAGTAAAAAAATCTGATGTGGCCAGGCACATGACTTTATCATACAATATATAAAATTAATAGTTTAGCTGCAGGAGAATCTAGTTTATTGAGATAAATCGTAGGTATTGTCAAAGCATCAGCATTTGACACTACCTACACTACGTCATTAGAATAATAGTTATTTATGTCACAAGTGCCGGAAGTACGGAATAGCGCGACGAGCGGTGATGCGGCGCATCACCGAAGGCAAAGCGTCGCCGTCGCACGTGAGCGAGTCGCGCTAAGAAGTTTTTTGGGAGGAGTGACATCAACGTTTATTGGGTTGCTTTTTGAGAAACATGTATTTAAAAAAATAAGTAAAGAATGGTTATATTTCTGTATAGGAAATGTTAGGTTGGTACCATTTTGACGAAACTTCAAGTTTAATTCAAATTCTGACAGATTTATAATTGTTCATGACACTTCATGTCATATCCGTTGATGTGACATCTACAGTGTCAGTCTATAGTGCTGTTTTCGAGTGTGACAGCACAAAAAAATATTTGTCAAAATCCTGGCTACTATGTAGTTTCATATCAATGCAGATGCGACCGATCTCGATCAAATAGAATTTGCTATTGCAGCTAAACTATTAATTTAACCAAAAAAATTTCATAGGCACAAATTATTCAAAATTTCCTGTACTTTAAATTATTATTTAACTATTTTGACGAAATTACAAAAATGGCGGCTCATTTGAAAAATCCTTGAAAAAGGCTTAGAATAAACTACCAGTTTCTTTGGACCCTTTTGAACCAAAAGCTTTTCAGCTCTATGTTAGGTCATGAAACTTCTAAATATGAACTTTCGTCCCGATACCTTTAGTAGTTTCTCCGGAATCGTCGTCACAAAAATCGTTTACACACACACACACACACACACAGACACACACACACACACACAGCCATTTTTTTGTACCTTGGTCAAAAATGTTCAGGGGACCCAAAAAGACCTATGTCCGCTAAAATCTCAATTTTTTTTTCGGCATGATTACAATACTTTAACATACTGCGTATGATAAAGTAAAAAAATAATAAATTAAACGACTACTCAATGCAACCTTTGTTAATCCAAAACGGTTGTTTTATATATACGCAAGAATATATATCGTTGATTGAAGAAAACCGTTGTTTTGACCCGTTATTTTACTTTAAGATTGTACAATTTCAAATGGATACAATACTTTTTTTGATTTCAGAATTTGTTCTGTTAAATTAAAAGGTTGGGTACGTAGGTTAATCCAGCTCACATTCTTAGATTAAACATATACCTACTTCTTTTAAATACGAACCATGTTATTATGAAAACTATAATAGTTTACTTGGACTGCCATAAACACATCTAAAGAAGAATATTGTTATTTGCCAACTGAAGAAGTTCCGGTGTCCCTTTAGTCCCTTTTCCATCAATACTAGAGCTGTTGGACATTTGTACGTCAGGTACATTGATGGTATAATAGCACAATCACTGATGGTGCATAGACATGTTTTCTGTTATATACCCTCTAGGACACCTCTCTTACGAGGAGAAACTAAAGCTCCATCTATCGGCCCGTTTACATTGTTTTCACAACAACGTCAGTCTTAAATCAAAACAATCGTTTTCTTAAAGCAAATATTTAGGTTGTTTTATATTAAAGAAATATTTTTATTACAAGAATGTCATTTTCTTAACATTTGACAACCATTTCTCTGTGTAGGCGGTATCAAAAAAGTTATTAAACCTAGATACTTTTGCGTATGATATTGTGATGATACACATTTAAGAAGGGCCATGAGCTCTATTTATCTGAACATGACTGATTGTGCTGGGGCCTTGACAAAACAATCACAATATCAAAACAAAATCTCATACTTCTCATACTCCATGCCATCCAACTGTGTGGACGCAGTTGTATTGTTGGCATTGATAGCACACAAAAGTACCATTTACTTCTTGCTTTCAATAGATTACACGAAGATTACTCTGTAACCGCAAAACATCATTGCTAGGGGGTATATCATTATATACATAAATTCCATCAAGAATTGAATTATTTGTGTTATTATTTATCTGCGTGTACTTTCTCTCGTCTTCCGTTATCATCCGGATTTCCTTTCCAATGTACTCCCCTCTGTTATTATCTGATTCCACCGTTCTACGTTCTTCTGGTACTTCCGTGTTTATCTTCGGTCATTTTCGTGTTTCATCTGTTATGCGACATACACGACTGAGCTATGTCAATTATTTTTGCATTAAAATATACTCAATCTAAAGTGTTTTCAATAGGAAGTCGTTTAGTTTTTTATTATGCCAGCATTCTGTTTTCGAAGCCGTCCACAATCTGCCTCGTAATTAAAAATAATAGAGTACAACTGAAATTTTGAAATCAGATATTATAAATCAGTAGTTTAATTGACAAGACTGCTCTAAAAATATTTTGGTTTTACATTTGATCTTAATACATATACATAATCTAGAATGACTGGACTAATAGGTATGGTTAGGTCCATTTAGGCACACACTGTATCTTGGTGCTGGTTAGCCATAAAAAATGTAGACCCCTACGTTTTTTCCCGAGAATCTCATAGTTCCCACTGTCAAGTTCAAAACCATAAGTTCCTGGAACAGGATAACGTTGGCCTTTTCTGTGTCGTCGTCTTCCGGTCTGTGTTTGTCCTCCATTGTCTCTTCCAACATATTTCTTCAAAACTATCTTCCTGCTTCAAAACTATGGCCAGAATATTTTCAGCTACAGTTGATACAGATATTCCAGTATAGTTGTTGTTCCATTACGTCTTTTACTATGTAGTATGTACCTCGTTTAGTACCCTAGTGAGCTCTTTTGTCCCGTCTTAACCATCTTTGAAGTAAAGATGTCTTCCTGTCACTTTCTAAGTTTATACTTTATGGCATTAATGACCTCGTCTTCTTTCGCCATAATCTTTTGTCCATAATTCATTCCCTCTCATCTGGTGTCTCTGGTATTAATTTACTGAACCCAACTGTGCATGTGTTTCCTAAATGACTCTGTCAATTATAAATTTCTTCATTTTGCATACCTTATTTAGACGATACATTAAGATACCAGTTTGACGTGTACTACTATAAAAGCAGCGCCTCTTTTCAGTTTCTATCAGCATTTCCATTTTTATTGAACGCGTTAGTCATTTCCGCGCGAAGTTCAACGTTACTTTCTAATCATTGCAACAGATGGAATCTGAATTAATTAATTTTCGTTTATTGCCAGCTGTTTCGACGTAAATTAAACAAACAAAATAAAACACGCCTCCACAACTTATTAAAAGTTAATTTATTTATTCTAGTTAATGTATTTTCACACAAAGATCTCCCCACCAGTACAAGATTAACGTAGATCGCAATGAACTTAATATCCAATGTCAATGTGAGGCGATAATTAAGTAATAAACATTTATAGTTCCCGCTGGTTATTGCTGCAAGCTTAATATGACCCAATAACGTGTTCTCCATAGGTGTGTACTTTAATGTAGACAGGAAAATTACATCGGTATAGTTCTCAGTAGCATTCAAATAAATCTAGATCACTTCCAGGAAGGAGATATAATAATGTCAACAAAGTCGCTACTGGTGTGACAACCATTTGAAGAATGCGGCCAAACAAAGAGACAAAGAAGAGAAAAATTAAGCTCGATCCAAGTTACACCATTTAGAATTTCGGAGAAAATTTGGGAAAACGTTTTGGCGTCGGGAAGTCTCAAGTGTTATGCGTATGCAAATTGGAATTTGGCTTACATCATTGTAGGACCGGTTTTGCTTGGCTGTGCGCAATCAGCATGTTCAATAGGATGTCAAAAAAGATTAATTTCACCCGAGGTTATGGCACGGCAAGACCAGACCACCGTTATTTGGCTTACACGATGTATAAAAAAATCATTTCATAATGTGTGCCAGTCCGTTGCTTCTCGTGAACTGTACGTATTTGTGTTTTCCGCTCTTGGAACAAAGGGATGATAAAAACGACTGTTTTTATCTTTCTTGTCGTTTTAAGTGACTTTTTGAATTAGCCAGAGTTTAATTATGGATACGTATACCTCTAGTAATGGTAGAGACCGTAATCCAATAACTGAGATTGGATTTTGTTAGAACGTGCATCTGATTATGTAAATTGTAGACCAAACCTAAAATTAGTTATCTAGGATTAACGGTTCAGTCAACTAGATGTTGTTACACCGAATTATTGCTCATTTAGACACTCATTTGTGTCTGTTTGTATAGATTTTCTTATTTATTGTCTTATTAAAAGATAAGAATCAATCCCGTTTTGAAACTCTAACAAATAAACATAAAATAAGAAGAGAACATGCTCTTAAGTGTGGTCTAGACTAGATGACGTTAGTTTGGCCAATAGCTTGGCTAACAGGCTTTTTTTTGTAGCGTGAGTTCACCATCTGAACTACTTTGGCTTATTGTCTTCATTTTCCCATGTCTGTGGTTTTCAGATCTACGTAATTATCACAACTGATTTTACAGAATGACACGATTAAATGTCAGGTTTAAATTCTGCAAGCAAGTAATGTCTCTTTGATAGATTCTTGTGAGTGTAGTCGAGATGACGTTAGATTGGTCAATTCCTTGGTTGTGAAGAATTTTTTAGCTGAAGTATACGGAAAATGAAGACAATATGCAAATGTATGCATATTGTCTTCATTTTCCCATGTCAATGGTCTTCAGATCTAAAAAGACACGATTGAATGTCAAGTTTCTAAATTTCATGATTGTGCGTGCAAGAAAAGTAAGTCTTGGGTTAGTTCGTCCGATCTGGCTTGTTGATTTATATTTAGTTATAATTTAATTTCAATCCAAATGCATTCAGACGATTGCGATTTGATTACTTGAAGTAATATTAAGCAGAAATTAATGGCAATACACTTAAGAAAGTATTTATTTGTCTAAAACCGTTCTTTCTTTTCTGAAACTGCATGAATGAGGATTGTTAAAACCTCTTCAGCTCTCAAAATCTTCCGCTCCAGGAACTGAAGTTTTAGTAGCAGAATGTTTAGTATTCCTACTTGATTCAGAACACATTTTGCACAAACATTTAGGTCCCTTATATTTACTAAATTTAGATGATATTGTCCTTGGTATTGGTATTTTCAAAATTACACGATTGAATGTCAGGTTTCTAAATTCCAAGAGTTTTAAAGTTAGAAAGGAATGGCTCTTTGGCTCATTCTTTTGACTGTGTTCGAGATGACGTTAGTTTTGCCAATTGCTTGGCTGAGAAGCTTTTCTGTAGCATTTTTTATCTTCATTAACCCATGTGAGTGTCTTCTGATCTAGGTAATAACCACAACATGTTCAGAAGGACACGAATGAATGTCAGGTTTCTAAATTTCCTGATTCTGCTTGCAAGAAAGGAAGGCCGTTTTGGTTGGTTCGTCCAATATGGCTTGTTGATTTATATTTAGTTATACTTTAATTTAAATCCAAAAGCACTCAGACGATTGTGATTTGATGCATTCAAGTAATATTGAGCAGAAATGGATGGCAATACACTTAAGAAAGTATGGATTTGTCTTGATTGGAGTGGACAAATATCTGACGACAAAGCTGTAGTCCTAATGGGATATATAGTCCCAAACAGTTCTTTCTTTTATGAAACTGCATGAATGAGGATTGTTAAAACCTCTTCAGCTCTCAAAGTCTTCCGCTCCAGGAACTGATGTTTTAGTAGAAGAATGTTTAGTGTTCCCACTTGATTCAGAACACCATTCATTTTGCACAAACATTTAGGTCCCTAATATTTACTGAATTTAGATGGTATTGTCCTTGGTATTGGTATTTTTAAAATGACACGATTCAGGTTTCTAAATTCCAAGATTCTGAAAGCAAGAAAGGTATGGCTCTTTGGTTCATTCTTTTCACTGTGTTCGAGACGACGTTAGTTTGGCCAATTGCTTGTCTGAGAAGGTTTTTTGTAACATTTTTTTGTCTTCATTAGCCCATGTGAGTGTCTTCTGATCTAGGTAATAACCACAACATGTTCAGAATGACACGAATGAATGTGAGGTTTCTAAATTTCCTGATTCTGCTTGCAAGAAAGGAAGGTCTTTTTGGTTGGTTCGTCCAATATGGCTTGTTGATTTATATTTAGTTATACTTTAATTTAAATCGAAAAGCACTCAGACGATTGTGATTTGCTGCATTCACGTAATATTGAGCAGAAATTGATGGCAATACACTTAAGAAAGTATGGATTTGTCTAGATAAGAATTGCCAAATATCTGACGACAAAGCTGTAGTCCTGGGATATACAGTCCAAAACATATCTTTCTTTTATGAAACTGCATGAATGACAACTGCTTGTTTAGTAGCAGAATGTTCAGTATTCCTAATTGATTCAGAACACCATTCATTTTGCACAAACATAGGTCCCTTATATTTATTGAATTTAGATGATATTGTCCTTGGTATTGGCGTATTACCAAAAATAACTGCCTGGCTGACAATTTCCTTTCATAGGAATTGAAATTTCTGTACTTTCTCGGCCTACATTGTACACCTAAATGATACCCCCAAATTTATTTTCTGTATTTCCTCTTACACTTCACTTGATTTTATCAAAATTTTGACAATTTGCTTTTATTTTTTGCAGTAACAAAGCCATCGCTGACTACCTGAGCAGTAATGGGTACATGGACGCTCTGGAAGCGTTCAAGAAGGAGGCTGACATGCCGGGCGAGGTGGAGCGAAAGTTTGGCGGCCTCCTGGAGAAGAAGTGGACGTCGGTCATTCGCCTGCAGAAGAAAGTCATGGAGCTCGAGTCGAAGTTGAACGAGGCCGAGAAGGAGTACATCGAGGGAGCGCCGACGCGCGGCAAACGGTGCCCCACCGAGTGGATACCGCGTCCACCTGAGAAGTTCAGCCTAACAGGTTGGTAGTCACCGGGGGTCATCCTGCGAATTCCAAGCGATTTTCTTCGCATCGCGATGCAATGCAATGCAATTAATGATCTAGTATCTAACCAGTATCTGGCCGTTGGCGTGTTGGTTGACCCGGGAATTGCCATCTTATTTAATGGGAGGAGCATTATGATATTGAACGGCTGGTAAAATGGATACGATGTTTTTAGTGGACTTGTTGTTTTAAACTCCTTATAAAAAAGCCACACCATACACGAAACAATAAAAACTATTTTGTTGTTGTTATACTCCTATGTTATGATTATTATTTATCATAATTGAAATCTTAATTAAGAATCAAAATAAATACGTGGATGAAAATGTAATTAACAGTGGATCATAGCATTCATAGTAATAAATTTTATGCTGGGATGTTAAGCTGATTTACATTTAATAATGTTAACAGCATGGTACACAGATATGTTCATTACAGTCCATCCAAGATTGTTCGGTGAACGAATTTAGTTCACCCGTTTTGTTGGCAACTTTTGACACTCCAGGCGTTATGATCCGACAATTTTTATGTTTTTTACACTTTACCCTACACACAAAACCTTCCTTTTGTTAATGTGTTTAAATCATGATGTGTTTAAATATTAGATTACTAGTAATAGTCCAGGCATCAGAAAGAAAGGATAATATTGTGGTTACCTGGAACAGAAAATATGGGAGTTTTGAAAATTGGCCATTATATAAATATTGCGACTGTAATGACTCTTGTTGTCTTTTGCGTAGTAATATATTTAGTTCTTTACAAATTTTATTTGAAATATTCTATGACAGTTTTTTAGAGCCTTACTCAGATTACTAAGTCTTAAATTGATAGATAAGAAAAACAACAGACAACCGTTTCTATGTAATATTACGTTAAACCCACTTTAGAAACAGTTTTTGTTCTTGTTGGGAACTAAATGACATGTCGTTGGTATTTATAATGGTGTTGTCATACTAAACATACCTGATCAATAAATGTTAATTCTGACTAATTTAATTAATTTTAATTGTTTAACTGAAAAACTTTAAGTAAGTACGTAGGCTTTCACGGCCAGATTCATATAGGAAATAAACTGCTTCCGGGTTATGCCGTGTGTGTCAAAATTTGTTAATGCTGACGTTTCGCGAACCATGTTGCTCGCTTCTTCAAAGCTAATTGAATACTGATGACCTACCAAGAAAATCTCCCTTATATACCTGTATTTACACCTCACTGCGTACATCTGGAGCTACCGCTCCCATGTGCTTTTCCATCGAAAATCGTTGTGTGTCCCGACTCGTGGCAGTGTTGAGCAACAGCGGACTGTTGAATCTTGCGTAACCGGGTGTCTCTACTGTGCTCCTTGAGTCGACATTCGATACTTCGTCCTGTCTGTCCTACATAGCATGTTCCACACTCACATGTTATCTCTGTCGCTCTTCAGAAGTGGTGTGATATCCTTTGGGTTAGGCAAAAGATCCTTTACCTTAGCTGGTGCTCTGTACCTTACCGTGATACTCGATTTCTTCAGTAATCTACCGATTCTTTCTGATACCCAACTTACGTATGGTAAGCAAGCGAACCCCTTTGACTCTTGCCGCTCCTCTGAGACTTGCGGTTTTCTTTGTGTGACACCCCGTATTTCGGACTTGGTGTATCCATTCTGACGTAGGGCCCACTCCATATGTTTCCGTTCGTCGTCCAAGGTGCTGGAGTCGCACACCTTCTCGGTTCTGTTGAACAGAGTGTTAATAACACTTCTTTTCTGTTGGGGATGGTGGTGTGATTTGGCGTTCAAGTACCGATCGGTATGTGTCTTCTTACGGTATACTGTATGTCCAAGTGTACCCGTTGGCGTTCTATATACCAGCACATCCAAGAATGGTAGCTGATTGTCCTCGTCTATTTCCATCGTGAATTTGATAGAAGGACTAACATTGTTCAGGTGGCTGAGGAACTCAGTAAGTTTATCTCTACCGTGTGGCCAAACCACAAAGGTATCATCAACATATCTGACCCCCAATGCTTGGGTTTGTAAGGACTTTACCTAATGGCTTTACCTTCAAACAATTCCATGAAGAAATTGGCGATTATCGGTGAAAGAGGTGCTCCCATGGCCGCACCCTCTACCTGCTCATACACCGCTCCTGCCCACTTGAAGTATGTGGTGGAGAGACAATACTGTACAAGATCCGGTACATCGGTTAGTAGACATAGGGGGACAAGTTGTCCGAAAGCCTTCGACTGCCTCCTTAACAGGAACACACGTAAAGAATGATGTTACGTCGAAACTTACTAGTATATCCTGGGGGTCAATGACAATTTCGTTCAGAATCTGAATAAAATGTTCAGAGTTCTTGACAAAAGATGTAGTTTGTCCTATAAACGGTTGGATGGTTTTCGACAAGTATTTTGCCAAGCAAATAGGTTGGGGGGAGCCTATTGCGCTGACGCTTGGTCGCAATGGGACGTTATCCCTGTGGATCTTTGGCAAACCGTAGATCCTAGGGGCTAGAACAAAAAGGCTTATTTGTTCCTGTTCGGGAATCGATGATGATTTAACCAATTACTTCACTCGCCTTCCTATCTTATCTGTTGGGACCTTGGCAATTTTACGGTACGTATTTGGGTTAAATAGATCGTTCATCTTCCTCTTGTAGTCTTTCTTGTTCAATATCACCTTTGCATTCCCTTTGTCCGGTAGTAGGACTGTGATATGAAACATTCTACATGTAATTATTTTAATAATATAATAATATTGATAACAAAAAACAAAGTATCTTCTCAAAAATCATCAAATGGCAAAATATTCGTAGAAGAGTCCTGGGAATAACCTTCAATTTTTGCCGTGTGTTTAATAAACACCCTGTAGGTATAATCCATGTCATGGTACACGCCGATGATTATGATAACAGTAGCTTTAAATAATGACAGTTCTTTTGGATATTGACATTGCTTGAAAGCAACTGTCATTATTCACAGCTACTGTCAACACCTATATGGTTGATAGAGTCACAGTTCGCATCACCACCATTGACAAATACATTTAAAATGTGTATATCCTTATTATATCTATTTCGCTGGTTTATACACACGCCTACGGCTCGTGTATAAACTTCATACTCACGATTTATATACTTAATTATGTGCTCGTCAAATAAAAATATACAATTACATTACAAAATTTTATAAATGCAAGTTTATGTATGATTTCTACTATAACTACGTTATTACTTAACGACATTTCATACATCGTTTTAAGGTACTTAGTTGAAAATTGACTAAAAAAATCACGTAAGTTTAATACTATGTTATTGAGCATAAAAAGGTAATTTAAATTTTTAAAATATTTTTTTTTTTTTGCTTTAATATATACTTACACTCCAGACTTTTTGTATGTCATTTCATGTCCAAAAATTATATTTCCCTATGATGACCATTCTGCTTAAAATATAAAGCAATGATGATGTAATCATTTGATACAAATAGCCAAATAAAAAAATTCTAAATAGTAAATAATTATTTTTTGCATGTGAACAATTTTTTAGCCAGCAACAAAAATAAGAGAGTAAGAAGAGCTTCTTGACTTAAATACAGCAGTTCTTGAGGAAGCTAACAATATGGTTAGCAATCATTTAATCATCATACACACTCCCAACAAACCCTAGAAAAGATGTATTATCATTTATCAGTAAAGATTCAGTCAAAATATTAAGGGGAGGTTTCTCATGTAGAGAACTAAAAAATACCTCAAATTTGGGACAGTTTTTCAAACAAATTGTTAGAGATATCAATATTTTTTCATTTGCAAAATTATATTTATTGATACTTTAGTGTACAAAAACAAATTGTGCCAGAAAGAAACCTATATGCAAAAAGTGGATACTGCGAATCACAAAACGGTTTCAGGTGCTTATCTCAAGGTTTCAAAATAAGAATGAAAAAAAAATTGTTTTTTTTTTCAATCGATTACATGAGAACCTTCCCTTAATACAAATATCAAAAGAAAATGCGCTAGACAAAATCATTAAAAAACTACAGAAAATAATAATAAAATAGAAATGATTGACATTTCTGATGTTGAATCATACTGTGAAGACTTGTACTCAAATCCCTTACCAAAAAACTAACACCGTCCACTCTTGTTGCAGGTCACAGGGCTCCGGTGACGAGGGTAATATTCCACCCCCTATTTAGCATAATGGTATCGGCGAGCGAGGACGCGACAATAAAAGTCTGGGACTTTGAGAGCGGAGAGTACGAACGCACGCTCAAGGGCCACACGGACTCCATACAGGACATAGCGTTCGACTCGAGCGGCAAGCTGCTCGCCTCGTGCAGCGCTGACATGTCGATCAAGCTGTGGGACTTCCAGCAGACGTACGACTGCGTGAGGACGATGCTCGGCCACGACCACAACGTCTCCAGCGTCGCGTTCCTGCCGGCTGGCGACTTTGTCGTGTCGTGCAGCCGCGACAAGACCATCAAAATGTGGGAGGTCTCGACGGGGTACTGCGTCAAGACGTTTGCTGGTCACAGAGAATGGGTAGGTAGTTGGTATTTGGAGTGATTGTATTGGAGTGTTTGTGTATCAAATTTTGGAATATTGTTATGCCTATTCAACCTATTATATCAATGTTCCAACTGATGGATATTAATGCGAAGTGGAATGAATTGTAGTGATCTAATAAATGATTAATGCTCATTGGTTGATTTCCATTAAAAAAAAAATTAATTTTTTGACGTGTTATTTTTCAAATCAATCACTCTTCAAATGTATCTAGATCAGGGTTTGAAAAAACCCGGGTTTTTTTGAAAAACCCAACCCACTGGGGTCAAGTGGGTTTTTTCGGGCTTTTTCGGGTAATAGTGAGCAATAGTAAATATTAACTAAACCCCTACCATAACCGATTTTTTTTATGATGTAAAACCTGTAGCCGAACCAAAACATGTATAAAATACTGAAACTGAAATCTCAACCATTGCTAAAACTTTCAAAACCTTGATAAAACTGAAACGGTTCTATTGAAAATTCGAAAATTGGTACTTATCTTATGTTATACGTAAACGGGAAAAATTAATGTGTTTAAGATCAAAGTCAAAACCGGAACTGAAATCGTTTCAGTAAGTGTATGACCAAGTAAGATAACCAAAACGTCTGTTGGACAAAAAACCAAAACAACAACCCAAACCGTTTCCAGGTCGAAAAAGCAGTTAAATTAGTGCAAGTGTGTAGATATTTACTTGACATGGACACCACCAACTCTGTCGACTGGTGAACTCAATGTGTTTGTGGTGGGTCGTATTTTGTTCTTTTCTTTACACACTTATTCACAAGACTGAGTGAATAAGAATACAACCTAAGTTTTGTTCTGAATTGCTAACTTAAAGTGTCTATATTTTGTGTTGCGGTTTAAAAGTAAAATAAAAACTGTTTTACCCTTTGAAATTTACTTTTGCCCATAACGAGTTTTCAATAAACACCTTTGTTTATTTCAAGCCAGCCCAACACCAAATATATGGGCCCAACCCTGATCTAGATATCAGCTGGTTAGTAAGAAATATTCTTTGTAAATACTGGTTAGATTACAAAAATAATCATTATACTCAAAGAACCAATAAAAACCTTCTGAAATATACAAGTTACTAAAGAAGGAGAAATAAGGTTGGATAAAGCTGTTATATGAGTATAAAAAATAAGATGATAAGTAAATAAGTTTTTAACTTTGCAGTGCTACAAAAAAATTAAAAATGTATTTTTTCTACTACAAAAAAATCACTAAAGAAACTCATAACTGAACTACATATACATATTTGATGTTTCTTCTACATTTAATGAAAATCTTCTACCTTCTATGCAATAAGAGGCCTTTCTGGTGACAAAAAAAAACAATTTATTTACAAATTTGTTTGCTGTAGGGCCCTTAATGTTCCATTAACTACATATTTATTAAGTTTTCCTAAAAATCACATTTAAAGCAGGGTTGTTATGTTTAAAGCACTTTGGTTTAAAACACTGTTTTAAACATGTTATCAAACAAATATTTTGTTTTAAACATGTTTTTAAACAGTTTGCTTTAAATGTAGTGTTTTGAACACTACCTAAATTTGAACAGCATAAATAATTATTTATTAAGATTTGTATGCTGGTCTTCAAGATTTGTGTCCATAGAACAACTAAAAAGTCAAAAAAAATTTTATATTTATTGGTCAAATAAAATAATTTTCATAATATATAGGAATACAATAACAGTGGTAGCAAGTAAAGTAAGGAATTGAGAGATCAAAATTCTTGCAAATAAAACAATTGCGTGGATTATAACAAGTTTTATTCCTTGTTTAAATAGTATATTATAATACAAGTTTTATAAGACAAAAATTGGCGCACGAGAAGTTTTGGGCACGACGAGCGTAGCGAGGAGTGCCCAAATGGAACGAGTGCGCCAATACGTCTTATAAAACGAGTGTTATATACTATTTTTTCTACTTTGCGACATTAATTTTACATAAATTTCGAAAATTACGGTTGTCGTCTTAAATCTAGAGTATTTTTATGTTCAGCAGTTGGTAGCGTGATACCTGTCAAATAAATTCAAATACAAATATTCGAATTTACGAATGGTAGTTATTGTCTATGTTTGTATAGTAGTTGTCGAAAAAACGTGAAAAATGGACGAAATTGAAATTAGTTCCACGCCACCCGACGTAAGAAAGGCCGCCGAGGAAGTAATTAATAATTTGCTGCCAATTAAATCAAAAGCCGTATATGAAAAAGAATATGCTGGTTTTACTGCATGGTGCAGCAAGAATTCTGTCCAACACATTACAGAAAATGTTGTATTGGCGTATATTAACGAAAAAAGCAAAACAAAAAGACCTTCTGCAATGTGGGTGTGTTATAGTATGTTGCGGGCTTGCTTAAATCTATACCAAAATATAGATATCTCAAAGTTTGCTCGGCTTCAAACATTTTTAAAAAGACTATCTAAAAATTATCAACCGAAAAAGTCGAAAGTTTTAGAAGCGGCCCATATAAATACTTTTATTAATCAAGCGGATGATATAAATTATCTTGCGGTCAAGGTACGTACAGTTGTTCAAGCTAAAATTCAACCACTATTCGAAATAGATTTATTAAAAAAAATACAAATAATAAATAAATTGATTACAATACAATAATTAAAAATAAAATAAATTCCTTACGTAACCGATGATCATGATCTTTTTTAAATTATTTGGTTTTTAGATCATATTAATAATGGGTTACGCAGGTGCTTGCAGACGTGAGGAGTTAACAAAAATGTCAGTTAACGACATCAACTATAAGGATGCAACTATTATCATCTCCATTCCACAAACTAAAACAGGCATTCCAAGAACGTTTGCGATTGTTGATCAACTGTGGATTGCATTAGTTCAAAAGTATGTGAATCTTCGCCCTGCTGAGACAACTAGTAATCGGTTCTTCTTAACATACCGAAATGGACACTGCATAAACAGCCCAATTGGGATAAATAAGATGGGCCAAGTGCCAAAGATAATTGCAACTTATTTGAAGCTACCGAATCCAGAGCAGTATACTGGACACTGCTTCAGACGTTCAAGTGTGACTAATTTAGCAAATAGAGGGGGCGATTTGCTTATGATTAAACGTCATGGAGGGTGGAAGTCCTCGGCTGTGGCGGAGGGATATATAGAAGACTCGACTAGTAAAAAGATTGAAGTAGCCGAAATGCTACGAACAGCATCGCCACTGCCGAGCTCTTCTACCCTTACCAGCGACGTTTCTAATAATACACATATCGACAATGATATAAATGTTAACAATGTTGAAGGCGATACAACATACACTCAAAATCTTATTACTCAAAGTTTGCCGGGAATATCAATCAACGCCAAGGACACCTGCCACATAAATATCAATGTTTACAATAACTGCACAATTACTGCAGACAAACAATAAAGTTTATTTGTTTTATATCTTTAAGTGTACTTACGATTAGAATTAACCATTTCTATAATAAAAACTAAAGTTGAAGTGTTATTAATTTACAGTAGGTTACAGTAGGTTTTTACACTGTTAACAAACTATAAATAAAAGTAACATTACAAAATAAAATCAAAATGTATCCTATATAACAAAAATCAAATCAAAATTAATCCTACATAAAAAAATAAAATAGTTCGTAATAAAATTAAACTTTGCTACGGCCTTGTTTAAACCTTTATCGAAACATATATATCTCAAACTTTTGCCGTCCATACAAACATTGCTGAGAAGACTAATCAACAAAGTATCTGTTTCAGTTTTGGTAACGGCACATTTAACACTTTCGTAAACCAGGTGATCTAAATTATCTATCGGTAGTGGTACATTATAAATTGTAATCTATAGATCGTTCCTAGTTCTTGTATACATATCTGAAAAAGAGAATTATCAGCTGAAACTTCGTAACTTTCGTGTTAAAGTATACTTCTTACCATGGTTGACAGAATACATGTGTTTAGGTTAACAAATGTGGTTATGTACTTCTATGTTCGGTTCCACAGAAACGAAGAAAAGTTGACTAAAGTTTGCTCTTATCTTGGTATACCCTTATCTTGCATTTATTAAGTTTACCAGCACATATCACACTATTATTATTACCCATATGATTGACATGCGATTGAGGCAAGCGACTTATTTGACACTGGCAGGCATCAACAAATCTTGGAAAACTAAAAGTTACTAAAAGGTTATGATCTAGTGTTTTCATAACGACACCGAAAGCGGTTTCGTTATGAGTTCATAACGAACGCAAAGTAGAAAAACATGTTTTTTATGTGTTATTTAATAGTATATTATAATACAAGTTTTATAAGACAAGAATTGGCGCACGAGTAGTTTTGGGCACGACGAGCGTAGCGAGGAGTGCCCAAATGGAACGAGTGCGCCAATACGTCTTATAAAACGAGTGTTATATACAACTTTTTCTACTTTTCGACTTTAAATTTACATAAATTTCGAAAATTGCTGTTGTCATCCTACAATTTAGAGTAGTTTCATATTCAACAGTTGGTAGTTGTAGTAAAACTCACAAATTCGACTCACGGGAGCCAATAGCGATTGAGATGTCAGATGGGTGTCAGCGTTATTTGACACTTGACGTCAATATCATCAATCTTGGAAAACTAAAAATTACCAAATGTTTGTGACCTAGTGTTTTCATAACGACACCGAAACCGGTTTCGTTATGAGTTCATAACGAACGCAAAGTAGAAAAAACATGTTATATTACATGTTTAAATTTTTTTTTTCGGAAAGTGTATAAGAGAACATTATTTTGTTAAAAATCAAGTTTGGTTTTGTTTAATATAATAGAAACGTTTTTTTATAACAGTGCTGGTCTAAAGTACCAAAATGCCTGTTTACCCTAACCTATGTTGACAAGTCGACAAAATCAATGTCTCTCTTTAGAAATGCAACAAAGCAATGGAAAAATAGTTGTTTGTTTTACTTTTTGTTTTGACACTTAAACCACTCTTTATTCAAATCATCAATTGCAATTATCAATTGGTTTGTCAATTATTTCATAGTAATTTTGTCTTTTCTGTTACAGGTCAGGATGGTGAGGCCATCTCCTGATGGTTCGCTATTAGCGAGTTGCTCAAATGACCAAACGGTCCGTATTTGGCTCGTCTCATCGAAAGAGTGCAGAGCAGAGCTGAGGGCTCACGACCACGTCGTCGAATGCGTGGCATGGGCACCAGAGGCTTCTTCGTCTGCGATCAACGAGGCTGTGGGTGTTGACAACAGAAAGGGGGCGCACATGGGGCCTTTCCTAGCGTCTGGATCTAGGGATAAGACAATTAGGTATGTTTATGTTTATATGATGTTAGATGCCGATTAATTTGGAAACTTACATTTTCTGACATCTAATTTGAGGTTAATTAATGGAATATTAAAATTTTTTTAAGTACATATTTAAAATAGTAATTGTGTAGTTAAATTTTGAAATTGTATTAAATTATCAGTAATAATATAACAAGAGAGTGAGACTAAATTGAAAATAATTTGACAGATTGTTTGAAAACTTGTTGCCAGGCAATAGTCACGAGAGCCCGCAGGGCTCGAGTGGCTATTGCCAAATGGCAACAAGTTTGAACAAAATCTGTCAAATTATTTTCTAATTTATGGAACTCTCGAGTTATATTTGACTAGATTATTTTTTGATTCACAAATTTTTACAATAAAAAGGATCAATAAAACTATCATAAAATTATTGAAAAATTTTATTTAATTAATATTACTTACAATATATGAAAATATCGTTGACACATTGTGAATATATTATCTGACAGTTGCTAGACAAATAAAAGCTACAGTGATTATTCCCGAGAATAATCACAAGAGATTTATTCCCACTATAATAATGACATAATTGGTTGAAACTTACCCTTGTGACAAATAAAGAAGCATTTCATTGGTTTTAAGAAACGTCAAAAAATAATCATTTTAAGAATTAATAGGTGTTGCTTATGGACACTAAAAGCAAATGTTCTGTAAGAAAAATTAATGTTTATTTGCATAAAATATTCAACTGCAAATTTAGATTGTTTTTATGAAACATAATATAATACAATAAATTAAAATAACAGTTGTCTAGTGCAAAGTTGAATAAGTTATGTAATTCAATTGTTAAATTACACAGTAAAGAAAATGTTTTTGCAACATAGCAAATGTCCTATATATTTTTTAAATAACCATTAAACAAATTCGGAAGATATCACAACAATAAGGGTTGCATATGTTATCTAGCACAATGGGGTAACTCATTTTTTGTGTTGCCAAAATTAGGAATGCTGCTAAGTTAAGAACAAAACTCATACGGCAGCTCTTTTAATATCAAAAAGTCTCGTCAGGCATTTTTTTAGTAGTTAATATCACGAAGGAGTAACACCAGATGTTAGTGATATTGGTCAAAAGTTAGAAACAGCATAGGGAAGATTGGTCATGTGGGTTATCATTACATAACTATTTTAAAAACAAGTAAGTTTTCTCTGAAACGTTTGTAATTTAACTATACTGAGAATGAATGCTTGCTGGCTTGGAGAATGAATGGTTTGAAGAATGTCTTGGCGATATACAGGGTGATTGAGAATGAGTGCTATATTAGCGGTGGGACAACACTGGTAGATGATTCAGTGTGACAGACAGTATGACTACAAAAGTTCATATCAACTAACGTGTGGGAATTTAGGAAATGGCACCTACACGTTCATCCTTGCTTAGAATCTTCCCAAACTATCACATATGATTTATTCTGAATCACTCTGTATTTCCGTGTATTTTGGTACCAACTCTAGAAACCCAGATTCTCTTAGCTCACTCTTCAATGATCAAAGGCTTTAAATAAACAAAAATAATTGTTTTAGAATGGCCCGTTCTATGATGACGCAAACAACTTGCTTTCTATGCTGTTTCTAAAGTTACGACAAGTTCCTGGCATTGAAAAGTGACATTCAAAACCTGCTTAAAAGAAATCAGGTGTGCAGGCAAATGGTTATTTCTGGCGAAAGGCTTTTGTCTAGGCAGAAGCTATTTGCCTGGTCAAATAGGTATGGAGTCTTCGCTTATACTTTTAAAGCTATTTGCCTAGGCAAACATATTTGCCAAAACAGTTGTTCGGCAAATAGTATATGGTATTCAATCGCGTTTGTAATAAAATTATGTGAGGTTATGTCGATGTTTGTTTTCATCTACATCTTAATTCAAATTTAGTTGTTGATTACTTTTTAGTAATATAATATTCTAATCATCATGTTTGTAATGATTTGATATGACAACTGTCAATAGTCATGGAGAGATACTATTTTATATGGATTTTATGCTACTATAAAAGATTTTTAGGTTAGGAATGTTTAGATCCCCTTTACAAGAAAATAAAGGAGTGCTAAACCGAATAACAGTAAATTTCTAAATGATTGTCGATTAGACTATTTGTCGTTTGATATGGATATCGCCTAATTCCTATTTTGCATATGGATAATCATGCAGATCCAGATAATCATGCAGATGTACAACACAGTCAATATTTTGTGCGTAGAGACATTTTGCATGTGTTTGGAAATAGTTCACCGATATTGCTTCGGGGGTCACTGAAATGTTCCAAACACACTAACCGAACCAAGTATTTATTGTTCTGATACATTTTCAGTTAATTACAAAACTAATAACAGTGCCAGCTGTGCAGTTATGAATGAAATATTTACAAGACCAGGTAAAATTTATTCTTAACATACTCCTAAAAGAACCAATTATTTTATGTCTGTAGATGTTGAATTCCATATGTAACGTTTCAACGCATCAAATCACTGTGTATTGGTTCTGCCAAATTTTCCGTGTACAGAATAGGAGTTAAATATCATCTGCATAGATACGTTGATTCGTCCAGTCGATAATAATTAAGAAATTTACTGTTTGCCAGTCTAGGATCACTGTTTACTTGTAAATGGGAAAGTAAACAACCCTAACCTAAAAGTCTTCTTTTAGAGGCGTAAGAGTAATCAACGACAAAATTTTAACTATAATGTGCTTGCAATCAAACATGAACGAATTGCACATAACCTCACATAATTTTAAACAAAATGCTATTTTCCTACAACAATAGTTTTGGCTAATACATTTGCCTAGGCAAATAGCTTCCAAAATGTAAATGAAGACTCCATATCTAATTGTCAAGGCAAATAGGTTTTACCTAGGCAAAAGCCTTTTGTCTAAAATAGCCATTTGCCTACTACACATAAAATAAATCATCCTAACAAATTGACAATGTAACAAAAGCCACACCAAATTTCCTGTTTTGAAACAAGAAGAAATATAAACATAACCTGACATAACCTAACATCATCTTTTAAAAGGTGGGTTTTTGAGTCAGTTCTGTCAATATTATTTTGTTTATTTCCTTGCTGTTTCTTAGTAAAGGCAGAGAAAAATTCTGAAACTGTTGCTCTATATAAGTTTTTTTTTCTTTTAGGATATGGGATGTTAGTGCCAGTGTTTGTCTAATCCTTTTGACGGGACATGACAATTGGGTACGAGGCATTGTGTTCCACCCGGGAGGCAAATTCCTTGTCTCAGCAAGCGACGACAAGTCTTTGAGGGTGTGGGACCTTCGGCACAAGCGTTGCATGAAGACGTTAGACGCTCACAAACATTTCTGTACATCGCTAGGTAAGCCAATCATAGAAACATCAATTATCACTGGATATTAATAAAATTTCTCTTTTTCTGTTTCAGATTTTCATAGGTCACACCCGTATGTAATATCGGGTAGCGTAGATCAGACTGTGAAAGTCTGGGAATGCCGTTAGATACTCGGTACGGGAACAGATGTCGGATGTAATTATTATTTTTAAAGCAATTTCTTTCTCAATTTTTTTTTGTTTACGCGGAGGAAAGACTTTTACTGTGGTGTGCATATTTAGTAATTTTATTTAAGCCAATACAAATCTCTTACACTATCCTTGAGTGCGTACTAGTTAACGGAAAGAATGTAACGTAAAGTATATACTCGAGCGACGGGAAAGGGTATGAGTATGCACTCGGGAATTTTTTTCCTTTCTGTATCGGATGCACAGGAGAAAAATACTTAAAAGTCAAGTTTAACTTATTTAGTTAAGAGTAAATTTTTTTTACGTATTGGTTAAAAATGTTATCTTCGTCGCGTTCAAGGTGATTTTAACAATCTTGTAGTCTAAAATTTACCAGAAAAGATGTAGAACGTAACTCAGCTATTTAGATGAAGAGCAAAACGAAACTCCGCTTGTTTGGGCCGTTTGGTTTCGGGCGACCGGGACCTCTATTTATTTGGAAAATTTGGCAGGCCCAAATGCGGCAAGGTATTCGTCGCAGTGATGTCCGTAGTTCTTAGGTATACCCGCGCCTCTGTGTAGCGCTAGCTGAAATAGCTTTATCGGAGCTTAGTAAGTATTGCCAGAATAATCACGTATTTAACGCAAATCGCTGGATAATTGGGTTTACTTTTGGCAATTCTTACCGTTCATTTCAACGTATATATTCAACCAGAGCAGATATCGTGATCTTATTCTGTATATTTTTTTTTCGCGAGATAGTAGATACCTATTTTTTAGTAAGTTTTATTATTTCAATATCTACAAACCATGATGTAAGTTCTAAAACTTGATTTATTTTTGTTACTGTATAAATAATTTAATCCATGTTTTGTTATTTTATCAATAAAATTCATGTTGAAGTACGGTTTTGTAATTATTTTCATGCTTACCAGCGTACATAAGTGAAACTTGTAAAGTATGTAGTGTAGCCTTTTGTTCTTGTCGCTTGAAGTTGCACTTGCACAATTCCTGTATTAACTCTGTCATTTGTAACAATTATTATAAAGTAATAATGGTAGTGTCAAATTGTTTATATAATTTTCTGTATATATTTAAGAATATATTATATCTCATTATAACTGATGTTTTATTTTCTGTTTTTCTAAATCTCCCATAAAATTCAAAAAGCATTTCAAAGTTAACTATACACCAAAGTAATGTTTTGAACTCTTCTTTTTTTTGAAACCTAAAAACTTTATCCATACTGGAAAATTTTATCTACCTCTTCTTTTAAATGAAAATTCATTGTGAAAAATGGAGACCCTTCAAACATGTCCTGTTCACTTTTTATTAATTCAGGCAAGTTCAGAGAAACATTTCGTCAAATAATTATCCAAAGTTATATATACAAACAAAATTGATACTAAAGAATTCATCTAGAGTAGAACTACTGCTTTTTTATGAAAAAGATTTGAATTAGTTTTACGCCAGGGCAACAGTTGTCATCACTTAGCATGCAACTTGCTGTTTTTGACGTGTAATGTCTTTCCCTAAGTATCTACAAAAAAATCAATACCAAAAACTTGTCGTTGAGTGTTGTCCACCCAAAAACGAAGAATGTACATGATAAAGAAAAAATTACTTTAAAAAATATTGACAGATGTAGGTTTGGGAGGTTAAAACACGGCTTTTGAGAATTGAGGTATTGTAACATCTATTCTGTCAAGTGATATGTCATAACTAATATTATTTTTAATAATAAAATTGTGTGCCTACTGTATTTCAGCAATTTGATTCCCTTTTTCCATACATAAAGCTCTGACACTATTTTACAATTTGTAATATTTTTTACAGTTAAGTATTTTTAAGGCAATTATTATATCATTCAAATATTATATTTTGATACTATTGACAGTCGGTAATGTCAAACTGACTCTACCTATGAAAACATCTGTCAAATCCTGCCTTATAGTTTTATATTAATGCAGACATAACCGATCTCGATCAAATATAGAATTTGCTTATGAAGCTAAATTATTAATTTTACCAAAAAATGACAGTTTAGCTGCATGAGAAATGACAAATTACAGAAATGACGGCTCATTTGCAAAATATTTAAAAAATACTAAGACTAAAACGTCCAGTTCCTTTGAGCCCTTTTGAACAAAAAGCTTTACAGCTCTAAGTTTAATCATGAAACTAGTAAATATGAAGTTTCGTCCCGACACCTGCAGTAGTTTCTGCGGAATCGTCGCCACAAAAACGGGTACACACACACACACACACATATACACACACACACACACACACACAGACATTTTTTGTACCTGGGTCAAATATGTTCAGGGGACCCAAAATGACAAATATCTGCTAAAATCTCATTTTTTTTTTGGCTCGATCACAATACTTTATCATATTGCGTGTGATAAAGTAAAAAATCATGGATATAGTATTAAAACAGTTTTGTTGGTTGCCAGTTTTGACCCGATACTTTTAGTACTTACACCGGAATCGTTGCCACAAAAAATGGGTACACACACACAAAAACACATATTTGTTTGTACTTTAGTCAATAATCTTCAGGGGACCCAAAAGAACATATTTCTGCAAAAATCTCAAAACTTTTTTTGCCAGGATTACAATACCTACTACATATGATAAAGTTAAAAAATTACATTTCAAATAATATCATTGAATTGCAGGTGTAGAGCCTGCCCTGATGAATGAGTGTGCATGACCTTCCTGGTTGTGATCGTACATACAACACGCTATGAAGTTGTATGTACAAGCTACTCACCTAATAAAGTAATGGGATGTGTATTTACAATGTTTGTGATAACAAAGTGAAATTTCCGCAAAGCAACACGCATTCCCAGTACGTTGTCCACTTGCATTAGTATTAAATTTTCAAAATTAATCAAACAAAACAGATTGCCTTGAAAATGAAAATGAATTGTGGTATTCTGATCCTATCAAAATTAAATAATCAAAAATTAAACATGTCAGATCACTGACACACACTGACATATAATGTACGTCATGTGACATCTCTAGTAGCAATTGGAAAATTCTTGTATAAAAATATGAAAAATATGCTTAAAAAAAGCGATATAATTTACCTAATTTTATTCAAACGGTTCGTCGATAAAGCACATAGCGATATAGGAAAATGCGTTTCGTCTAAATCCCCAAAAGTCATCGATCATTTGTGTCTTTCGAACGAACATTTGAACAGTAAGTTTCGCCAATTTCAGTCGTGCATTTTCTGTAAATGAATTTTACAGAGTACGGCAGTCCATTTAAAATGTTAGAAGAAGGTATTTGGATTCCGAAGATCCCAATGACCGGTATCGACAATCTCGAAAAACAAATGGCGCCCAACGTGCAAAGAAATATGTATGTAGTAGAGCTGTATGATATTTTTGTCGCCCATTGTAATATAAATGCGCAGGCAGATATAAGAGAGAAGAAATTTGGAAAAATTGTGCGGGACCACATTCCTGAAATTTTATCTGCTAACAGTTACAATAATAAGCACATGTATTTCATGTTGGTGATATTATTTTTTATACATAACTTTATATACAAATTTCGAAGTAAACTTAGGTAATACAATAAAAAGTTCACTTGCTGTAATATTTGAATTTTAATTTGCACATTATGTGCATTAGCATTTATGTTGTTTTTCCACTTTGCTTGGGTGGTTGTACTTAACTACCAAAAACTAATACATACTGAAAATTATTCCTATTTCTGTGGTTTAGGTTTTCAGCATTATATTTATATCTTATATACAGTAGCTTTTTCAGGATATCCTGAGAGGATATAGATATACATATTATACAAATGTTGGTAATTGAATGTCAATGCTATTGAGTTTGTACTTACGATCCAAAATGATGTGTTTAAATACCTATTTTTGTACTGCATACGGTGTAGTATTTTTTTTTGTTTTAGTTAGGTAAAATCTGACATTCTTGGGCACTAACTGCAGTAGCTAGCATTTACTAAACCACACAAAAATGGGCGTAAAACGTTCATTTTAATCTAAAACATTTATAACTTTAGCCAATCAACAAAAAATACATCCCTTTCAGCAACAGTTGTTTTGGACTTGCAACATACATCAAAATTACTTTTCTCTCTATTGACATTTATACCTAGATACGAATGTATAATATATAGCTCTGTTCACAGTAACAGTAACCACCGTTCGAAATCGTTGGATACTCTCATGGAGTAAGGATAACTAGTTATCCTTAGTCCATGGATACTATGGATCAGTTTAAGAAGGGTAGGGGAACCATAGCGAACGGTTGTATTGGTCAATCATAACTAACTGATTCCAAACAGTAAGTTTTGTTACCATGAAGAGACCTAATAAAAGTGAACAGTAAGGTGGTCCTTATTGTTCCACCTTTAATTTTTTCTGCGGAACCATCTCAATTTTTTCTTTAATATCCATACTTAATTCCTGTGAAATTTGTTCACCAAGGGACTCAAAATTGAGTATAGGTAGGTATGTAATTTAAGAATATAAAGAAATATATTAAAGAAAATTTGTTTTACTACAATAAATTAACATACCACAGTTATAAACTTCATAAAAAAATAATCTGACAACTGTTTCTGGTAATGTTTCTTCTGTATACAATCTGAGTTTGAAAGTAGAAATTGTGACTTGAGCCAGGTTTTGGAGAAAAGTTGTGCTAAAAAACTGCAGGAAACAATTTTTTTTTCAGGTACTAGGTGCAATTCAGAATTTCTGCATTCATTTTGATATAGATTATACAGAAAACGTTTATTAGAAGCAGTTTTCACTTTACCCAGTTTGATCTTTGTTGGCCAGAACAGTCAGAAATAAGCCCTGGTGGCTGGTATATAGACTCAAAAGCGGTATGTATATATACACTAACAACTCTGGTATTTAAATCTATTATGGTAAAACAAAACAAGAAAGCTCTTTACTTTTTAAATTTTAGTTAAGTGAACTTATTGTCGTCTTTGATGCCTTTACGCAACTTCATGGTTAAATACGACTATTTCAGACTGGTGTTTATTGATATATCAAATATTAATTTCACAGGAATTATGTAAAAACGATCAACGTAGCAAACAGTTGTCGGTGATTACTGATTAGATGACGTCAGTGCCAACTCTGGCTGAAAATATGGTATGTATCAGTATGTATGCTGATTTGGTTGCCTATAACCTACATGGAGTATTTTTATTTGAATATTTGAAAATATGTAGCAGTATCCGTATTTGTGAGCAGGTGTTCCCAGATCGGGACTCCACATAATTTCTGTGCAAAAGATAAAAGTTTCACTATTTTATAGACATACTGAAAATACGATAAGGTTATGTGAGGTTATGTTTTTTCTGTTTGAAGGTTAACTCTTTTTTATTTATCTAAAATGCAAAACAAATAGAAAAATTTATAGCAGTACATCATACATGGACCACAAATAACAAGAAAAAGATCACTGAGAAGACAAAAATGCTGAAGTGTATTATAATTTTAACAGTAATAATACCAACAATTTTAACAAATTCAGAAACTTGCGACGACAGTATTGAGCATCACTTTGGTACAAAATCAGCCTACAGATATGGAGCAAACAAAGACCACCAGAAGTACCAACAAGCTGACGGTAAACTATACTCACATCATCATTATTATTACTTATTCGAATTACTTTCAGAGTGTGCGAAGAAAATATGGATGTTTATTCGTCATGGTACAAGATATCCTAGCAAATCTCAAATAGAGCTTATGCAGGATAACCTGCAGACTTTAAGGGACCTTATCGTTGAATCTAATAAGGAACGTGACAGCATATTGGTGAAGAGCGAGTTAAGATCGTTCGAAAAGTGGAAGCCGGGCGTCGAATTCACCGATGCTAAAAAATTAACTGTTGAAGGCGAAAAAGAATTGTTGGAACTAGCGGAGCGCATGCAGGCCAGGTTTCCTAAGCTTCTATCGCCTATATATAGCAACACATCTTATATGGTATAGTGAATGACATAGTTTTGATATCTTGAGTAACTTGACGTTATTTTAGTTTAAATATACAAAAACTCAAAGGACAAAACAAAGCGCGAGGTATTTTTCGATTGGACTATTTGATAAGCGAGTTGCTAAAGATGTGTACTATCCAGAAGCATCGTCGGCAGATCCAATACTAAGGGTATTTATGTTTTTAAAATCATTTTTTGCTAAACTTTTCTAGGTGACGTATATACAGATAAAAGTTGATTGTTTTCAACTTATATGTTTTAATTTTTAGATAAAGAAAGTAGTTTAGATAAGAATTTTCTTTTAGTTTTACAAATTATGTGATAACTGGCGTGTTACTGTAAAGAAAAATGTAACGACTTATCTAGAGAGGGAGTACTTTGCTGATGACGCAATTATGAAACATACAGCAGAAAAAATTAGTGGAAAGCTTGGGTTGCCTACCACTTTAACTTTTGGTAATACAATAAAAATAAGAATAAAAAGTATTGTTAACTATATTTTCTATTTAGCTGATTTACACATCATGTACATCACGTGTGCTTTTGAAAGTGCATGGAACAAAGACAAGAAGTCGCCATGGTGTATTCCATTTGACTTGGAAACTATAAAGGTACAATCAACAAAAAAATACTGGGTGTAAAAAAACCGAACACCCATTATACAGGTATTTGGTAGCATGTGGGATTGTATAGGTAATTTTGCAATTATTCGAGAGTTGGTTAAATCAATGCCGATTTGTGTCTTCTCTAATAATCTGTTGTTTTCAGAAATATTAGTTGGTAATTATTATTTTGGTGTGTGATAACTTTGAAACTTCACCAATTTTTATGATTTGTTTGGCATATTGTAACAGATGATCATGAGAATTGCAAGACGCTTCTACTTCTGGTTTTTGATGCTCACTGTGTAGTGTGTGCACAAGCATTTGCCCCCAGGGCGAAATTAGGTTGGCAACTGCTTTATAGAATGCCTAATAATTAGTATCAAATGAAATGTAATTGATAAAAGATAGGTGTGAGAATGGCATGCATTCATTGAAAACTGAATAAATATATGCAAGTGAACATGAAAACCAAAATACCTACTATGTTTTTAGGTTAGGACAGTTCAGCAAATTTTCTAAAGTACATAAAAACAGGTACACCCGCGGCAAGCTTCCTTGAGTTGGGATACGTAGGTACAAAACACTTCATGATTAAAGCCGAAATTGGTAATTTTACTTCGAACGCGTGTTTTCTGGGGATTTTAAGCAATATTATGTTACCAGATTTGACAGCGGCGGCAAGTCTTCTGCGCATGCTGTCTAGCGTTTTGGGTGAGAAGTAAAAGCCCGTATTACAATATTGAAAAAAAAAATAAGTATTATACTGATTTTGATATTATACTATTATACTAAAATAGGTATTATACTGGGACATTATTGTGTTTGAGACATCGACCCAGTAACTAAGGACCTTGGTGAGGGTCTCAAGTACTCTACATTAATCTATACTCTTTATTTTGTTTTTTGGTTCATCCCAATATCTAAATTCTAGTAGAAGAAACAGAGTTCATGTAAATCTTATAAATTTGCAATTTATGGCTACCAGAACTGGTAAAACTGTGGTTTTCCCTACAGGGGAAACAAACTTGGGCTTCAGCTAAAATATTACGCCACATGCGTCAGGACAAAAAAAAAAGCTTAAATTAAATTGCAAAAATTTACTAGGAGTTTAACAGTGTATCTCTGCAAAAAAATCATATACTGGATCAAAGAAAAAAAATAATGAATACGGACGAGGCTTTGTAAAATAATAGTCAACGAATATTGATTGGATTCTCTCTGAATTATTTTTTATTCTTTGTTATAAAATAAAGTATGTGAAAGTTCAATCAAAATTTATTAAATAATTTTTTAAATATGTCGCCGTAGATATTTGAGAGTTTCTTTCTGCGAGTCATGAAGAACAAAGCAAAGTAAAGTACCTGGTAACGTGTCTCTATACGTAACAAATGTAGAGAACTCTCGAATCTGTCATTTAAACAGACTTTCACGAAACTTCATATTTAAGTTTCATGACTAATCTTAGGGAAGAAAGAAGTTTTTTTCAAAAGGGTCTCCTATTTCTGTAATTTTGTAGAAATAGGAAATTTTGTAAAGTTTATATGTATGAATTTTTTTGGTAATATTAACAGTTTAGTTGCATCAGCAAATTCTAGTTGATCTAGATCAATCGTACTGCATTAAAACTAGTTAGCCAGGATTTGGCAGATATTTTGATACTACTGACAGTACTCCAAGTCAGCGTTTGCGTTGGGAAACAATGCTAAATAGTATGAGAAAGTCATGTGTCTGGCCACATCAGAGTTTTTCAATATTGTTGGAGCAGTTTACTATTCTCATTATGATCTTTATAATATGCTGAACAAATGATCAAAATTGGTGAAGTAGTTCAAAAGTTATCAAACATTAAAATTTTAAAACAAACATTTCTGAAACCATTTAGAATTCATTTTCTCAACAGATTATTACAGAAGACACAAATCTACATCAATTTTACAGACTTTCTATCTATAATAATAGCAAAAGTTACCCATGTTTTCCAACATGCTGTGAGACACCCAGTATATTTATTAATTCTACAACTTTTACATAGGTTCTTGAATATGCAGATGACTTGAAATATTACTGGGTGGATGGCTATGGGCATGAACTAACATGTAAACAAGCCTGTCCAGCTTTCAAAGACATGTTAGATTTTATAGAAAAGTAAGTAATTTTTAATTTATAAAATCCTATTAAACTAAATTTCTTCGTACAGTGAAGATACATATCCAAAAGGTATTTTCTACTTTACTCATTCTGGAGCCTTGCTAAAACTGTTATGTCACTTGGGAATCTATAAAGACGAAAAACCATTAAAGGCTTCAGATTACCACGACAACAATGATAGGAAATGGCGCATTAGTAAGATCGATCCATTTGCCGGCAATCTGGCTTTTGTTTTATACGAGTAAGTTCAGTTTTGTATATTTGAGCTGTGTTTAAAACTTTCTATTTTCAGCTGCAATAACACGAAGAAAATCCTTACTCTACATAACGAGAAACCTGTAAGATTACCGCCATGTCCAGATGATGATTTCTGCGATTTATCAGCTATTAAAGATTATTACGCTGATAGTATAGAATCTTGTCACTTTAGTAAGATGTGCCAGTACAAGGTTCCCCCTGCTGCTTAAACTGGACAACATTCCATATTATTTATATAAAAGAACTTGTTTAAACGGCTCTCGGAGCTAGGTAGCAATAAAACTGTTTACTTTGTTGCTGACGTTTCGGCTTTATTTTTAGCCTTAATCATAGCTAAAACATAATAGATTATTACAATTATTATCTATTATATGTTTTAGCTATCATTAAGGCTAAAAATAAAGCGAAACGTCAGCAACAAAGTAAACAGTTTTATTGCTACCTAGCCGTTTAAAAAAGTTCTTCTGATTATCACTTGGAGCGTGAACTGGGATTTAATTATTTATATATTTTATTTTATATAGATTTTTTATACATACCTATTTTGATACGTAATAAATTTTTTTGATATTTTTCTCTTTTTTTTTTCATTTCAGTTTGGCTGGAATGGAAACACAATTGGACAATTTATAAATTTATTAAAATCTCTCATAATATCTATATAAACTCAATAAATGGTACATAGAACTTATATTACATCAATTAATTTGTAATAAATTGCTTAATATATAAAAATAATCTATTTATACTGCGTTCAACAAGGTTAATACATAGTTAATGCACCTTTCCTTAATTAGACAAAAAGAATAAAAACAAGGAAGGAAGAAAACTCGTCTCTTAATCATAGTAATTGCGAACTGTTGAGAAGACAAACAAATTGAAAGCAGAAGTATTTGGATTTTCTCTTTATCTTACATACACTTGTAATTGTAAAGCACATTGTAACAACACCTTTATACCGGGCATAAAGCTTGCAATTTGTGAAAAATCAGGACCTGAAACCATTTGCATATGCAAGTTCAAACCGTTCGCGTAATCCCCATTCTGAACCATCTGCACCATTTGATGCAATGTAGCCAACGTATTCGGAGACAGCTAGAAACATAAACATTTAATCTCATAATTACTGTGAATTACTGATTTAATAAATACCTTATGCTCTCGTAAAAGATCATATAACATCTCTAGTTTCTTAGCAACATCATCCAATTTTCTCTTGGTTTGCTGAAAATAAAAAATATCAATTACATTGGTTACTTGACATTTGTCAAACTTTTCTGTGGAGCAAAAGGGATGCTAAACTCATCTCAAACAGATAATATAACTCCTATAAGTCTGTTTGAAGTTTGAAGCTATAAAGCAACAACTTGAACTTCGAGGTTCATGCAAGAATTATTTCAGACTACCTAGAGAATTCTATTAGGTCAAGTTTATATTTTTTACATTATCAAATCCTATGCTTTTTTTGACATATTCAATTTAGAAACTTTAAATCTATGACACAAAAAATAATGTGGAAACTCAATAATGTGATATTTCCTCACTGTCAACACTGGAGCAAATTTGAGTTTTAACTTTAGCGTACTTAAGACATTCTTAAAATCACATAATATTTTTGGAATGCTATGATTTTTTTTAAATGAGACGTGTATTATGGTATAGGCATGCTGAAATAAACCAAAAATACTGAACTGGTACAGGCCTAGTTCGAAAAAAGTTTGTATTTGCTATAAATTTAGTAAAACTGCAAAACCTATCTTTTTATTATATATATATATTTAATTTCTTTTTATAGTCATTGTAAATTTAGATAGTACATTATTTAAAATATTGTCTATCAAATCAATATTTACGACAACACTTGAAGATGGAATTCTGGGTGCGGAAGTGGGAAGCAAGTTAATTTGGAAATAGTTGTATAAAAAACCTGAGATTCTTTTCCGAGAAGAATTGTCGCTTTTCATGATAAAAAAAAATATATAAAGTGTTCTCCTGTATATTTTACATTACAAGTACTAATAGTACATATTAAAATAGGACTTACCGGATTATTACTAGTACAACTGCATTTGTTTCTCAATTCATCGAAAACCGTCTGCATGTGAATGTGTTCTTCCGGAATTGGTGCCTTCTGTATTGGTTGCGGTGTCTCAACCCTGCCCATTCTCGTTTGTTGTTGTTGCTGTTGCTGCCCCATATTGGCGTTATTCATCATCTGACTGGTATTGTTAAAATTTGCAGCTGTTACCGCATGCGTGTTGAAATTGTTTGGATTAAAAGTGCCTGTTGGCGGAGCCTGCTGCATCGGCTGGAACATTTGTGTTCCGTCCTGTTGTGGCGGTGGCTGACCGTACATTGGTGATGGGTTGTACGGCTGACCTGGGTACTGATTGGGATTACTGAGGTTAGGCATGGGAGCTGAGCCGTATATCGGATGAGTTATCGGATCTTGTGCTGCCATGTCGGCCTTTGGCTAGATAAAAATTAAGAAAATTAAATTATAAATGTGGAAGATTGAAGCAGACATTAGGTTAATGGTGTGTAAAGAAACATTTATATCTTCATAAAGTCTTTAACAAATGACATGTTTATAAAATTTATAATTCAGACTAAAAAGAACAATCTCAAGAACTCAATTAAAAAACGGTTTTAAGTGACAAAACAGTTAATCGTTTCAGAACTTTCAAACTTGTTTATGTCCAGAAGATAGCATAAAAAAATGCACTTATTGCATGTCACTGTTCGCATTATTGTCACTATAAGTACCGTATTTATATCAAAAATTACAAAACAATGTTAGTACCTGTCAAAACATTTATACAACCGGTAATTTATAAAACTAATAACTCCTGATTTGGAAGATGTAATTCATTTTAATGCAAGAAACTGTAGAAAATAATATTCAACAATGCTAAGAAGGAAAGACATTTTTCGTGTTGTTCATTTCTAGAGAAACATTATTGATATACAGGGGTGTATATGCTAGAAACAAACTACATTAATGGCCTTGAGAAATTGAAATACATGTTTCCTCATATAATAAAGTTGTAGATAATTATTTGTGCAATAACAAGAAAATATTTTCATGCCTACGCCGATGTATCAATACAAACTTGTTTTTTTTTTTAAATGGCACGCTAGGTACATTATTGCAGTTTTTTATTAAGATTTTTATCCTAATTGTTTTGACATGAACTTGTATGAGTATTATCAACTCTTTCTGAAATATTGTGAAGTTGAAGACAAAAAAGTGCATTTTTCAGAAAATCATTCTGAGGATAGTAAAAGCCACAGCGTTGCACTTTTTGACAGTTTTTTATTGATTTGCGATTCTAATATGACATCCCGAATAATTGGATATTTTCTAAATGTCAAATAATTTTAGATGGAACACCTGTATATATATCTTGACAATGTCTAACTCGGAAGGTCTATTGTCAACAACGAAAAAGTTATTAAGTATCTAATTTGACATTTGTAACTTATGCACAATAAGTCATAAAGTAAAATTAATTATCCAGATGGTTCAGCAGCTTTTAGTAATGGTATTCTGCAGTTTTTGAATTACACAAATGTATAACTTGTGATCCAAATAAATTTATCTATATAAAGTTGTTTAAACACTAAAACGTTCATAATAATTGTTAGGTTCATTTTAATTTTTTTTTCATATTTAATTGGCTGAATGTTGAACTAAGTTTACACAAGCTGTAGTGATAATAGTAATGATGATAAAAATGAAGAGTCTTGTTAATAATAATAAATTGTTTAAATATAATCAACAAACTAGAGCAAGTACCAACTTTAGTGAATCTGTTTTCTCTTGTCTTGTATGTAGTAAAACAGAACTTTATGAAGATGTTAAATTGATATTTGTTATAAACCCAAGTCAATATAACAATAATAAAAAAAGTTCTATATTTCCAATTTTGTTTGGATTTTATTAAAACCAATAAACAATTTTGTCAACACAGTATTTTCGGTTAGTTCTTATCTCAGGCAACATTTAATCAAGCGTATCTCAATCGTTAGTACTATTAATATACCAAAGTCCTTATTTTGTATATAATATACTATAGTAGTATATTACTATACCATACTAGTATATTTTTATTAAAAAAGTTGCTTTTTACATGCAACCTACATTACATCTCACAAACATATGTTATTCCTCATTCATAACGACAAACAAATCATCAACAAAAAAGTAAAATTATCTTTGTATCACAAAATGTTTTTGTTTCTTCTTCTCTTGATTTCACTAAGGTGAAATAATAATAATATAAGTATTAGTTTCAACAATATGATTGTAAACTAAAAAGTTTTTCAGTTAACAAATTTGACAATTAAGGACGTTTCCATCAATAGGTGGTTGCCAGACTGCAGTAAACAATACATTTACGTGTTACACAAAAATAAAGACTATGGCATAATAGCATTACCAGAACAAATAATAAACAAAAAATATCTACAAATCAACCAACTCCGACAAATTCTAACCTCACTATGCTTAATCTTCCACAACCTCAACCCAGAATGTTCTGCGGACATCTGAACCTTCTGCCCATACTAAATTTCACGATCACAAATTATGTTACGGAATGCACCATCATCTTACCTGCGATCTAGCGGACTTGGTGTAAGCCGGTGGATCGTTCCAGCCTGGTGCGGAGCTCCTCGTGATCGAGCTCATTGCCGGCTGTCCCACGTCCACAGGTGGCGCTAGCGGTGTAGGATTTTGATATGGCGTCGGAACTAATGGCGTAACGGGTGCAGGAATTAGAGGGGTTATATTGTTCGACATTGGATTTTGCATCATGGGATTGTTTAAGTGTGACTGATTGTTCGGAATGAGAGGAGCGGGATTGGGCATGTAAGGATTTATCGGGGCGTTCGATAAGGCGTTTGTTTGGAACATGTGCGGTTGATTTTGAATCGGAGAAGGCATTGGATTTGGTGCGTACTGATTCGTTCGGTACTGGTTTGATTGTACCGATGGATCCACAATGTACTTAGCTCGGGAAGTCAAACCGCCTCCTAGAGAACCATTTGAACATGTTTAAATCAAGAATAGCGTAAGTAAAAATAAGTATACACCCCCATATAAATGTTAAAATACACAAAGACAATAAACGACAAAGTATAAGACGTGTGTTCAATACAATACATGACTAAAATTTCTCTCATTTGCCAATTATAATGGCTGGATCAGAAAATCTTGCAAAATCAAAATGCGTAAGGCATCCATTAGAGACAATTAAATTAATATTAATTATATCTAGTTTGAATTATTTTTAAGTATAAAATAGTTACAATGCAGATAAAATAGAGATATTAATAAAGAATTATAAATGGAGACAGTTATGCTCTCCTAAACAAATGGTATAAACAATCACATTAAAATGAATTGTAATAAACAAGTCTTGTAAATGAATTTGTTAAATAATTCACAAGAATACAAAATGGTAAAAATAGTAAATATTGTTTGAATGTCACTGTCCATTACGCAGTTGGTAGCATGTTACCAACTTCTTAAAAGCACTTTTTCTGTTGGGCATGATTCCTTAAAGAATTTTACCACATTGCATTATTAATTTGAAGAGCATACAAACATCAACACATTAGTGATCCCTGTAAAATGTCAGGACATTGAGTATCCTGTGCTTGCATTACGCAGGAAATTTAAATTCAAGTCTAAATCTAGGATTTTCTGTGAAATCCAGGACACTTGGTGACCCTAATCCCAATGCTTTTAATTAAAAAAGTATTTTTTATTTATAAGCAGCATGTGAACTCTACAAGCGAATGAGAACTGTTATAAGCTAGCGAAAACCAAGTACCAACAGTATTACCAACACAATATTATCGAGTTGGCAACACACATTAATGATAGCAGTGAAAGTGCAAATTAATTTTATAGTCACTATTTAATTTTAGTTAATTTCATTCGTCACTATTTCAACTATCTGACTTTAAACCTCAGATAAATAAAGAGACATAGATGGCCAAACGGTATTGCTAGCGTGTTGGTTTGTTTGTAATACACGTATCGCCATAAATAGCCAAGTGGTACGTACTGGTGTACCTTACAGTGTTTGTATATATTCGCTACACATATTTACGCTCTTTAGAGGGCCTCCATTAACCCTTTCACTGCTCTTGATGAATATATTTGCCAAATGGTGCGGACGAGTTTTTTCCCAATTCATGTAAAAATAGGATCCGATTGATCATACGCCTCAAAACTAGTAAATAGCAAAAAAATATTGCCGCAGCGAAAGGGTTAGTTATGTGAGGCATTTTTGGCACTTTTCCGACCCTCCCTCTCCCTCAGGTGAGATTTAGCTTAACCCCCACCTCCATCCCTCAATCTCACATGTGATTGTGTACTATTGTAAATGCGTTGGAATTATATTTTATTTTTATATTGTTATTTGACTGGTTGAGATTAGTATTTGAGATTGCTTAGAAAGTAGGCTCTAGGTTACTAATAATCACAGTGACAATTGAACATAAAATACTTAAATCGTAACTACTGAGATTAATAAAAAAATAGTTATTCCACTTCCAACTACGTCATATTCGCAGAGACGCTCCTCTTCCCAAAGTAAGATTAGATGAGATTCGGCTTGGCCCCCTCCCCCCTTAATGCCTCATGTAATTAATGGACGGCCCCTTTATATATCTGAGGTTTCAACACAGTTGACAGCTATCGGTTGACAATAAGACATATTTTCCTCAAGAAATATATCTTTAAAACAGTATTTCATCTATAAAAGGGACCAAATTGTCATCTTGACAGATTGACAGTTGACAAGTGACGTTAAAACGTTTCTATGGAGGAGTCTTCAGCTTGAAAAGTGACATAGAACCTCTCTCCAAACCAAGTAAAAACTAGTGATATTGACACCAAATTCCTGCCTTTAAAGAAGAAGAGATGTAAACCTAACCTAATTGTTTATATGACAAATGAGGCTTGGTGAACTGCAATATATTGCAATAAAACTCCTGTAATGTATATCCTAATTGTTTATGTTTTGAAATATTAGTCAAACATGTCAGGCTGTTTATCTTTCTTCTTTAAAAACAGGGAATTTGGTGTGGCTTTTGTCATAATGTCAATTTCTTAGGAAGATTTGTTTTATTATGCAACAACCTGCGTCCCTAACTTCTCTAGTGCAGATTTCCTATATTACTTTTCAAGGTCAAGACTCCGCTGTTGTAATTCTCGTAGACTAAAGAAACACTCAAAATCCCAAAATCAGTTATACCATCATTATGTTGAGTGTATACTTATTTTTATTACTGATTGTATAAACTAGATATTCTACCTTGTGATGGTCCGGTACTTGTCGGCCTTGGAGGTTGGCTAGGTGGCGCCACTGGAGCCGGTGAGAATGGTTTCGGCGGCATAGCCGTTGGACTTATCGGTTCCTGCCAAGCTTGACCATAAATCGGATTCGCATTGAATTGATTATAATTGGCGTTATATTGATTGGTCTGAACCGGCTGCGAATAGCTGAACGACTGGCGACCGCTGGTTGTGCGTTGCTGAGTTCTCTGCACGTAGCCGGGCTTTTGACCCAAGTTGACGAATAGTCTATTACGAAGTTGGGCGATTCTCTCATCCTGAGAGTTTCCTAGGTAATTTAGGGCAGTTTGTAGGTTACCTTGCGATGCTAAGATAAAGGCGTATCTAGATAATAGATCAGCTAGGCTTCCGGTAATCTAAATTGAAAATTAAAAAATATATACTTAAATGAAAAAATGTATAATAAAAAAGGGATATGGTTCTTCCTGTTTTAAACTGAATTTTAAACTTTTGTCTTTGATGTACTTTTGTAGTTTTGATCTGACTTGTAGTCTGAAGATGCCGTAAGAGGTCAAACATGTAACTACGTAAATAAGGTTTAACTTGAACAGGAAGAACTATATCCCTTTTTTATTATTTGAGTACATCTGTTTGTCTGCGTTTTACTTCATTATTAAAAAATATATAGTCGGAAAAACTGCAAAACTTCATATATGCGCATGTACTTAGAGAGATTTTCTATTAACATTGGTCCTTTTTTAAATGTCTTGTGTCAATACTCTTTAAAAATCGTGTATGTTATATGTTATGAATTCAACAACATTTTATAGCTTTCCAAAGAAAATTTTGGGTAAAAAAACAGGTGAAAATCCTAAAATATAAGTCTTGGACTATCGGTTTTGTGAATGTAGATAAATAATCGTGTTTGATAGGTCACTTTAGGCATGGGGTGACCAACTTTTTAATACTCCAAGGCTGTGATTTGAGGGGCGTACATAAATTAATATTTTCAATAATTTAATCTCATTTTATAACTTAATTGGTCATAATTCTTGAATACTCTTTTTTATCATTTTCAACATATTCCTAATCCAGTAACAAACATTTTGTATAATTACTTTGGTGTGTGAATGTTTCCAGTTAATTTTCAAAAGAAAGAAAGTTTGGGAAGTTAAAGGTGGTTCTTTAAAAGATTTTTTAAGCTAAAACTAGTGATGGGCATAATCGTATTATTTATAGAATCGATTTTTAGCATTCGAGTGATTTACAAAATCGTATGATTTGGTTCTCGAGATATTCTCGATTAATAATCGATTTTTAATAATCGATTTTGAAAAATCGATTTTAATAATCGATTTTGTGAAATCGATTTTGAAAAATCGATTTTGAAAAATCGATTTTAAAAATCGATGTTTGATAATCGACTTTAATAATCGATTATTAAGAATCGATTATTAAAAATCGACTATCAAAACCGATTATTAATAATGAATTTTTAATAATTGTCTATTAATAAACGATTTTGGTTCATTCGAATTATATTATCGATTATTAAAAAGTCGCGAAATAATTCGAAAATTAATGATATAATTGATATTGTCTGTTGTAATTGAAATATTAGAATTTAGCATTGAAGCAGGCTTCGCCAAATTTTACGTTTGTCACCTTTCTTTTTATTCTAACAAATCGAATTAATTGTGCGGTTTTATTAATATATTGTATATTTTTGCCTGTGGTGTAAGCGATAGAGCGTGCACACATGGTTAGTGAGTACCACCAGCAGAGCAGCAAATAATTTCTAAAATGCAGAATTCATTCGACTCGACTTTAAATCGAGAATAATCGATTATGAAAAATCAATTCGAATAATCGATTTTGAAAAATCGATTTTGAAAAATCGATTATGAAAAATCGATTATTAAAAATCGATTTTAATAATCGATTTTTAAAAACCGATTTTTAAAAATAATAATCGAGACATGACGATTATTTCCAAAATCGATTTTAATCGATTATGTAATCCGAATGCGCCTATCACTAGCTAAAACTGAAAAAAAAGCATGCTAAATACTTTCTTTTGTTCTATTTGTAATTCTCTTTTTTCTGCTTCGCTTCCAAAAAATAGTGGTAATTTTCTAGAATTAGCAGCGTCGACCCATTGTTTGTGCTTATTAGATATTGGATGCATCTTTTCATTTTATTTATATATTTTTTATATAAGACTCTAAAAAAAATCTAGATCCGACTGGTAATGTGGTCCATATTGCCCAATATGGAATTGTTATTTAAGTACGTTTATCAATATTTAATGATTTTTTAGATGAAAAAGTGCCGTAAAATATGCTCTTGCTAATTCTAAACCAAAGATAACTCGAACACAATTGTTTCTGATTCTTTTATTTGAAATCCGATAATAACAATTTTCTGTGGTCCAATCCGAAAATTTAATCTTTTATTTGCAAAAGCAAATATCGATTAAAATTTAAAATAAATAATAATCTTTTCGGATAAATTCAAAACTATATCCACAAACATTTAAGAATCTATAATTAATAATTTATTATTTAGTGTAAGTTTTTTCTGCTTTCATATGACTATGAAATCCATACATCTACGCATCTACTTGAAAAATCATAACCTCAAAGGCACAGATGTGGTTTCTCAATAAGATTCAATCTTGACTAAATTCATGCAGCAGTTCTACCCTATTGTAATAATAACGGGGAAAATGGTTTCTTAATTAAATGTTGTGTAAAAAAGTTTCATAATTTCTCAATTTTGACATAAAAATCAAGTAGTTTTTCTAAACTACATATTTCCATTTTAAAGAGGGATGTTTTCTAAATTCTGGACATTAGAATAAAATCATCAAAAAGCGGGACAAAATTCGGGACGCTTCATGAGGCGGGACAAGTGATCAAATTTCAGGACTGTCCCGCCCAATTCGGGATAGTTGGTCACCCTAATTTACAGGTCATACTTACTAAAAAGTTCGAGGCATATGTGAACAAGTTGATATTTTTTCAAAAGCTAGAAACAAAACTATCTGAAAGTAAATTTGAGACTAGATTCATATTCAGTGCCTCATGAAATCTATCACTAACACTTAATCATGTTTAATTTTTCTTTTTTATTGTTACAAAATTTATTAATATGACAATAAAATCTAATATTCAGATATACACTAAAAACAGAGATGCCAAAACTTGCAACAAAATTACCAAAAATACTTTTATTTGAACAATTCTATAGTAAAGTATTAATCTAACCAATTATAGTGAATATCACTGAAATGAGTTTTACCAGTGTAAACAGTTTTTAACTATTCATCATATAAAAACATCTCAGGTGTGTAAACGCTAAAAATAAAGGGATGAAAAAGAGAAAAACTAGTTGCTTATTACGACTTCTTTCTATGAACTTTTTAACTCTTTTATTTGTTAAAAGAGGCTTTTGGCTTATCAAGAAAGGTTTGCTACAACATTTTGACGTAATGTAAAATAAATTTCTGTAGTAATTATGTCACAAGCAGTAATTTAAAATATTATATTGCGTTTTACAAGCAATTCAATTTTTTTTATATGATATTGTATTTAATGTGCGAAGTTTGAAACTTACTTTGTTCATTATCAATAACTAATACCGCTTTATGAGATAGATTAGAGCTATAGTATATCTATAGTATATCTAAAATAATAATATGCTATAATGAGAACAATACAGAAATTCTGTTAAACTTTTGAGGTATATAAAATGTTAATTGACTCACATTGACGGTCTTATTTTGGCGTTCAATACTCCTCTGTAAGAACATAACCAATTCCACCAATTCTTGAAGGTCATTTGTAGCATAGTCCGACTGTCCTCCCCAAGAATTCACTAATCTCTCAAAACTACCCGAGCAGATATAACATAATTGAGCGTCTTTTGCAAATCTCGGATTTACTCCACTTTCCTGTTCCAGGCGATATCCCAGTTTCTCTGAAAAAAAAAAAAAGATTAGAATATAAACTCTGAGTAATGATTTTATTAAGGCTCACCACATAAAATAGGGTAATCGTCATCACTGCAATGGGTAAGAATACCAACCAATGCCTCCTTCCAAGAAGTGATCTCGCAATTTTCTACAACGGTATTCCAGTCTTCACAAACCAGCGCGGAAATTAGTGATGATAAGTAACCTCCTGCTTGGTCTAAATATTTACTTTGCGTCTTTAGATATAAATCAGGAGTTCCTAAAATTGAGGTTAGATATCGAAAGAAAATAAACGACGACTACGTACCGGTTCTCGCTATGATTATAGCTTCCGTAAACTTTTTCGCTTTCAAGCATAACTCGACCGCTGCTTCCACATTTCCCATTAAAATAGCTTCCGTAATAAGCCCATCAGTGTCTAATAAAAAAATAAAACGTTAACAAAAAAGAATAATATATTCCAAAATAAAATCATAATTACCGTCACCGGTTTCGATTTTAAATTTAGCTAAATTTTTCTTCTCCGTTGTCTTGCAAATCATCTCAAATTCGTCTAGGTTTCCTCCTGAATTATTAAAGTCTCCCTGCTGTGCAAAAAATGAGATTACATACTTCTCTTGTAAGGAAAAAGATTACTTACAGCGTTCAAATTGGAGATGCCATCGGTGACTCCATCAATATTGTTTGTAATGCCGTTTAATTTGCTGTTTACATCATCGAGACGGTAACCCAATAAATTCAAAATCTCGACTCGTGGATTCTCTTCGAAATTTGCTCGCAAAAAGTGCCAGATGTACTTTTTATGTTGATCGGTTAGGGAATCAGCTTTATTTCGGCAGTAATCTAGATTAATACGTTAAAGGATCAATAGGAAATTATGTAACGAAGTTTAAATTTTATAAAAAAAAGCAGCTACAAACGAGAACATCATTTATGTGGAAAAGTAAACAAAAACACCAACTTCAGAAACAGCATACAAAAAGTTTTTCCTTTTTTTATTTTTATTGTTATTTTATTTACTTATTTGCAAGAAAAAGAAGATAGTAGTTACACTTAGTTCACAAAAAAGATCTTTCAAGTTTATACTATACAAAAAGTAACGTAATAAATATGATGTTTTCTTGAAGGTTAAGACAAAAAAAATCAAATAAAAGTTGTTACTTATTAAAATTGTAAATATTTTTGAATATATAACATGATTTATTTTAAAGAGTGTATGTTTGAATCATTTGTAATGAAAGTTATGTTTTTTAAACGGGATATTGCCATGTTGCATAACTTTTTGTATAGACTGTATATGTTTTATCAAGTTACCTATGAAATTTCCGTACTCCAAGGCCTGCTCTAATTCCATAGATCTAGCAATAAGTTCAGTTTCTGTAACGACTTGACTGATATGAACACAATGTTTGGACGTAAGCGCTGGTTGACCAGGCTGGATGTTTGGATTTTGGAATTTCTCGTTAGTAAATGTGATCAATTTACCACCAAACTAGAAAAGAAAGAAAATTATCGTATACTTCCTATATGTGTAGCAAAATATTTATTATTTTTGCAAGCTATAAACAGAATTATAATATAATTATAATAAAAGAAATAATATAAGAATTATACCCCGAAAGATGCACCAATCGGTCTTTTCAACCATTTCGGCGGTTTCGTAAGATCGACGCTAACAGGAGCGACGTTTTCCTGTTGAACGGGGGCCTGGACGTACCCGTCCATACCAGGGAAGCTATCGGCTATTTTATTTGTTGTTTGTATCTGCGCAACTTTGCCTAAAAAACACATAAACTCAACCTTAAACGAAAAAACCAACAAAAATAAATCAAAACATACCACCCATCAATGAAAAGACGGAAACATGCCCGTCAAAGCTAGGACTGGCGATCAACGCTGGATTTTTGGGGCACCAGGTGACGTCAAAGTTCCACTGGCTTGTCCTGGCGATTTCAGATAGGACTTCGCCTCCCTGCTGGTTTGAATTCGGGTTCCAGCAGAGGATTCTGCTGTCTTTGCCGCTACTGATCAATAGATCGGAATCCTGCGAGCACCAAGCTATCGACAGGACACCCCTTTGGTGGTTTTCTAGCGTCTTCAATGGTGATGTCGCAAATCGCAAGTCCCACAGTTGAATTATAGGGGATTGGTCTTCTTCTGTTTTGTGAAAGAAACAAATATTACTTATTATTATTACTTAACAATAAACTGATTCCTTATAAACCATGACAAATGCAAATTCCAGATTAACTGTGGTGAAAAATGTATATTTAATTAATTGGTTTGACTCTTTATTTGGCAAGCTATAAAAAGGGTGCTTTGACTAACAAAGTGAAAGATCAGTTCATTTTTTTCCTACAGTAGCATATAACGAAACTCAACAAGTTACCATTCTTTTTCATACAATTCATTTCATGGATCCTACAACTTTACGATTTCTAATTGTTTAATATGTTATCTTTTGTGTTATCTACTTTACGACATGCATATGATCTCTGGGTAGACAAAAATAGAAAACTTATAGTATCTCTGAGCTATATTATAAAATGAATGAATAGCAAAACTGCTCTGTTTAAGTAGTTCAACCATAATACATAAATTATAAATTTTATCAATTTACAATTTTTCGGAACAGGTTGTGATTTTATGTCACAGTTCTTTGGAACAGGTTGCGATTTTTTATCACAGTTCTTCGGAACAGGTTTCTTTTTTTGGGAGTGTCAGAGGGGGCGATTAGAGGGGATGAGAGAGAATCCGCACACGATGTGGAGTCATAAGGTATAGGGGACCCTGGACTACGGTCAACCGTATTTGCTAGAGACCCTGAACAGACAGACCATGTTAGCATTTTATTTAACAGGATTGATATTGATTATTACTTAATATGCTGCTAAGTTCAAACAATCACTACAAGCACAGCAGAACTATCATTAAGTATATTTTAAATAAGTAGTGTTGATAAAAACATTCTTAATGTTAAACAGCTGTGGAACCTTTATGTAACAGATTATGTTATCAGTTGAATTTATGATACAATAATATGTAAAATATTAGTTAATTTCTTAAATACTTTGAAAAACATTAACAAATTATAATATAATAACTTTTTCTGTATGATATAATTTATCTGATTATTTAGCCATAATATCCACCTACTTTGCTTCAAGTTAAGTGTCCCTAGCCTTCTTTCTAGCAATTTGTTTTTCAAAACGAAAATGTCATTGTGAGTAAAATGTTTTATGTAGAATTTTTGTTTTAAATTCATTTTCATCACTTTATTCATTTACTTGAATAGAGAATCATTAAAAAGATTCATATTATATTTGATTGTTTCTTATTATTTTTTTACACAATTTCTTTTAATTTGATTTTACTTACTAGTTAATTTATTTAATTTATATTGTAATTTCGTATTATATTATTATTATTGTTGGTGTTTCTTCCTTTGTTTTTGCACTGTTTGATATGTATTTTCATTTTTATTTTTTGTTTCTATGTTAATATTTAAAAATATTTAGAAAATTGAAAAAACATTTTCGGAAAAATAGGTGAGACAGTCTGTTTACAGAGAGGGTGATTTAAAACTAGTGTGTGACATTTAGACTCAACATGCAGACAGCAGGTATCATTTTAAGTTCAAATGAAAGAACTGTCAAAGTTTGCTTCGCGTTATCTGAGTTTTATTTTTGGACTATTTAAATGATTAATTAATTACAGATTTCTTAATTACAGTAATAGCAACAAAATTAAGTGACACAGGCAGTGAAACCTGGAAATGTTCCAAGTTCTGAAAATACCATAAAATCATTCAGTTTTTGTGAAATTTTGCAAATACAGAAAGATATTTTTGAGTTTTCTCAATTTTGGATGTGTTTTAAATACAAAATTGATTAAAGTAACATTATTTAAATTTTTTTTAAATGTCTCTCTACGATATGCCGAGAAAAACTATAATTATTATTAATAGCCATACCAGAAGCTAAACAAAGCTGGGTTGCAACTTCAGGGTGCCAAGCAACCATTTTCCAACGTATCCTCGAAACGGTATCAGTCAATTTAATAATGGGCTCGTTCTTCCTCAAGTCCCAGACAACACACTTTGAAACAAACGTTGAAGCAAGTATATGCTGCACTTGTTTATTCCACTGAATAGACACCACATCTTCATGCGGCTGCGACTTAGCCCCTATAAAAATCCCACAATTTCAACAACTTATTCATCACAATTAATACAAACAAAAATCATACCTGGTGTCATCGGATTACTGGTATTATTGATATCCCAAATATAAATTTCTGATTCTCCCGCACCGCTAGCTAGTAAATTACCTTGGAATGAATTAAAATCTAGCGAGTGTACCGGACCGTTATGCTTTTTAGGACTGGCAACCAAGCCATTCTCCCCATTTAATAATTTAGAAGCATTATGTATTTGTATAATTCCGTTATCACAACCGCCTACGATGGTGCCACAATCCGAACCATGGGAACCCCATACAACCTTGTGGAACCTATGTTCGCTATTTGTCGTCGATTTAACTTCTAATTCCGAGCTTGGATCAGTCAGATTCAGAGCGAACACTTCTAAGGCTGCGTTGGTGCTGAATGACGCATCAAACTGTTGCGCTGCGGTCCCGGCAGCCAAATAAATTGGGGTAATACTTGCTGGCGACCAGGCAATATTTGCCATTCTTTCCAAATCCTTTACCTTCATTTTTCTGGAATGTATATGGTGTTGTTAACAGTTAATTTGAACCGGTATTTCGCGGATTTTACGAATGAGAAGAACTGTTTGTATTATACCATGGGTTACTCACGTTATTAGCTAAAAATTAATGCATTTAATTTGTAAATTCAGTTATATTCCGCGCAGCTTTTGAATTTATTTTATAGACTTCCAACGTGGCTACAGCTCAGGTAGTTTAGTTACTTTTTGATGTGCTTTTTGACGTTTCGTGCAAACGTCAACACACTTGGGCGACACTGCAAACCAACATAACAACAATTAAAAATTACTGCATAATTATTTTCAAAGAAACTGATAAAGAAATATTATTGTTATTTTATTTAATAAATTGTATTGTAACTTTGATAATAAATACTTGTAAGATGTGGTTGTGCGTAACTAATGTTTAAATAAGTAAAGTTTCTAGTTTTACGAAATTCTCGTCATGTTGCAAGCCTTGCCCAGAGCAATGACATTTCACTAACCTCAAAATTTTAAGGTTGGGGTACTTATGTTTTGTAGTTATGAATTATGTTAATTAGTTAGAATTAAGTTAATAAACTCTTCTGTTATCAGGCCAAAAATGGTTGAAGATACATCAAACACCACTAACAAATCAAAGGTACGACTTTTACGTTTTAAGAGATGAGTAACTAATAATTATTTTGCAGGAAAAAGCGTATAGGCCCAGTTCTATCTACGCTTGGAGTGTGGCAGATGTGCAGAAGTGGTTCCGAAGACATTGTGGAGAGTATATTGATAAGTATATCGACAGATTTGCGTACCATGAAATTACCGGGCGTAGTTTGTTGCGTCTAACAGACAATACACTATTAAGGATGGGTATAAATGATACAAATGATAGAAATGCTATATGGCGTGAAATTTTAAAGTTGAAACTGAAGACTGATATTGTCGAAATAAAGGATTTGGACACCAGGAATCTAAACTATGATTATTCTGTGGAATTTATATAATTTGAATGTGGTATTGTTTATTTATGTAATAGGATTACTGTGATTGGATAAGTTAATAAACAAATTACAAAAAAATAATTTTATATTCTTGTAGACAAAACAGTACAATTTATTCTATTTACATTATAGATAAAAACTGCAGCTGTTACAAAGTAATCAGATAATCGGCTTATATCAAAATATAAACCTAAAAGCTATTTGTATAGTGTTTGTTATTTGAAATAAATACTTATAACTAGAATAACAAAAATAAATAGTAGATTACAGTATAAATACATACTTCTAAACAAAAAATAATACTTTTATAAATAAGTTGAATATATTAACATAAGTATTTATTTCTTTGGAATGTGTTACAAAATATATCAACAAATATCGTCTGTGGTTTTTAATTCTTACGAAAATCTAAGTTAGTTATTTATTACTCGCTATGTCTTCATTATGCAAACCGCTGTCTTCGTTATCGCTGTCCTTTTCATTATCGGAGTCCTCTGTCATCATGTACTTTTTGATGCCCTGCTCGAGCATAGTCCTTAATATTTTTGTGTCTTGGAATATGTCTAGGTTGTCGCCGTTTTGACGTTTTCGGCCCTTTTTCCCTTTTGTGTTGCTACTCGAGGAAGATACCCTCTGTAGTAATCCGCCAATCATAGGCAGCATTGCCACCATCTGCGTTCCAATCAGACGTTCAAATTCTAGCCTCTGCTTTTCCATCTCTAATCGCTGCTTCTCAATCTCTAGGTGCTCCTTTTGAATCTCTACTAGACTCTTTATTGCCAATGATATATCTGAAAAATAAGAGGATAAAAGTTAGTCACACATGCAGGCTGTAATGTTTTCTATAGTGTTTGATATAATATGGGAAATAGTTTGTAAGAGGTGTTATAATAGTTATTTTTGATAGTTATACAATGTCATGTCTTCTTCATTCTAGATCAGATCTAGATCAATGCATAGAGAAAGGGTAAAAGTTTGAAAAGCACGCCAAAAAGTTGCAATCAATATTACACAGCGGTGTAATGTTAATGTATGTTGTTCATCCGTAAATGGCCATCATCTCTTTTAAAAATGCTTGTTATTTTTGCGATATCGCGTAAATATTGAATATCGTGCTTATTATTGATGGTAAAACTTTCATATGTCTGAGTATAACCTTAATCATGGCCAAACTAAATGATTATAATCATTATAGTTCATCATAGAATGTTCAAATTCTATCAAATCAATTTTCAAACTTCAAAACTTTTTTTTTTCAAATGGACTACACAGTCACCCATGCGCGCTGTGCGACTCTGTATATCAGTACTTTTGTAGTTTTTGAGGGATTCCATTCATTAAAATGATGACTAGATATACCGGTATGCTTATGCGCATCGGCCACGCCGAAGGTTACTAAAAATCATCGGGCATACGTCACTCGGTTTACTACATGAAGTTAGCTGATATGGAATTCGACGCTTTACGTGAGAGCACGGTCCACACGGTCTGCTCACTTCGCGTCTCAAATTCGTTCATTTCTGCGCATGACGTCACTGCGAGACGGATGCTGACACAGACACCTAAGCAACCAAATAAATCCGTATGTTTTTTAGTTTGGTATGTGATTTAGGTTAACAAGTTGACAACCATGCCACCGCTTTCATTGTCAAAAAAAGGCGTGAACGTCACAACAACATATTAGCTACCATGGCAACCAACGCTACTTCTCACAATGACGTCAGCGCATAAATGTCATTAGAACCGTGACAACAACAATTGGCTACTCAGACAGCTATGAAAGTAACGCCATATGAACGGTACTTCCGCTTCCTTCTCGCATTGAGGGCACTTGTAGGCGGGGCCGATGCGCATGAGCAGACTGTGTTTGACCGTGGGCAGTAAGCATACCGGTATAAGTGTATCATGGTGCTGATGATATTGGCGCAGATCCTAATATTTAGACACATATTTGTGTGGTGACAGCCTTCCTCCATGGGTGACAGTAATTTTATTGTATTCGATCATGTATATCGATGAGAGTTTTGTGAAATCATGGTAGTAAAAATTCGAGAGGATCCGGTGATATGGAGACTTCCGGTAGGCCGAAAGTGCCAGTCATCTTGAGGGCATCGTAGATTTAGGCTCGGTGTCCACCGGATCGGGCCGATTAATATCGGCCCGATCTGAGTCGTACGATAAATATTGAGCACCTGCTTATCTATTGGAACCATTTGTCCAATATATACAAGTGCACGATATTTATCGTACGACTCTGGGCACTGGGCCAAAGGCTGTTTGCACACGCTCCGGCAAGCGGGATCCGATTCCGGCTCCGGCGCCGGATGCAATGTTTTTAAATGAAAGACGGCACACACAAATTGATGGTTACACTGCATCCAGCGCCTGAGCCGGAACCGGGGCCGTTTTTCCCAGTGCGTGTGCAAGCGGTCCAAAGTTCGGAACGAGTATATTTCTGTTTGAAGACTTGAAATAAATAACAATAGTCCAACGTCAAACACTTCTTATTTAACAGTTTATTTTTTATTTATCAGCCAGCATAGACAGTCAGATTATGTAGACAATTTCGACTTATACTAAAAACTTTCAAAATAACGCTATTATGTACTAAGGACTTGATATTTAGAAAAGGGAATCTGAGAAGAAAATGGGGATGCGCCGGTATAGGTAAGTAATAGACCAGTAAACGCATACTCCAGGACAAACTGGTATGGCCTAGGCCAAAGTAAAATGTTGCAAGACATAAGTTTCGAACCTATTAGACGTCCTATCACCTCATCAAGGTAGTCAAAGGTTGGCCTTTTTCGTTGTTTTTTCTTCAGGAGAAGAAATACCCGTCTTGTTTTTATGGGATTTTTCCAAAACTACTAACCGTCATTAGTATAATTTTAATACATAGTTACAGAAGTTATGATGCTTTGGCGCAAAATAAAAACAAGGCGAGTATAACCTCAGACACGTCTTAACCTTCTGATGGACATATCCCGAAAATTGTAAGTTTTAACATCATGACGGTGTTTTTCTAATACATATAAAATATGATGCTCTATCACAAGGGCGTATCCAGCAGAAAACGGATGGTGGGCAGTTTCCTAAATTTAACTTGCTGTATGGGAGAAGGGTGTTCGTAAGGGGTGGGGGGGCAGCTCTATTACTAAAGGAGATACAAGCAAAACTGTAGGCACAAATTACGAACTCTACTTTTGAAACGGAGGTTTTACATACTCTCTACATCTCAAATCTACGCAAAAGGGATATCTGGCCACCTAATAGGCGTGATTCCTATTCCATCATTCCCGAGAGTATTTGCTTGGACAGGGCTTGTCTTATAATGTGGTCGTTCTTAGGGGATTGGGGCACATTGCTAACATTTTAATCCACATATTGTACCATTGGGCCCTTATTTACAGAGAGATAATTGAGCTTCAATGCTGTCTAACTTTTATAAAAGCGCGTGCGTCTTGTTGTATTCCTAGTTTATTCAGAGTTGCATGATGTTGCAAAGGATACTGAAACATGTTCATACGCATATTACGTAGACACACAAACGTCACGATTTCAAAAAGTACAAGCAGACTCGTGGCAGAAAGCACAAGTTCTAAATTCTTCAGTTTAGCTTTCCGATCTGGTCCATTATTATTGAGGGTGCTAGATGATTTCGGAGGAGGTTCCAAGTCCTTGTAAAAGTTGACATCCTAGAAGTAATTGGAGTAACCGTATTTGTTTTTGTAATTTATGCACATTTTCCATTTTTCTTTTCCATTGTTCCTTCTTTTCTTTGGGTTCTTTGTTTTATCCCGAAATCATTTTGTTACCATCGATAATGCTGAAATACATTTTGGAAGATTGAGGAAGAGTTTAACACTTACCATTGTTTCTTTCCGAATAGTTGGATGAATCGCCTGGTTTTTTATCTTGCATATGTGGTTGCATACTGTTCAGAATTAATAATGGAACTGGTATTGATCCTGGTCCTCTAATACCATTAACGTTACTTTGGTGGGCTGCTGCGAGTGCTTGCGTTGGTATTTGAAAACTGGATATGGACTGTGGTATTTTATTCTGGGGCGGACACGTGAGGGTCGACTGATGATCCAGTTTATGTGTACTGGTTGGAGCTGGTTGCAAAGGCGGTGGACTAGTATGGTTTGACAGCTTCTCGTCATAGTCAGACCTAAAATAAGAAAATATAACGGTAAAACATATAATTTATATCTGCGGTAAAAAATATTTTGGTCTACTATCGGGTACCTTTTCGTCATAAATTGCATTTTTCCAGCTGGTATGACATATTTTATTTTTGTCAACATGAAACGTCAAGAATAATAATCTTCTCAGCAAGTTTCTGGTCAAAGGTTTGCCAAAATATATAGATAAAGTGTTGGGCTTACTCTCGCTCGAATAGTTCCTCCTTAAGTTGTGAACGTTTCTGCTAAAAACCATTTGGTACACAGCGAAACACTCGTCTCAAAACTATTCTAGCAAATATGGCAGCGGGAACGACTTTATTTGTTTATTTTGCGTATTTAAGGCAATCTTATTTTTTGAGTACCGCCACGATGCCGCCACTTTGACAGAAGGCTTGCTGATCTTTTTGGTCATCGAAAAGATTCGAGACTTTTCAAAAGTTTTCTTGTGTCAAAAAAGTTTTTTAGTGCGCGAATACTGTTTTTTAGGGGACTTTTGGCCACTTACCCCACACTGTCGTTGGTGGTCCAGTCATCATTGAAGTCTATTTCGATTTCCTGCTTAATGTCCTCGCATTTGGGCCCTTCGAGGAGATTTTCGTGGATGGGTTCCTTCCTGAGTCCTTGCTTGCTCAGTATAGCGTCCATTGCTTTGAAATGTGGCCAATCTGGATCAACGGTTCCTAAACCAGTACCACAAGCCATAGTTCGTTTGATTCGATGGTAGAGACATTTTAAATTTCTAATTCTGGTCTTAATTTCGTCTGGCGTTCGGTAGAAACCGCGCTGTTGCATATTCGCGGCTAGTATTCGCATTACCGGCGCTTTTCTATGTGTTAGGAATAGTTTATTTTGAATAAGAGGGTTACCCCATAGTTGGATCAATAATTTTGTCTCGTCCTCGCGAAAATTTGCGGTACGCTTCTTTGGTACTGTTCTCAGGTGCCCGTCCATCTAGCAGGGGAAATGTACAAAACAAAGCCAAAGCTGTAGTTACTGCTCAGTTATGTATGGCTTGAATTGTGCGCCTTTTTGTTTGACAGACAACAGACGATCGCTTTTGTTTAACATACGCGCAAGCTTAATTCAAGAACAGACCTCGCCAGAACAAAAAAAGGACCATTCGGCAAACAATCAGATATTAGCGTTATAGGGGAGCTACATAGATAAAATTGCTCTAACGAAACTCTTTTAGGCTTTAACTGGCTGAAGAGGACAGTTATCTAGTTCGGAAGCCAGCTGCTTATGCTGGACTCGATGTGACAACCGAATAAGAAGCTGAAACTTCGGAAATGTCTGAGATCATATAAATATATTAGGGGATAATTGCAACTACTACGTAGGTATGCATGAATGTATGAATCTGCAAACGCAACACAACATAACTGAAACTTGCCAGATCTTCAACCTTTTTTAAACATATTAAAGGAGAAATAAACACATAATAAATAAAACAATTCTTCTTAATATTCATGTAAATAAAGCAATCGTAAAATTTTCTACAGCAATCCTTCACAAGATATTCATTACAACTTTTGAACTTTGAACTGAAATAAATTAACTGAATAAATTAAAGTTGTCATTGATTAATATTCATAATGTTGATTAAATTGCAAAAGATGCACATGAAAGATATAAAATAAAAAGTATATATAAAAAATATTTAAATTCTAACAAAATTACTTAATATTTACGAATATTTATTTTCTCAAACTTTTCTAATTATATCGCCATAGCTACAGTATATTCGCAAATGTGTCAGGTATGAACTAAGAAACGACGTACTGCCATAATTGACATAAATAACCTTAGTTTTCTGACAGTTTGACAGTTGTATCACTACCAACGTATCACTACCGCCAACCTTTATCTAGGTACATCATTCACCATGTTCTTTTATAGTTTATTGACTCCATTACTGAGGTGCTATCATGAGGAGATAAGCCCATGGAGTCAACAAACACTATATAACTATGTTAACAATATTTATTTAAAAATAACAATAGTTTTAGATGGTGTTTAGTCCGGGCCTGTTCTCTACAACACTCACTTATGAAACATTCCGGTTGATTTCTTCTTTTCTACGTAATGTCTGCCACTACAGCTACACACGTCACAAAACACCATGTTTGTTCTTCAAAAAAATATTGAAAATAAACTAATATACTTTGCAGAAAAGCTTTAAAAGTCACAAAAGCAACGGCTTGACACTCTTGGCACAGGTATCGTAGCAATATGGCACATCTTTTGACTTTTTTGTAAACTATTTAGTCCAGTCAATAGGTTGTTTGAGCTTGCAAAAGGCCGGACAGAGTTTATGTTTTGCAAGTATGTATATTCATTTTTGGGATGGCAATGAAAAACATAAATTTGCACCGCACACCAGATTCGGGAACCTTCTCATTCTTGGGAAAAATGGCTGAGCGCGAAAAGTTTGATTAAATAATTGTTGTTCAATGTCGTTGGCGATTTTAATGATTTTGTAAGATTTGTAAGATTGCCACATGAAATTGTGACAAAACAGAGAAACAGTCCTTCTGATCTCTACATACTACTGTTTGATTGATCACAATATCAAATTATCAAATTCTTTGTAAAGATACATAGTTAAATATCTGTAGTAAAGATACATAGAATGTTTTCCTAAAAATTTTGTTCAGATATCCTGATGATTTAGTTGTTTTTCACAGCTGAAATAAATTAATTTAAACATAACAACCAGAAACAAATACTTGAATAACAGTACGATGTTTTCGACAAACGAAAATTCACAAGGAACCAATTTTTTACGTTGAAAAAACTTAAAATTGCCAAGCTGTAACTAACTATCTTTAACAGAAATCCGGATATTAGAATTAATCAAACAACAAGTTGACGAACAAAACCTTTTGTCTGTTATCGAACTTAGACCGTTAATATATATTTTGGCAGGTAAAGTATTTTATTATTGATAACCATTCACAACATCATTTTTATAAGTTGGATATTCTAAGGCAGTATTTAGCTCATAAAATGTATTTGAATACAGATATTTTCTTTTTTGGCACAATTGCAGTGCTCGGGATTTATCGTGTAGGCCCGTGGTGGTCGCTGCTAATGCACTGCTACCCTAAATTTGATAGATCTTTATAATTTACAGATATGTTTGTTTGTATTGTTGTTAATCAATCGCTAATAATTGTGTATACAGTTGTACGTGGTTATTAGTTATTAGTTACGAAATAGAAAACGCTGACGGTTATTCAAATAGTGATATTTTGAATTTATTCTTCATTCGTGGAGAATGTAACAAAATTTTGGATAGGACACGTCGTATTTTCAATCACAGATATCCAGACCTACCGCCAATGACAAGACGTAAATTTAGAAAACAAAAAATCAAACTTTTTGCGCTTTGCAAAAGTAGGAAAACAGAAAAATGTTGCAATTATTGTTAAGGATAATTAAGAAAATGAAATAAATGTTTCGCTTTTTTCATTGCTTTCCGGAATAGCTCCACGCGAGTTGCTTGTATGGATTTAGGTATGGCTTGTAATTAAAAGCCTTGTAGCAGAACTTTCTACATAAATTGCATCCATCTATAGAATTCTTTTAAAAAAACAAAATGTATCCATATGCCTACAATATTTTACAATCACTTTTTCGTGATGATTATGCAAGGAGAGTTGAATTTTGTGAATTTATGCTAGAAAACTTCAGGAGGACCCGTTGTTTTTATCAAAGATAATTTGGAGTGATGAATCAAAATTTTCCAGGGAGGGTATAATTAACAGACAAAATTTGCACTATTGAGCCACCGAAAATCCCCATGCCATAGGACAGGCAAATTTTCAACACAATTTGAGTTTTAATGTTTTTGCTTTAAAATTAATGTTTCGAAAATCTTCCCGTCAATATTTTACGTGACCGCTTTTATCAAATGAATGTGCACCGGCACATTCTTCGCATTTGGTATCCATTCAACTGAATCAGATGTTTGACGATAGCTGGTTCGGTAATAGGGGATCCTGGCGGTGGCCACCAAGGTCACCAGATTTAACACCATTAGACTTTTATTTCTGGGGTCATGTGAAAAGTCATGTCTATTCCACACCAGTTAATACTCCATTTAGAAACATGAACCTGTATAATATATCATGATGAACTAAACATCGTCTTATTTGGTTATGTTTCTAGTTTTGACAGACCTGAGAGTTAACTTGAGATATTTTAGCCGAAAGAGCTAAAAGGAGCCGAAAAGCCGAAGGAGGATCGAGTAAATTCTAATTCCAAAATTTTAAGTTTAGGGAAATAGTAGAACATGAGAAATTTGTAATGTACTAGTTCCGTGAGACAGCCTGTATAACTAACCTTTAAAAATATATAGCCGTCCAAGGGCTGGTATTTTCACCTACCTACAAAATCCTCAACAGTTATGTGCCAGATCTGTCAGATGTGTTGTGCTATTTTATCCCGTTAAATGAGAAGATGTGTGGAAGGCAATTTTTTAAGCACCTATTTTGAAGCACCTACTTACCTATTCTAAACTTAAAGTTTGTAATTATAAAGCGAGGGCCTAAACTTAAAACATCGCAGCCAGAACGGTTGTCATGGTATCAAGTCAAGATATATACATTGTCAACTTCACAACGTTTGAGTATTGTAGTATATTATATTTTAAACTAGAGTTTTTTTTTTTTACTAATTCAAAGCCATGTTTTACTTATTGTTCCTAAAAATACATTCAGGGCGTTGCATATATATTTTATAAAAAATCATGATTCAAAAACGCAGTTGTTCCCCATTAATTTTGATCGTTATCGAACATTATTATTAATTTTTCAAAAACAATTGCTATAGTTAAGTGCACGGATATAGCTCTTTTTTTGTTATAAGTTATTTAGTATAAATTTTGCGAACTGTTATGTTGATCAAGTTGCATACATACAAACACACATACCTGTAAAATTTCTTGTACACAACAAGCCGAACTTTGGACTGAACACGTACTTAAGTAACGTTAAGCAAACTTGTGTTTAAGACAGATGACCGTTATCAGAGCAAATATCGTTACAAAGATTCTAAGAAAACGTAAAATTCTGAAACATTGACGTTGTATAAATTATTTTCAAAAATCTAATATTTACAGAACAAAAAAAAAACACGATTGGTTTTATCAGAATAATGAATAATGCGACGTTAGTTGCCAGTCAACACATTGCAGAAAAGAACCGTTTCTTTTTCTCTCGGTACACAATAAGCGCGGTATGAACTTGAGGGTATTATTGACTAAACATCTGCTCGCAGCTTAGCGGACTTACCTGTCCTTTCCCGGCAATTCTGTGCAAAACCACTGGCACGCACTAACAACGCTAAAATCCTTTCGTTTCTAGTCGATATTACAACAATTGCAGTTGATAATTTCTCGCCAATCGGTTGAGATATTTAATAAAATTCTCTCTTTGGTGGTCACTACTCAGCTCGTCAGTGCGAATTGGGGTTTATACCCTACTGAAATAAAATCGATATGCGTGCGCAGCAATCCCCGCTCACTTAAGCCACCGCACCGGTTTGCGTCACGTTTGGAAGTGGAAACACGGCCCTGTTGTGTATGAGACCGAAGGGGTGGGGTACTAAGGGTGGCGCTACCCTTCAATTTTTATTATAACGATTTTCTGTGAGATGGACAAACAAAAACCTTTCGTATGCGATCTAGACGAAAGTAGACACGATTTTGTTTGTGCAGCAATGAATATAATCATGATGTTTCATACACTATATAATGCAATTCCTATGTATCTTATGAGTGTGCGGTTTTGTGATTGTCTGGTGAAAACTTTTAAATTGCAACTTGGTACAGCGCTCTGGGGCAGGTAAAATCGGTGTACCCTCGTGGTTTTCGAAGGCTGGCGCATGTCTGGCGGGCGAACATTTGCTTTCTAAACCATACATGGGCGCCGTTACAAAATGTTCCAGGGGGGGGGGGGGGGGGGGGGGGGGAGGGGGACAATACTATTTTGTAGCGTACTGTTTTGTAGCGTTTTCGTTGTGCTATTTGTTGTAAATGGCATTGATAGAGACATATTCGTATTAATTAGTTAGGATTCTAAAATTGAGGCACAACAAATATGAAAATAATAAAAATATTTAACAAAATATCCAATAGCCCATATTGTTCGTTAAATTTAAATTGCATTCACTCTGAAAAATCTCTGTTGGATTTATGGTTGTCATTTTTTTCCACAGTATTTTGTTATTAGCCACGGTTGTGACCCCTGTATGCTCAGCAACTTATCTATAGCATATTGATATTAAGGGAATTGCAAGAAAATTTGCTGCCTTTCTATCGTTTATTAATGTGTAACTAATCATTTTTATCAAGAATAAATTTGTATTTATATATTTGTTTTAGAAACATTGAACTTTTATCTTAGAATTTTAGATTTGATCTGATTGCCAACCATTGAATAATTTTTATTACTTTGTAATATTCTGGAGTAAACATTGTTAATTTTTTATAAGAATTTCCAGCTCGTGTTCATCGAGCAAGGCCTAATGTATAATGAGGAACTGGCACCTTTCAAACCCAAAAATACAGACACAAAATGAACACAATTGATAATTTAATTCTATAATCGTGTCAATCGAGCATCCGATAACCACATAAACGGAAAGTCAACTAGTTAATAATAATTGTTGTTATATATAAGCTGTATGAATTCTGAATGACCATTGTAGACCAATTTTTAAATGAACTCAGGTCCGGAAATGTATTGTTTGGACGTTGGAGAGAGTCGGAAGATTGAACCAATTTTACAGACATCATAGGAAAAATAGTGCCATGTATCATCAACGTATAGGTAATAGAAGTAACCTCAAGACGGCAAGTATCTTGGGAAGATTCTGAGGGCGCATGCGTGCCCTCATCCTGTGTTCACCATTTTCCCGTAAGATGGCGCTAGCTTTTTCTGCTTGCATGTTTTGTGCTCAAACACAATATTAGTGAATTTCGCACTCAATTATCGAGAGGGAATCTTTAAAACGGCGTTACATCGAATATCACAATTTTTAAGGTATTTATTTCATATCTGAATTGTGCTGGCGTTCTGTTAGTGGCGCCATCCAGTATCATTTTCACGAACCAAATCTAGAATGGCGACACTAATTTATCGAGAGAGAATATTTAAACCCGTATTACATCGTCATTCACAATATTAGAGGAATTTATTTCATAATTGAATGAAAAATCACTTTATTCTCAATCAATTCAATTTTAATGTTTTTAACGCTGTCGTTTTATGTGGCGCCATCTAGTAACCTTTAACGAACCAAGGATGAACTCTATCACGTGACCACCACGCATCCCTTCCACATTTCTGAAAAGTTGGGACGCCGACATCAAAGGAGCCGACACCTTACGCTCCTACTTCCTATTACCTATACGTTGGTATCATAGGACGGCACTTTAAGAGTAAATGTCAGTCACCGGCCTCGAAAGTTAGACGAAACTGAGGGGCGAGAGGAGGAAACAAGCCGCGCCCATTGTACACTCCGCAGAAAATGCAGAAACACTTATTAGGGGAACGTCGGCTTCACTTTGAACAAGGGCTGCGGCGAAGATCAAAGGAGCCGGCGCGGCGGTGTTGACTGGCGCCGAGCCAGTCTACGGCACCGTCCCTGTTATTCCGTTTACTAATAATTTTGTATTTGTAATTCTATCGCATATTGGCTTGATATTCACACATAATATACTTATGTTCAGAAATGCGTTTCTTGTACATTTTAAATGCAAATACAATTCCACAAAATAATACAATGATACAAATTAATTAATTGCTTTATTATAACATTCCTATTTTACTACTAACTATGGTTGAACATTTTATGTTTTGTATGTTTAAAAAATGTAGTTTTGCTAAAACAGAGGTCTACTTACATAAATCATTTATTACTTTACATTTATTATTAGACAATAAACATTTATTATTAACTAATATTCAGTTAGCTCTGAAGTAACGAACAGCATGGTTCGCTAAGACAGAAATTATTAATTTTGACTCACGGCATAACCCGGTAACTATTTATCTTCTAAACGATTCTGGCCGTAAAAGCATTTGTACTAAGTTACTTATTTAAAAACATTTAACGTTTTTTTTGTGCATCAATTATCAAATGATCAAATGTCTCGTTCATACTTAGCAGAGATCGATACTTTCAGGTAAAACACACCTCATATAAAAATTCCAATTTTTTCACTATGTTCATTAACCAAAAGTTATCTCTTTTGAATTTTTATTCGTTCTACTTTTAATTCCTTATCGAGTGACGCAACTAGGTGTAAGAATTGCCTATCTAAAAATATATATATACAGAAAACAAGTAGGACATCCTGTATGTTCCTGGAATAAAGCAATCACCCTAAAGACCCTAATATTGCGATAATTAAATTTTGACAGAAGCAAATATCTTTCTGTTGTCTACCTGATTCCGTCAAATGCTCGCTCATTTTTTTTATACGTGCTCCTGAATTTATGCCCACAAGTATATTTGCTGACTTGTATATGACAAATTCTAGGACCATCCATATTTCCATACCTGTTAGTCAGAGGACGCGGGCCACATAAAGGCAGCCGATTTTTTATTTTGCCCATATTGCAAGCGTCTGTTACTATAAAGACAACAAGTCGAACTAAAGTCAGGTTCTGGACCTATTTTGTTGTGCCGAAATTCACTTGCGGAAAAGCATGCAGTCTTAATTTCTAAGCCGGTCGTTGCAATAAATTTACACAGACGCCTGGCGCCACCAGCACGGTAAAATTTATTTTGCTTGGGAGTGTACCAGTTGAATTTGATTGGTAGAAGCGAGTGATGTGGCATTTGTCCCACAGATGGCTGCACCGTACGACGGTAAAATCTGTTATTCTCGTCTGATACACGTGTTCAAAAAAGCAAGGATTAAGTCGTTACAACATTCATATTTTGTTGCGATTTTTTTTACATAAGTTCACGAAGGTTCAATACAAAATGTTGTAATATTGCTTTTTTGATAGTTAGCTTTGATTTGGAATAAAAAAATAACAAAAATTACCAATTATTGGCTTCTTTAGCAAGGTTTTAAAAACAAACTATAACAAAAATGAAAAAAAAGTGGCATTAGTAGCCTCTGTACTATACCTTTATCTATAATTTAATGTATTACACGTGAATATTAACACACAATTAAGCGCAGTATGTTTGCTTTTATGTAGTGTTGTTTTATAGTACGCTACTACCTCTAGTGATTCCTCTTAAAAGCCAAATAACATTTGTATGACTTTTTTTATTTATCGTCTTTGAAAGGAGTTAATGAGAACTGTTTAGTAATTTTGGGAATTTGGGTTATCTTGAATTCTTTTTAGAGACGTTAAACAAATAAAGTTTTTCACACAAATTATTTATATATTTTATAATATATTAAGGCTCGTGTCAGGTGTGTGTCATTAGTTCGATATCAAATGTTCAGTATACTTTATCTATATTTTCCACTTACTTTTAACACTCACTGTTTTTGAGATAAACAGAATCGCCCATTTTGGAAAAGAAATGGAGTTAGGCTATTTTCGTCCTAGGCTGACAATTCATTATATGAAGAAATGGGTTAAAAACCATATACCTAAGCCCAATTTATTGCTTAACAACGGAATGTATAGGAATTCCTAAACTACAGGAAATACCGTTTATGTTTTTTTGTGGATTATTTTTATTTTATTCCTAATCATAAAAATACTTATTTGATCTTAAACGACATATGTATTTAATGTAAAATGAAAGTTGTATTAAAATCAGTAGGTAATGTCGTTTATCTTGTTTTGGTCAAAAAGCACAGTAGAGATTTTATAGCATCGTATACAGTGTGTTTTTACTTTATCATACGCAGTACCTATGATATTACTTAAGTATTGTAATCGTGGCGAAAAAAATTGAGATTTTATCGGAAATAGGCCTTTTTGCGTCTCATGATCATTTTTGATCAAGGTACAAAAAAATGTCTGTGTGTGTGTACCCGATTTTTGTGGCGACGATTCCGGAGAAAGTACTAAAGGTATCGGGACGAAAGTTCATATTTAGAAGTTTTATGAACAAACTTAGAGCTGAAAAGCTTTTGGTTCAAAAGGGTCCAAAGGAACTGGATCTTTCCTCTAAGTATTTTCAAGGATTTTGTAAATGAGCTGCCATTTCTGCAATTTCGTCAACATAGTTAAATAATATATTAAAGTAGAGGAAATTTTGTATAATTTATGTCTATGATATTTTTTTGGTAAAATTAATAGTTTAGCTGTATGAACAAATTCTTTTTGATCGAGGTAGTGTCTGCGTTAAAACTTAGTTAGCGAGGATTTGACAATTATTATCATTCTGACAGTAGGTGACAGTAGTGTCAAAGGCTGGTCTTTTGACAATACCTACTGTCAATATTATCCATATACGTATTAGGGATTATACGGAGCTTGTTCTATAGCGCCAATGTGTAGTCTCGGTTCCAACAATGTGAGACGGAGATATATAATTTGTCTTTCGATGTGATGCCAGGGATCAAACTGCGCATACGTGGCCAGTAGTTATTAGAACCGTCGACAGATGGCGCTATTGCAGCTTGAAGTGCGCGGTCGGTATTACTGTGGCCGTTAGCCGGTAATATTTGGCATCACTAACGCCAAACCAGTGACAGCCCATAGATAACCTTATACATGTGGCAGCTCACTAACGCCAAACCACTGACAGCCCATAGATAACCTTATACATGTGGCAGCACTATGGATCCAATCCTGCCATTCGAATCCACGAACGTGACGCATGCGTAGTGTGTCCAGTGGCGCTACGTCGAATGAGATAGAGATATATAACTAGTTTTATTTTAATGCAGACACGAACGATCTCGATCAAATAGAATCTCATGCAGCTAAACTATTAATTTTATATGTTGTATGATAATTTCATGTGCCTGGTCACATCAGATTTCTTAGTATACAGGATACATTTTTTAAACATTGTTCTTGGTTTTATTGATTTTACTCAAAAAATCAGTCAACTCCTTTCAGAATTCCCCTGTCAATCGTTTATCTGCATCATATAACCGTAACCATAATTCCATCGATCCGTTTAATAATTTCTTACTCTCGTTTAAGCGTAAGCTGAAAAAGATTTCCACAACCCCGTACCACCTTATATCCTTGTGATCTGTTTCTTGAAACTTTGCAATTTGTAGAATATTGTTTCTATTTTTTTTTAAATATAAGTCTGCGCTAGCACGTATATTGTTTTCTTTTTTACTGTATTTGTATTGACTGTATGTGTACTTTTTTGGGCTTTGCCTGTTTGTACACCGAACAATACATAAATAAATAACGTTTTGTTATTGAGAATTTTGTAATAATGACTCATTTTTCTTTTTTTTCAAAACCGGTGCTTTGCTCGGTTTTTGAATCATAAATCATAATTATTTCGGCAACTTTTCAGTTACTAGGTACATGTAATAGTCTAAAGGCTCCGTTTATTAAGTATGTCAAAAACGCGTTTATCAGGCTGTTGCTTTAGATCTCACCTCCTGTGCCTGTAGTCAGCCTTTTTCGAATCAATGTGTAATTTAAAATTTTATTTGTTCATGTATCTCTTTTGGTGTTACGAGGTAGAAGTTTCCATTTTCGGTGTTTTTTTAAATTTTCTTTAAACAAGTATTAGGGTCCCTACATATTCACCTACATTTAAAGTGCTAATAACAAAATAACAACTGCACGCTCATAACATTTTTATTTGAAAAAAAAAAAAAACTTAACACTGTACCTATATGCGAAAATGATTTTCAAATGTGCATCCAGGCGTTCGTCATTTACAGGAAAAAGTTCCGTGTTAAAATATCTTTATCAGTAAAGGTGTAAAATATTTGCGCAAAGTTGTTTTTTTATCAGTACCTAGTTAACTTAATTAGAATAAAATCAGCACAATAAATTATTGCCACATTACTTACTTCTAGCGTGCTAAGTGTCTCAGATCTCCGCTGTGGATTTGTACATACTCACGGTAACAAATCTTTCAACAAATAATAACACATGTTTATATCGAAAAAACAACTGCGCCATGTTTAAACAGAGCGCGGTATGCCGTCTAATCCAATCTAACACTCGCCAAAAATACCACGATTTTGAGCTTCTTCTAGTTCTTTTAGTGATTAGATTCTGCTCAGTTTCACGCTGTCTGATACTGATATTATGGAATTAATTGAATAAGAGACACTTATTAAAACCAAATTTTTAAAACATGCAATTTTTGTTTTAGGATATATAAAATTGTTAAAAACTTATTCAGTAACAAACTTCTTATAAAAATGATTTATTTATACATATTATAAAATACATTTCTTATAATTCATTCCATACAATTTCAACTTAAATCATAATGATATGCATATAATGTAAATATATATATATATATTAAATTAAGGTAACACGTGAATATAATAATACTTATTATTATTTATTGCAATCACATGTGACCAATGATATAAAAGGTGCATATTTAACTATGTGGTTTAAATATACCAACAAACAGTTGAAATCTCACAAGGCGACTAGTATATGATCAGATTAATCACAGGAGCAAATATGCTTTACTTGATTTTAACTGCCATACAAATTGTACAACTTTCAACATTTCATGACTGTTAAATTTCACCAAATCCCAAATTAACTATATTTTCCCAATAATTTTCCCCCAGTCTTTAGTTTTAGCCAAGGCATCCTTTGCGGCAACACCTATCATTCCTTCAGATGAGTTCTCTGGCTCATATCCCAAGATGACACTTGCGTCTTGAAGGTACCTAGCAACTTCCCTGAGTCGCACTCTTAATTCAGTTTTGGATATTTGTTGTCTTGCGAATTGCCTAGATGTCAAAATCATAATTGGCGCATGGAGTTCGTATAACGTCACACCTGAAATATTGTAACATGGTGTAAAACTCATAATGATTTTGAATTGGTATTGATTTGCGGCTCTTACCTCGTATTCTGGTAAATCCTGGTTCTACAACATCGAATATTTTAAGAATTTCTCTGCAGATTTCCATTTTTCTGTAAAGCATTTCGTCGGATAGCTCATGTATTTCGTAGCCGTTGATTTTACCGTAAAGTTGGCTTAACGAGAGTTTTATTCCTAGGCATAAGTAATGGGTGGGATGTAAGACGTTCCTGTACTTCTCTAAGAAATGTTCCATGCCAAGGAGGTCGTTGCAGTCTATTTCATCTATTTCGGTCTGAATTCTAAAAAGATACAAATTGATAATAACTGATATGATAGAATATTATTTGAAAAGTACATAATTAATGCTATCATGTTTTATACACTCGCCTACGGCCTCTATATAAATTTCATGCTCACGACGTTTTATCTACGACTCATGAATTATCGGCGTGTATCGTGGTAGGGATTATATACTAGTCATATATAATGAACTGATGTTATTAATATTTTTATCTGTTAACTTGTGTTACCTACTACTATTGGTTGCAAAAGTATTGAGCCCTGTGTTTGGAGGTTTGAAACTCAGCGACGACTGAACAAAAAAAATTGCTATAAAATTGATATACTCGTGAATCATTTCTACATAACATGATTGGCTATCAGAATTTTCTGCCCCTAGGTTTGGACAGAAGCGCGAGAGAAGTGTAAAAATGTACCAATTTTAGCACTTTTTAATAAAGGCTCGTCTTTTCAAAATTTCGCTTGCCCAAAGAAATTCAAATATACACAGAGTATAACTCAAGATCTTGTCTACAGATTGGCATTTGTATTTTTATAATTTTCTTTGCAATAAAGGCTATAAACAAGATTTTCATGGAAGCGGATATCTCGGCAACGAGTATTAGCACGATAATGAGCAAGGTACGAAAACAATCGCAAAATGTTGTGTAATGAGACGATTGAAATAAAAACACATTTTAGATGTTCATTAATTTTATAAAACGATATAATGCAATATAATTTTGGGATACCGCGAAAGTACGTCACGTCGTTGTCACCGGGTAAGAATTCGAGGTCGGCTTACAGCCTGCACCACAGGCCCGTACTAAGAATAAAAACAAACATCGTACTCTTTGTTTAATGAAAGAATAGTTTGCAAATGTACAGCGAAGATCTGTAAACATGTTTTCTTTTTAATTTAACGCATTTTGAATCAACAGCAGCAATCAAATTTAATATTATCAGGTAGCAGCAAACAAATAAATTAACAAACCTAATCATTTTTTTCTCAGATCACAATAATATTCATAACATGTTGAGTTTGGGTATAATCAAGATAATACAAATAAATAAATATTCCCTTCATTACTAATTTCTTGAACAAAGCTTCTTGAGTAACTGCGTTGCGTGCGTACGTGTTTTGCAAGTCTTCAGTAAAAAATGCTGAAGTATTATTCCAAGGAAGTAAAACAATGACTTATCAATGTCAGAAATTTCTTTCTTAATTAACTTTAGCACAGGTGTTGTATCTGTCAAAAATCAAGAGAAGGTACTTCTACTAGATTTTATAGTAAACAAAAATCAGATGCAATGAAGTAAAATTATTGTGGTTACCTGTAGCCCGTTGCGAGTTTAACGCAATTGAATTTATCTTGGCTTACGTAAAAAATAAAGTTTCAAAAAGCCACAATACATTTAAAATTAAAGATGTGGTAAATTTATGCAATGAAGCACGCATCAAAAGAGATATGGTAAGATTGCGTTGCATAATTATCATCAACAACTGATATTCGGCAAAAATAAAAAAATCACGTATGCTAGTTTAAAAAATAAAACCGAACAAGCAAAAGACAAAAATATTGAATACGGTCCTGAGAGTTGATCGTTTGAAATCGTCGCGCGAAGCCTTGCATTGCTTCCCTCCCGTAATCCCCTTTCCCCGAGAGGAACCATTCTGCGCACAGAATTAATTACATTCATTTCACTCTTAAAAATTGTCAAATAACTTTAATGTTATTATACATCAATCTATGAGTATATCAATAAATAAGGCTTGTTCACGTGCTAACTGCGTTATCCTGCTATTGTTTGTTTCGCTTACAGACTATATTTCATACAAAATCAAGGAAATAAAAACGCTAATCTATAGAAGAGACTAGGCAGATCAACATTAATTTTTTACGACAAAAAGAACAATCAGTAAGTCAAGCGTTGTTTGAAAACCGCAAAAATCGGGTATACATTTTTCTACTTCTCTCGCGCTCGTGGTCAAACCAATGGGCAGAAAAATTTGATAGTCCTGTTACGTAGAAATGATTCAGGAGTATAACGCACTTTATTTCATTTTTTTTTTGTTCAGCCGTTTCAGAGTTACGGGCCGTCAAACACAGGGCTCAATACTTTTGCAACCGACAGTAGTTTTACAATACTACCTGGAATCATTTATCGATTGAATAGATACGTACCTGTCTATTAAAAGGCCCATTGACCTAGACGAGACTATATATCCTGGACACATTTCATCGGGCTTTTTCGATTTGTTATTACAGGACCAGGAGGAATCGTTGTCCAACGGATTGGTCGATAAAACTAAGCCGCACTTGCACTTAGGGCACTGCAATGCGCTCGTATATGTGCCAAGTTCTGTCGGATCCCTGCATCGATTGCATTGACACTCGAAAAATTTGTTCTCCAGAAGGTGTTCTCGTCTTTTCAGTGTACCCTAAAATATATTCAGTAATAATCTCACATTGTCAGATAATATAAATCAAATCCTAAGTTATACACAATATTTCATAATTAAAGAGTATTAACAGAAATGAGTGTATGACGTTTAGCAAATTCTGCCGACTGCGCCAAAAACACACTTGACAAATAAAAACTCTAAGTGTGCCCAGAAGGAATAAAGATTAAGCATTGTAATTAGGGAAATGTGTTGATTACATGTAACACAAATAATTGATTGAATTTTGCTACACTTTTTACCAACCGCCTGACTAGGGTTGTCGGGTCTAAAAATTGAATTCCCAGGACAGGTGGTAAAAAGGTCATAATGGTATTCTGTGTGTTTTGTATACCTGACCTACAATGTCGTAAGCCAAATTTTTTAAAATCTGAAAATGTAAGAACAGTTCTTCTTTGTTTTGTTTGGCTAACCGGTTCAAAGCATCTAAATTTAGGCTGCATAACAACAGACAATGAAATTTCTTTCTACAGTCTGTATAAAAATCGGAAAAGTTATAAACGTTATTGTTATTATCAAATGATGTGAAATAAAAATAAATAAAATCGAGAAGAAGGACAATTGAAAATGGTAAATTATTGATTACGCCGGGGGACCGTGGGTTTTGAGATTTATAAGTATACATATATAGATTATAGACTAATAATATGGTGACATACAGGCGGGATGTAACTTTAAATAAATCAAAAATTACAGCCACAACCTAGATTGGAACCAGGGACCTTTGCGTTTCTAGCACAATGCTCTCCCATCTGAGCTACTGAGGCCTAATTAAAATTTACATCCCGCCTGTATGTCGCCATATTATTAACCTATAATATTACTTTGACAATATGTCGTTAAACATTTTCAATTAGATTATAGACGTTTTCGATTTTTTTGCGCTATATTCGAATCCGAACTCAAAAGATTCATATGCCGTAAGGTATTCGAAAAAGTTGAGGTCAAACTACCAACAATTTGTGATTTCACATCATTAAAAAAAATTAAATACAGAAAAGAACCCTTTGCTTAATTTTTAATAAATAAGATACATAGGCCTGTCATAAAAATTTCGCGGTTTACCATTAATATATAGCATACTTCCATCAGTTTATACTATAGGAAATAAGCCATTACATTACATTACATTCATGTTTTGGTTTATATCAATCGGATGATTAACAGCAACGTTGTGGATTGTTGCAATTATTTTATATACCTAGCCTATATAGGGTGTCTCAACAGTGCGATCTCGGAAGATTGTACCTCTGTTAATGAAGATATTTTAAAACTGATTTCAGTCATATATACAGGACGCCCAGGTGCACATTTTAAAATTATTAGCGTGCTGTTCCATAAGGTAGTACCAACCCAAACTTTAGTACCTTTAGTACTTTAGTACCAACCGTTTTTTTTAAATGGAGCAATCCATATTTTGACAGAATTTTGAATTCCTCGCAAAATTTGACGACAATGAAATATAACATTACCTACCCTAACCTTTATACTTTTTGATTTATTGGCATTTTGATGGAAAACAGCAGTCTAAGAAAAACAATATATCTCAATACCTGTTTTTAGTTTTATTGCGCACGCTTTTATTAAGATTAAGTAAGAAGCGTTCCATTCGCGTGATTACCTACCATATCCAAATTGTGTACAGGGTGGTCATAACCTGCAACAAAATATAACAAACAATTTATCCTAAGAAAGTTAATTTTCTTAAATGGAATTATCGAATTAGTTTTTTGGATTCTACGCATCGTTCTGCACAAAAAGTACTAGTACACACCAGTGCTAAAATAAACCATTGCAGAGATAACTAGTCTTCTTTATATAAAAAAAACGATTTTCTACCAATAAGTGCAGTATTTACCTAAAGTACTGGTTTCTCGCATGATTTCATCTTTTTTTAATTAAATAAAACATTTTATCACATCTGGATTTAATATTATAATCTAAAATAAAATTTTACTTATACCTTGTAGGCTATGAAAAATTGTGCTAGAGAAGTTATTCAGGTATCTGTATCCGATTTTTTTATGTAGACTAGTTATCTCTGCCATGGTTTATTTTAGCACTAGTGTGTACTAACACTCTTTTGTGCAGCACGATGGGTAGAATTAAAAAAAAAAGAATTAGATACAGGACTGTTTGCTATATTTTGCTGCAGATTATGACCACTCTGTACACAATTTGGATATGGTAGATAATAGGAAACTAGTTTAATCGGTTTAAATATACAGTATATAAGGAATGTGACGTAAAAATTAATTAAAAGGATACGGTCTCAGCCCGGATTCGAACCGGGGCCTTCTGCCTTGCCGGGGCATTGCTCTACCGTTGAACTACTGAGCCCTGTGGAAGGAATAGATTTAATTCGTCATTTCAAACGATAGTAACAGTAAGGATTGCTGTCTAACTAATATTATCATGACATCTATTGGACACTGGTGGAAATTGGTTCATGGTATGTCAAGTTTATCGCAAATCTTGGTATTGGAAAGTAGGAAACTAGTTTAATCGGTTTAAATATACAGTATATAAGGAATAAGACGTAAATAGAATGCAGGAGAAAAGTAATTTTAAAAATTAATTAAAAGGATACGGTCTCAGCCCGGATTCGAACCGGGGCCTTCTGCCTTGCCGGGGCATTGCTCTACCGTTGAACTACTGAGCCCTGTGGAAGGAATAGATTTAATTCGTCATTTCAAACGATAGTAACAGTAACGATTGCTGTCTAACTAATATTATCATGACATCTATTGGACACTGGTGGAAATTGGTTCATGGTATATCCAGTTTATCGCAATGGTAGATAATCACAATAATAGAACGCCTCTTACTTAATCATAGACTAAGCGTGAGCAATGAAATTAAAAACAGGTATTGAGACATACAGTTTTTTTTATACTGCTGTTTTCCATAAAAATGTCAATAAATCAAAAACTATAAAGTTTAGTGTAGGTAATGTTATGTTTCATTGTCGTAAAATTTAGCGAGGAATTCAAAGTTGTGCCGAAATTATGAGTGAAATCAGTTTTGAAATATCTTCATTAGCAGAGGTACAATCTTCCGAGATCGCACTGTTGAGATACCCTGTATATCTGTTCTTCTAAAAAAATTGATGTGGTGGTTCTGAAGTCGCGTCGTGTGGATGTGAGTCACAGAATGCGTAAGTTATGAATCCAGACTATCTTGCAAAAATCAGGACACCTGGAAACCCTATGGTCAACAAAATGCACGAATGCATCAAAATTATTGTTATCTATTATTATGAGCACAACCAAAGAATACAAAAGAAGAAAAAATACCACACACCAGATAGATGACAATGGGTCAAATGGGTTCGTTGTTGGTAAGGTAAAAGAGATATATAAGGAAGTAACACTGGAAGTAAACGCGAAAAAATTTAATCCCATCACATAGCGAATTTTGATACATCTAAATAAAATGGGACTATATAAAAACCGACGGAGCTCTGAAAAACAGTGGACCTACTCATAGAACCCTTCTGATTATTTTTACAATTCAATTCTCAATTATACTTATCAACATATCAACTTACTTGTAGAGTATATGCGTAACTTAAAGTAATCGGTTGATCAGCATATACAATTGTTGACGCTCGTACAGTGAGTCTGTAGTCCTTCTCTTCATCGCTATGGGATGTATTCGGGACACAGTCGTGTGACATCAAGAATGCTGACGGATACAGACCCCTCATACTAATCCCTTGCTGCCCAATTTCAAAACAATTGACCTGCAACAATATCCAAAATAACTCAAAGTTACCTAGCACATATCGCTAGCAATTACTTCTAAAATTCCACATATACTATGTATCTCCTCATCAGAGAACTCAACCAATCCCCAATCATTCCTTATCTTATCCACAATACCAATTTGATTTAAGGCCCACAATTCAGGAATGTTTCTTCTAATATCATTATGGTGCTCCATGGTCAGTATTTGCTCGTAGATCTTAGGTGAGCTTTCCTTCAAGATCAGGCATCTCAGTGGAACTATGGCGTTGAAGTTTTCTTTCATGGAATCGAAATCGTCGTAGTTCAAAGTTGACGCTGATTTGCACTCCTTGAGGACAGCGCACTCTGTGGCCGTGTGTCCAAAGTATTTACCGAGTCCTTGGCAATGGGGACTGCATAACGGCCAACCGCATTGTAGGCATCTGGAAGCCGTTAAATTGGATATTTATAAATTTAATGTTGGAATGCTTACTTTGAGTATGCGAAATTTTCTTCTAGCGGTTGGTAGCAGGCTATGCATTGTACTTTACATCCAGTGCATGGACCTATAACCAGTGGTAATTCGCTGATTATCACTGATCCTGGCGTTAGGTCTCTAGAAGCTACCATATACCTGAAAAAGAGAAAATGTAACTAAAGGAATATTATAACAAAATATGCCAACATTTTTGTACTATTTTCATTATTTTAGGTACGTTTTTTTAATCGAATAGAAATCAATAGGATATAAATCAAAGATATTGTTGGCTATGGCCAGATGTGGCAAGATGTTGACATCGTCTTCTTGACAGAAGTTTTATTAAGCCCATTCAACTGCATGTGACATGGGCGCGGGTATTATCTTTCATAATTTTTCAGTCGCAGCGAGATGTGAACAACATGGAATTGTACTACTTCCTCTTTGTACCGTTAACTAGCTATATTGCTTCCTACTCCCTTGCTATATTCTGACTTACCTCCCTAAGTTATGCAGCTAATAATACAGCTAATACAGCTCCAGCTCCAGACCATAATCACACCAAAAGCAGTTTTAGAAAAAGTCACGATCTTCAATTATTTTTGGAAAACTTGTACAACTCTGGGGGTTGCTCATGGGGTAAGTAGGTATGTCTCGTTTGGTGTCCATGTGAAGTAATATTGCAGCTCAGAGGTACATTGAGAAATGGTAGAGGACGATGCTGTTCTGTTCTTACAACGAATGTTTCTACGAATCTTTTATTCAATATTTAGTTTTGGGCATAGAATGGGTGCGTACAAAATATATAACCACAGGTATAATGGTAACATACGCAAAGGCCAGTAATAACAAGGTTCGCAAGCTATTTTATAACAAGCAATTTTCTACAGTATGTAATATCAAGATTAAAAATAACTGCCAGGAACAAACAACAAAATCTATAAAATACACAACGAGAAATCTTACATCACATCGAATTGAAGTATTTTGTCTAGGAAATTGAGAAATTTAATAAAATCCATGCGCCGTTATCATAACAATATTATAATTTATCCAAAGCGAAGTCCAGCCAATTGAAAACTTGACAATTTTTTATATTCTTATGGTTATTATTCCTGAGTCGAATAATCCCACTTCATATAAAGGCCTGCTCCAAATTCCCCGAATCAATCCACCACCTATTCCTTTCCCGCGACAATGATACCCGTCCAAAATACAAAACACCCGAAAAAACACTTTATGAACATATAAAAACCCTATGAAGCAATCTGAAATAACCAGACACTAATGGAAGACAGCAGGGCAGAAAGACCATGGTCGATAGCCCATTCCGACAGATGCGAAGAAGAAGCTGATATATGCAATATAATATAATATAATAAATGTTAACCCATATTGTTGGAATAAAGATCTTGTATATATATATTCCTGAGTAACTAAGCATGTAAAACATGTCACGTCAGTGTTTATTATCAGCTTAAGTTATGAAAACAGTCGGATACATTGTTTATTTCAAGACAGTACAAGACAATAAGATAGAAACGTATGTTGGCTTGTCATAGCCAACATACGTTCCTCTAAATGTTCATAAAGTACGACAGAGAAAGAGTACTTCCATGATTCAGCGTGTTATGTAATGAGTTATTGTCTCAAAAATCTCAAACTAAACATTCAATTAAAAAAATGCAATTGACTATGATTGAATTTACATAAGATACGGTGCGTCCCACTTTTTAGTTATCAAAAATAGCAGTATAAAAATTAAAAAATACTGAATTATGGAATTATTACGAGACGCAAATGAAATAAAATAAAACAAACTTGACAACATTTTCACAGTTCATGTTTTATGTTAGATAGTTGCCACAATACGGTTTGTTATTGTATATTCTATATACATCAAAAACTCATTCACATTTACAATTTTTTACAATTTTCTTGATTGGATATTGCAGTTTTTTTTTAAATTTCAGATGTATAGCTATAAGGGTTTCTACCCTAAATGGCGATGATTATCCTCGTGATAATGATTCTGTCCTGGCATCCTTGGCATGGGAATATAGAATTAGAAAAAGCTTACGCTGAATAATTTGACTAAAAATAAAATTTAAATTGATTTCGTCGTAGTTTTGAAGATATTGATATGAAAGTGATGTTTTAGTGTTACATTTTAAGTCAAGTTCATAACTAATAACTTGAGACCCAAACGTTATTCTTTTTCACGAGAAGTGCAATAGTGTAACTAAATTTAAAATAACCTAAACGATGAGAGAAACCATCTATTGTTAAGTTGTGCTGCCTCGATGTTCTTATTATTTTACTACGTTACATGATATTACGATCATTCTTTTTATTTTAAACAAAACTTGTGCTAGCTTATAAATTGTTTTAATTAGAATTTAGTGTTTAGAAAGTTACAAACCCAGTCAGGCCCAGTGATTTTTCATTTGGATATATCCAATTATGTATTTTCAGCACCTGTTCAAAAGGCCAGAAAACAATTGCAATAGTTTCCATAATTTTACAATAAAGACGCTTAGAAAAGTTTACAACATTTACCAGTTGTCAAACTATTAAAATAAATATAAGTTTTATTTATTTAAAGATCATAAAAACATATTTTTGTTTTCTATCATTTCCAGAATATCTGATATGCGTTTTTCCATATCTGAATCAATGGACAGAAATTATTAATTCACGTCTGTTTTTGAGGTAATCCAATGCCACAACGTGTTGCCACTTTTGCACTGAGTTAAAAAAACTGTGGACAATTCTCACAATTTCTGACGTATGATTCAAATTATATAAAAAAATCGACATCGTTTGCTGTATTTAGTCAGTGTTGTCATTTGTCTTCCATTCTAGTCCATTCTAGACAAATTTCAGAGGCGTCGGAATCGGAAAACAAGTACCGACTCCGACTCAGAGTCCAAATTTAATTGCTGTAGAAAAAAACATACGAGATGGACGTTGCCTCAGCGACAGTAGATAACAAATAAAACCAAATATTCTATTAGGTCATTTAGAAAGTACCTCCTACATACATATGTAAATCTTCAAATTACAAAATACACATTCCAAACGAAAAATGAGATTGAGGAGTAGGACCGTAGTTCAATGTAGTATCATTTATTCAGTAGTTATACCTGTAGCTATAATTATGATTATTTTCTGCTTTAAAAATAATTAAAAATAATTTAAGCGTATCTTTGCAAGAGAATTAGTTGGAGGTATTCTGTCCCTCTCAACAATTTCATAAACGTATATTGCAATTAATTTTGGTTTTATTAAAATGAATTTGATATCGTATTATACACTGTGTCTTATGGTTGTTTTTTTGTTATTGTTGGAGATAGAAACTCGGTTAAATGGACAAAGTCGTGCCGATTTGTATGTTCTCTAATGAGTTTAATACTTAATGATTTCAGAGACATTTTGAATAAACAAAGAAATTACATTTTATGAATAACTTTTTTATTTGTATTTTTAATTAACTTTTTTATTTGTGATCAATAGGTCTTTTTGATATCTTATAGGCCGTTTCTATTTACATTTAGAATGTCAGTTTAAAAAAATTCCGACGAATTCCCTGGACACAAATAAAACTTCTGTTCTTCCTATGGGTTCAGGCATTTGTTTGTAAGTAATTTGATATACACAAGATATATGAAAAAGAATGGAATTACGATATGTAATCCCACAAGGAACAGCATCGGAAATTCATTGTTGAACAACAAAGACAAAATTCCACACTTACTACAGAGTGGCATTTATGAATTAAAATGTTCCAATTGTGACAAAGTGTACATCGGACAATCGGACGGAATTTACGTGCCAGATTCCAAGAACATATCTCCCGCCCTAACTCAGCTATATATCAACACATGATTGAAGAGGGCCACCATTTCCACATACACAACATGAAGCTAATCAAGGGTATCCCAAAGTCAGTCATGATGGACTACACAAAAATATTTCATATAGAAAAGAGAAAAGAAAGAGATAGAGGCACCACCAACCTCATCAATAATATTACTGACTTTCCTGGATATTTCCTTTTCAAATATAAACCATTTAATTCCTCATCATAAGTTGTCTAATGTTTGAATTTCGCACGCCCTGTATATTGTTTAGTTTTAGGTTGCTTACTGCGCCGGTTCAGTTATTTAATTTTTGTGATTGGCAACACTCGTCGTCGTATTGCTTATTTCGTATCCGTTTTGTATGCAACGAAGTATCAGCGCGTTTGTCTATATTTATATATATATTTTATCTCATAACATCCAAATAGTTTAGAGGATTTGATTATTGTTAAATGTAAGTCTGTTAAATGATTGTTCTTGACATTGTTATGGTTGATTACGTTTTCTCGTTTTGTGTTTTCTAGATTTAACCTCGTTGTGAAACACAACCCTACTTTTTCTGTCACCACGCTGTCAAGCTACGAAATTCTTGGTGTTTTGTTCGTTTTGAGGATTGTTAATATCAGGGATGATACCCAAATTGTTGCTGCAGTTTACACTAATTGCTAAGACTGTTGTTTTCGTTTGACTGTGAGTTAGTTGACCGATTGTAATTTTGTTGCTTATTTAATTTAAATTTTATTGTAGCGTTGACCTGAGGATGATGTGTCACATAAATGGTTTCAAAATAAAGAAACATTTTTCCATATTCCAAAAAGTCTTTTTATTCTACTTCAATTTCGAATATGGAGAGGGTGGAACAATTCATTACTACTACAAGCCATATGTCTAATACAATCTCGAATATAAACTTAATTTATTAAATTTACTTCTTTTTTTACCTAGTAGTGTTTTTGTTTTCATAGCAAATTTAATATTACATTGTTTTTACGTGTAAGATTTGTATTGCACAAAATTATTTTAAAATATTTTTGTATGCTATTTTTCTGGAGTCGGACCACGAAAAATTTCTGGAGTCGGAGTCGACAATTTTTTTACCCATTTCAGCCCTGATTTCTACTATCATCATTTTGCTTCAAAGGTCATTCCTAAAATTTAAATCAACTGAGTATGATCTAGCATTCAAATATGAAGAGCAAAAATGCATTCGGGGAAATCAATATTAAAATATTAGCGTAAGTTTGATTTTGAGTAAAATATTAACATTCATAATTCATTCTCTTAACATATATAACTTATGTACGTAATTTGAGTACCCAAAAATAGATAGGAAATGTGGAGCGCATAGATGTAAATTGAGACAAATCATGACAATTAACGAGGAAAACTTGCTCAAAACAAACAAGACAGGAGACGAAGAAATGGTGGAGGCGAGGGTTTCTGGAGATTAAGGCTTATTGGTGGTTGATAAAACCATTGGAAAAGACTATAATGAGACTGTGTTATAACCGAAAATAGTCTGGGAATTCCACGTATATCACATAATCTTACTATAATCAGTTAAAGTATAGCCAGTTAAAGTTCATATGGAAAGTCATTCACAACAATCTGAAGAGTATTCACGTTCCAACTTAATGTATTTACTTAAAAAATATATATTGCTATATTTTATTCTAATTGTTCCTTTTAAGTTTAACACAGTTCAAGTAAATTGGGCTCGTATGCAGTGAATAGTAAGAGCACACGAAGTATTTTACTTCGTGTGCAACACATTATTATGCAGCTTGTATTGCATTGCTTGTTGTGAACACCGTAATAATTACTACAATTAAAACGGTTGAAACATCTAACGTGGCATCTGTTTGAAAATACCAGATGCCCATAAACAATCGTACGACGGACTGTATACAAAACCTGAAAGCAATAAATCCCGTTAACTAACTTCACAATAGCTGCCCAGACAATAAAAGCCACTGTTTTAAAAATAGCGGCCCATTTAAATATATATTTGATTGGATTCCATCCAAAACTGCTTTCATCGCTGCTATTATAGCCCTATTAACGACATGTAAGTTTCCGAACAAGTTGTTGCGTGAAACCCACTTTCGTTCCTTCATATTGCCGCTGCGATTTATAATAAATCCGAAGGCCGCTCTTGAAACGGCTGAATGAAAAATCGTGTAATCGCACATCGGATGAGAGGCTTTGCCAAGTTGTTTTAATCTGTCAGGGAGCTCTTCTATAAATCAGCCACTTTGTCCTGGTGACGGCGGCTAGTAGATTAAAATGTTCAGAAATAAACTTTGTTTTGAGAATTGTGGCTATTATTTTCATGAGATTACGTGTATTTGGAAATGCATGTATTTGATCTTTCTTGTAGGCTTAAAGTCGTAATTTATAGAATAAGGAGATAAGAAATTGAATTGGTGGGTACAAGAATATACTGTGTCCTAACAATGTTTTTTTTTTTTAGCAACTGTGAATTAAAAGATTAAGTCAGCGCAGAAAAGAAGCGTTAGTAAATGTCGTTGGTTTATGTTTTAAAATTTTATTTTTAATTGGAAAGCAAGTAGTAGAGATAGTCTATAAAATAGAAGATCGTATTTGCATACCAGCTGATGACAACGTGCATTAACATCATGTACATGTTTTTTCCAAGAGCGATAATTAAAAAAGAGAATCTTCTACAATTTGCAAAGAAGACGATAACAGTTGAACCCAATGTCCTAGAAACTAAAAAGGAAATCTACCAAAAAGCCATAATTGCTCTCCATTTACAGAAGAAAAAAAAAAAACAAATCAAGATTACGCAAATTTTTAAATGACATTTTTTCTATAATGATCTTATGTACAGCTACACAATATATATTGAAAGTAAAACGCGGTGAAGCCATTATTTTATGGGCTGCGAACGTCCCTTGTAATTATTATTACTTAATGACTCTTCTATGTAAATCACTCTAAACTGAAGGGGACGCTTACGCCGCCATTTTGAAACTGATTTACCAACTCGACTTATACTCTCTAAACTTTACTAGTAGACATTAATTGAAATAAATATATTTTGTTAGTAATTAGCATCTAGATCTCATCGTTTTCCGCACTACCTATATCCAAATTTTACACCAAAGCGTTACTAAAAAGTATGTGTCGAGGCCGCACATTTTTGTGGCGGCTGTTATTAATTTAAACTTATGTTCATAATATAATTATTTTTCTCCTGGTCAGAATAGGCACAATGTTGGCAACCGTAGCCCCGGAGATAATAACCAACAAATCGCTTAGTGCAATACGAATAGGTTAGGTTATGGTCGCGTCTTTGACATTTATGGCTGGTAGCCGTGCTGGTAGCCAATGGCGACACGAATCAAACAGCTCTGGTATGTTGAGGTTCGTTCACCAAAATTGCTAGCTTTGGGAAAATTTTGATGCAAAAACGCCCCAGAGGCCATTTTGCGTCGATTTAAAAAACTCACGCAAATTAGAATTGTCCATTTAGGGCGTCGGTGCGCGCCCGAAAAGGCTTCTCCAAAATTTTCATAAGCAATTAAGAAAGCACTTTTTCGCACGTGAAATGGTGAGAAAAAAACGCTGAATTCAGTTTACGTCAATATAGACTAGATTTTTCTTACGGTAGCGTTTATTAATTATCTAACTCTTTCGGAGGCTTAAAATTATGAGTTCTTTCTCTATGACTTTGTTAGAGAAGTTTGAACTCACCAAGTATTATTCAAAACTACTTAGATGCCAAAATGCTTCTCCACAAAAGGACAGATTTAATTCTATACTAAAATGAATAGCCAAATAAACCACACCAAACATCTATTAACAAAAACATGGACAAATGCAGAACTGCTTACAAAAAGATAATGTTAGAAGAGAGAATGTTAACTCTAAAACAATAATAATATTCTTTAGCCAGATGGTCACAATATAAATCAATAAACTCTAATAAACAACTTATGCGTTAAAATGGTTGAGAACAAGAAACACAAAACAGCACAAATATGTTATAGCTCTCTAGAGATACGTCTTTACATCATGATGGTAAAAAAAGAAGAAGCTTCGTTAAGCACCGATGCAGAGATTGTGTCTTCAGGACTTACCCTCTACATAGGTTTGCCAGATGTCCAAACCAGAGTTACGATTTTCAGTAAATAGATAGAGTAATCATTTTTAAAATCTATAAAAAAATTTTTAAGCATAAATATTTTTTAATAATAGATATTTTAAGATTATTAATAATAATAATAAGTTCAACATTCAATTTCAAAATTAAGAATTCCGGATCCGTAAAGCTGCGCAAAGCTTTTACGTGATGTTGTTTTTTTGACACTCACTTAGGGTTCTAATTGAATATAGCTATGGGTAAAAACTTCTCATAGCGATAACTGAAAATACAATGCACAACAAAAAGGAATCAAGGAACTAATGGTGTTTACAGATACTTAAGCAAATACAAAATGTATGCAATCAAATATTCATTAAATATATTTAGTTATAAAGACAAGAGGCAGCGGCAGGAGTAACTTGGGTAGAAGCGATTTTGGAATAGTGACGTGGGTTTTTCAATGAACATAGAGTGGAAACTCATTTACTTTCTGTTGTCAGGGAATAAACCATTTGCTGATAAATTGTATTTTTACCCACTTTTTAATTATTTTTCGGTACGTTGTTAAGAAATTAATGAATGTTCTGACTTCTTGCCAGCAAAAGTGTTGGTTCGTCCGGTCGAATACGTTATAACCATCTTTTCTTTTCAAAGACTGCACGATTGAATTTATTCTCTCATAGATTCAATTTAAGTTATTTTGGTGATGTATGGTAGGCCAAAAAGTTTGCGTACTAAATATGGTGTTCATTAATAAAAATATATTAATTAAACTTTTACAGGCCGTACATGTGACTCCGCACTATAGAATCGCCATGACTGCCATCTCACGATTCGATAGTATTGGTGTTTGAAGGTCCATAACTGTAAAACTTCTGAACAAAAAAAATAAATAAATAAAGCGTGTATCATACTCCTGAATCATTTCTACTTAAGTTGTATGACTATCAAGATTTCTGCCTCTCGGTGTAAACATGAGCGCGAGAGAAGTGAAAAAAGTATATCCGATTCTTGCATTTTTCCGCTCGTTTTTCCGTTTTGTTCTCGTAACCCGCTTACACAAAAGCGACATTTTTTGTTTAGTTAGTATTTAGAGTATCTTCTATAGATTGGCGTTTTTGTTTTCTTGAGTTTTTATGTAATAAAGGTTTGAACAGGATTTTGATGGAAGCAGATATCTCAGTAACGAATATTAGTTTCATAATGGGATGAAAAATAATGGCATGGGCGTTTTTAAGTTTTTTTATTTTTTGTATGAATGTCATAAAGTTCGTGGAGCGCGCACGCCGTCAATAGCGAGTGAGTATCCGCTTCCATCAAAATCTTGTTGACAACCTTTATTACATAAAAACTGAAGAAAACAAAAACTCTAATCAATAGTAGAGATTATTTTTTATTTTTATTGTTATTCTGTTTAAACACAGAGTGTTTGTGGCATAACACCTAGTCAATGACTAACAAGTTATTTTCACTTAACCTAAACTGATAAAATAATGAGTATTTCTACAATTTTGCCCATTGGCCCAAGTTGTTTTAGTCTGACAGTCTTACCACGCAAGTAGACGGCGGTTGTTTTCACTTATACTATCACTGTGAATACACTACGGGTGCTCTGCTTTTAATCACTCCCGCACTAGTTCGAATGGTTTAGTTCTTTTCAGCCGACGCACTAGCGCACTGTTGTCTAGCAGCTGGATGGCTTCAATGTTGCCGTAGCGGAGTAGACGATCCTCGTGCTTCTTAGCAAATTTTGATATTTCGCTAGTTACCATCTCCATGCGAAGGTCCCGATGAAGATTGGTGTTTTTGATGTGGATTTTTCTTCATTTAGTTTGATGAGCCATTTCTTTGTCCAAAGGTTGATTTTGTTTGCAGCTTTCTGTATTTTTTCAGTTGCCTCTTCAACACTGTCACTAATCGCCAAAATAGCCGTGTCGTCTGCAAATGTTGTTACTGTGGTTTCTCCCGGAACAGGAATATCATAATTATACAGTATGTACAAAAGTGGTCCCAATACACTTCCTTGTGGTACTGCGGCATTGATATTGCGTAGCGAGGAGTTTAACAGTTCTGTATATTCAGTAGGAAGCTGCAGTTCCACTTTCTCAGAGAGTGAATCATGCCACACCTTATCGAAAACCTGAGCCACGTCTCAAAATATTGCTGAGCAAATTTTCTTTTCCTCAAGAGCCTTTTCTATAACGTCGGTAATTCGGTGTACCTGATCGATTGTCGAACGGCGAGGTCGAAAGCCGAATTGATGTGATGGAATAGTTTGATTTTCCTCAAGAATTGGGTATATTCTCATGATAAGTAATTTCTCAAACAGTTTTGAAATGGTTGGTAATAAAGATATAGGTCTATAGGTGGTTACATCATTTAGCGGTTTACCGGGTTTGGGTATCATGATGGCCTCAGCCAGTTTCCAGAATGAGGGCACAAATCGTAACCTAAGTGCAGCGTTGAACAAATTTAACAACTTTATCACGGCTTTTCTCGGTAGCTGCTTCAGCAGGGCTTCTGATATCAGGTTAAATCCCGGTGCCTTTTTCGAACTGAGGTTGGTTTTAATTTCGATCATTAGCTCTTTTGGTGAAATATGGAGTATAGGCTTTGACTCCAGTGCTGTCCAGGTGATAGACTCGGGAAGTTCAGGCGTATGAGTTTCATTCGGTGTAAATATCTTTGAATTTTTCGTGCAGGGTCACATATTGCCCTTTGGTAGAGATGCCAGGACAACATTTTTCTAAAGCAATTTTATTGTAAAATTTACCGACTATTAAGGAGACAGAACCGAGCATTTACTTTATATTAATATAGATTTGAAAATGTTAAATATAGTATGAACATTCTGTAACTGCTATATATAAACCTGTCAGACTGTATTAGAAACTGTTCTGTTATTATAGTGAATAGTGTATATTTTAGTTGTAATGGGTTTCATACTGTACTGAAAAGCACATATCAATATTGTATATCACTGGAAAACACATCAAAAACTCCGGACAAATGACTGATTTCTATAAGTTTTTGTTGGTGGCATTGTATTATCACACCCTCGATTGTTTCAATTTGGAGATTTTAGAAGGATAAGGTTATCAAAAGATTGGTAAGGCATCGAGTGGGTGACCTGTGCAGAAATCCTCATGCCACTCTCGCAGCACGCATTTAGTTTTGCTCCGCCCCCGGAGAATTGATCAGAGTTGATGTACAAGTTTTTATCATTGGATAATTGATTGGTTTTGATCATATTAATATTTCAGAAATATCACCAAAACAAAATTAGTTTCATATGTGGAAAATAAAGTAGACCAAGGAACAGTTGATAAATTTAAAACAATCAAATTTGACAAATGACAATGCCAATCAGTCCAAAATAAGTTATTTATATGTGTAACGAATCGCTCTCAGTAACGAATGTTAGCAGGACAACGCAGTTAGCATGCAAATAATACTTACTTACTGTGATACACATCCCTTGAATTTAATAGCATTCCGACTATTATAATTTTAATTATAATTTTTAAGACCAAAATAAACAACCGGGGGAAGTTAGCCAAAAAAGTTATCCATAAATTTCATCCGATTTTAATGAATGACACATTTTTGGAAAGCCCTTAACGTACTAAGTCTACAGTAGTTATTTCAGAGGGCGCAATTAATAATTGCTACCTAAAAAGCTAAAAAGAAAGTTTCTTTTTGCTTAAATTGGTACATTTTTACAATCTCATATCTCCGTTAATACTTTACCAATTACAACATCTCTTACAGCAATCAAAAGTACAAATATAGCCCATACTTCCATAGTTATTGCAGTCCAAGTTTCCAGTAATTAGCGGTCTAAAAAAATTGATGTACTTTGATCTAGTTTTATCCCGGGTGTATGGAAGCATACACCGTTTCAGCAGAACAATGACCATAACCCCTTTTTATCATCCGATTGTAACAAACAATACACCAAACGAAAGAGGAAGATTGTCTTCACTTATGCTAGTTAAAAAAAATTATGGATAACTTTTATGGCTAACTTCCCGCAGGTAAATAAACATGAACAATATTCTGCGCAGTTTCGCTTCCTTCGCTTGTAGGTTTTGGTGCGAGGCAGTCGAACGAGATGCAGGTATAATTAATTCATACATACATCTAAATTCATTATCTATATTTAACTCGCATTACTATTCAAAATTCTGCAATTAAATTGTTCTGATCGTATCGTACTAATAGTAAATAATCTTCCACTGTCCCAGCTACGTTTGCATTTACCGTTACGATTGACGTAGTACGATTCTCTCGTGCGGAGTCACATATAACTACCACACTTATAATAATAGATTTTAGTAACATAGGAACAAGTTTCAAAGAAGTTTCCATTATTTATTATTCTATTTGCTATATGGCCATCATAACCAGGTCCAAAAACGTATCCACGCGTTGTACAGGACTGTTTAAGAGTTTTGCGCAACAAGAATTCGTTGTGCAACAAGATTTATGCCGACCGCATAATTAAGATTTGTTTTATTTGTGTTTTCGTTGAAGTCGTCCAAATTTAACAGCAAAGTTATGCATTTGTGCGCTGCGTAACAATGCATCCACCTCCTCGTCCATTCTGTAATATAAATAGCTGATCACATCTGCTTCAGCAGTGCATTCAACATATTGCGTATTTATTTTAGTCGTTTTATTGTGTGTATATTATACAGCCCAAGATTGTCTTGCACTATGAAAACGCCTTAAATATAATTTTATGGGGGTCTGTTGTTCTAGAACAAACTGGATCTGAGATTACTTTTTGGCAAGATCGAAGGAGCTTTCAGTATGGAATTGGTCAATATCTTCTCGTCTGATATCGTTGATACTTTGTAAAATTGTTAATAAAACATGGTTTAATCATATTGAAGCCGTTCTTATAGAAGATTTTTTGGCATGTTTGTGACACGGGTTTTATTTTGCCATTTAGTGCATTTATAACTTTCTTGCTTTTCAGTTCTTCAGGGTCAGACACAGTCTTTCGAAACAAGTCGATGAGAAGCCACCAAGATATTCAGATTTTGTAACCTGTATTTTCAACTATCAACATTTTCCCTCAGTAAATGAATGCATTCTAACTAATATTGTCGCATTTGTATTGTTTATTAATATGCTAATTTTTGATTTTAGAACACGCATTTTCTAGTTTAAATATTTAAACATTTATTCTCGCACATTCAGTGATTCGAACTAACATTTCTTCCTTTATATTGTTCTTCTATTTGTTTTTAATAGTTTTGATTGTAGGCGCCATGAACAGTGAACACTATTCTGAAAATATCAAATTTGTCAATTTTCATCTTTGTATAATTTTGGTTTTCGACAATTTCTCTCGACAATTGTGCGAATTTCGATTAATATTGTCACTTAATTCACTATTAACATTATTGTTTAATGCTTTGAGTAATTATAAACACCCCAATACACACCAATTTTTCACGTGAATACCTAACTGTTTTGTGTTTGTGTAGTAGACGAATCTATTGTGTATGCATATACAATATAATGTAAGTATATAAAATAGTTGTGTTGATTCGGTGGTGGCCACAACAGTTTATTTTCTCTGAATCTTCTGTTTTAAGCAGTCGACCTCGATAATTGAGTCGTCTTTCTGTTGCTCGTTATTTGCTAGTAATAATAGAAATGAAAACTGAAGAGAAAATGAGTGATGAAATCTCAATTTTGTATTTTTTTCTCTGGATGTTTGATTTAAACATTATTTTTCGCTAATTGCATACGATATAAAAATAAAAGGCGAATCATGTTAGTTTTAGACATATCTAAGTTATGTGCTCAGCAAAAATGAATCTGTTAGTTTCAGTAATGACTAGGATTGCTATATTTTGTGGCACTGTCGGGTAACCGGTAGAATATACAGTATGAATTTACATATCCACGCAAATATATGAACATTTCCTTTAGTTTAAGGGTATTTTCTTGTAATATTCTTAGACCGATTAATTAATATCCTTCAATATAACATAATGGCAATAAGAATAATTATCTTTAAATCAAACCCACAATAAAGTTTTCTAAATTACCCTAAATCTAAACAATGATAAACAATTGAATACGATCTTTTTAACTAAAGTATTTGCAGTTTTTTGTTACTTCCGTTTCCACCGGCCATTGTGTCAACTTTCATATTTCAGATGGAACAAATTTACTTGAAATTTCAATTAACAGTATATAAGTATATATATTTTACAGCTTTGTTGAAATCTTCATCAATTGTATTTTACAAAATACAAACCCTATATCTAACGTGCGTAACTTTTGAGGTATTTAATTTTTTCAATAAAGAATGACAACTGCTAGATTACATTCAATTATTTATAAATTATCCCCTGTGTCCGTTGGAAAAAAGTTATCTGGCAAAATTGTTCTGAACTTAACATATTATTGAAACATCCATAGAGTTCTTCGAAAAGTTATACAGGATATTCAAATTATAAGATTGAAGTTAAACTCGAGAAAAATACTAAAACTCGATTTTTTAAATGGCAGCTCAATCCTTCGAATTTTGCAGGAAATTTTAAATTAACTTTGTGTAAAATGTCCTAAACCGAAAACGTAAAAAAAATATTTTGCTCTTAAAATAAGAAGTTAAAATAAACTTAATATCGACTTCCGGTAGACCGGAAGTAACTGTCAGCTCGGCAGTATTTTGTAGTTTAAAACTTCAGAAAAAATCCTGTTCCAATCTAATAAATATACAAATACTGGAACATCAAAAACTTCCAATCATTTGCAAGAGACACCTTGTATAAAATTAACTTACACGGAAGAGCTATAATAAACAATGTGGATATATCAAAGGATATCTACGAATATTTATTACATTAATTAGTGGAATAATAATAATAATAATAATAATAATGTCTTTTATTAGCATTTTCCTTACAACATTAGATACAATAGTGCGCAGGGCGAAGTTAGGGAGCCAATGATGTTTGATTCTAGTAATTTTGTAATGAACTACATAGAAGCATAATTTAATGTAAAATATCGCTCCTACCTCTATACATTACACTCGCGACATAATCATCATCATCATCAAAATCATCCATCAATCGACAATACGCACATATATGACTCACCTGCCCATGACTTTAGAAGTTTTGACATAGAATGTTTTCTCATCACGTCCATTTTCGTTACAGCTGTCAACGCTGCCATCATCTGTGAGGAAGTTGCTCGCTACACTTTGGGATCGGCTTTTGGAGCACTTGGAGCTCCTCTGTGAACATCAGGATACGCTTACATCTTTGATCTCGCACATATTTCAATTATTATATATAAAAGTTGAAGGATTTACTTTAATTATGGGTGGTAGTGAGCTCTTAAAACGAAAAAAATGTGTCGGAGAAAATAGCATCAGAAGTTTACGCGTGGGCCGATTTGTAAGCAGCAATTTTTAGGTCGCATGCTCGTAAATTTTATATGTAGCTGTAACTGTAGATAAGGTTTTTCGCATGTTATGTTATAAGACAAGAGTTTATTTTGATATAATTTGAAATGACGAATTTTTATGAGTTTATTATTTCGATATATTTAGTTGTGAATCATTACAAAAAGAACGTTTGTTTAGATTAATTTATTGTGCAATAATTTACAATCCTATTATTCAAAATATGTAGTACAGTAGAAAAACGTGCCTTTATCATACACAAAGTAAAATTAAAATAAATATAAATTTTGTATAGTTCTGTATAGCGTTATGGCATGGCACTTTCATTAATGTCTGGTTATAGTATATCAAATTGTAATATTTTACCCAGTATATTAAATTATTTACGTTTTTTGAAATAGCTATAGTTAGGTGTATTTGTTGCATTTTTATTATTTATTCAACCTAATTCCCTGTGATTGTGGCAATATGGTATGGAGGATCTGATATATTTTCAAAGGTTATATATTACAAAAGAAATCTGGTGATGTGGCCAGGCACATGACTTTATCATAAATAATATCAATAAAAAGTGTCGGATTCCTTATTTTTGCAATCGCTACATGTTTCGTGTCCTACTGGCCACTTCTTCAAGCGCTATAGGAAATGAGATATAAATTACATAATTGACAATTTACATAAACTTGGGGGGAACATATAACAACATATAAAGGTCACAAACAAGCATATATGAGACTGCAGCACAGATTTTTTTAAATGATATTTTTACTATTGGCAATAAGTTTTGTCAAAACATCAGCGCTTAACACTACCTACTGACATTAGAATGAAACTATTTGTCAAATCTTCGCTAACTAACATGCAGACACGACCGATCTCAATTAAATACAATTTACACATGCAGCTAAACTATTAATTTTACCAAAAAATCTCGTAGACATAAATTATTTAGTATTTCCTCTACCTTAATTTATTATTTAAGTATTTTGACGAACTTACAGAAATGGCAGCTCATTTGCAAAATTGTTAAAAAATACTAACAGTAAACATCCAGTTACTTTGGACCCTTTTGAACCAAAAGCTTTTCAGTTCTAAGTTTGGTCATGAAACTTGTAAATATGCCCTTTCGTCCCGATACCTTTAGTAGTTTCTCCGGAATCGTCGCCACAATAATCAGGTACACACACACACACAGACATTTTTTTGTATCTTGGTCAAAAATGACCAGGAGACCCAAAAAGACCTATTTTCGCCAAACTCTCATTTTCGCCAAAATCTATTTTTTTGCGTGATTACATTACTCTATCATACTGCGCATGATAAAGTAACAATTAAGAATATGAAATTCTAATCTATTTAAATTCAATTCCAACTGTCTGTTAGGTGCATCTATTATATCAGTAGCCGGAACAGTAGTCATAAACTAAACTATTTAAAATTTCTTCTCTGCACTCAATGCACCATATTTGCTAAAGGAATCACAATGTCTGACATGATGTCAATGTCTTATATATTCTAAATATAGTTAACTCATAGTTAACTTACCAAACAGTGACAATAATACAAATCATTATTGCAAATATTCATTATGTAACTGATTTTCAAATATTATTTTGTTGTAAATGAGATGATTGTAAATGAATGTATTGTAAATGAATGTATTGTAAATGTAAAATGTACATGAATGTAAATGAGATAATTGTTTACTTATTTTTTATGTATTAAAGGCGTTATGCTATATTAATTGCCACGGCCGGTGGGAGGCTTGTGCGAAATGTCTAAAGGCTAGATTTTTCAATGCCAGTTGAAACCAAATATACAAAAATTATACAAAATCGGCATTAAAAACCCCAGTCCAAGAGACCTTAAAAATAAGTGAGAAATGTATTTATATTAAAAATCAATGATGATGGTTAAGCAATAATGACATTTTCTTTCTAATGACAGTAGGTAGTATCAAACGCTGATGTAATACCTACTGTCAATAGAATCAAATTATCTGTCAAATCCGGGCTAACTAGTTTTATTTTAATGCAGACACGACCGATCTCGATCAAACAGAATCTCATGCAGCTAAACTATTAATTTTAGGTATAGTATGATAAAGTCATGTGCCTGGCCACATCAGATTTTTCTAATAAATTTAATAAATAGTTCTATTTTTTATGTAAAATTTAGGCTAGTTTGGGGGCATTGATAACAATAATGGGAATTAAAATCAAAGTACTACCAGACAATGTCACACTAAGCATTTTCTTAGTTATTTGTAGATATTGTGACATCACAAGATGTGCAACTTCGTATTATTATAATATATTTTAGAAAAATATGAAAATCTATGAAAAATAAGTTTTAAATATGTAATCTAAATTTTGATGGTAGATTTTCTAGCATAGCCTTGCTGTTTAAACAGCAAAACTCCGACGTTAAAACTGTGCCATGAAATAAAAACTCATAAAAATTTACTGAAGTTGTTAAAGGGGTTTTACGTTATTTTGTGACGTCTCATTTTCATTAAAAATACTATTTTTATGATATTGCCTTGTAGTATTTGAATTTTACATGCAAATTATATAATTTCAGATTATGTTTTAGATCCGATTTATACCAAGTATTAAAAAATACTAAGTATTTTAATCGTGTCACAAACCGGTTGATTGGCAACTGATCTTCTTCCGAAAGGTGCCAGAATACTAGACGCACTATCCATATAAAAGTGTTGTTACAAACACAATTTGTACCAAAGTATTAAAAAAAATATATTTTTCGTATAAGGAAAACCAAGCCTATATAGATGGCCCGCGCTAATGACCTCGATTTAAATGAGTTCTAGTTGATTAATTACCAGTAATTACAGTAATATGTACTTGAGTACATATTACCTGTATACCTACTTGATGTACACAAGAAAACTCATAATGCAACAACTCTTATAAAAGTACAAAAATACAAAACAAACTGATACAGCTGATTGTACTGAGAGAACAAAGCTTGAGACCCTGTGGGATACTTCTGCAGTGCTCAATATGTTGAAGATATACAGTTTCTAGTAAATTTTAGCTTTGTTTTTGCAATAGAAACGCTGGTAAAGCTCTAGTTTGCGATTCAACAATAAGTGGACATGGTATACGTGGTATTAATCTATCAAGTACCCTTATATATTAAGTTTTGTATTAAGTTTCACTTATTAACATTTAAATTTTTACCCATCGGTTTATCTGTTAATTTTTGGTCAATATCTTTAAATTAAATATTTGGTGGTAGCTAACATTAAAACTAATAGTTTAATACTCTCAATCAGGTGTACCTGAAATTCTGCATCTTCTACAAAATCTGAGATATTGGAATGAACAAAAAAACAAGACAATTTTATGTTGCTTACTGAGTACTGAGTACTTTAGAACTTGGCCAGAAACATCATTATGGTTACTTTGTGTAATCAGGTGCAACATTTTGGTTTACAAACTTGCAATGGTATGCGATAATTTTGATGTATTCCTCTGCGATGTATACCATCAAAGGTTAGCTAAATAGGTAGCAGGTGTTGTGCCGGTCAGTGCATTATAACTGCTTTTGCACGACTTTCATACGAAAAATTGTTGATACAAGAAATTATGTCTATCATTCTTTCGTATAATCTCAAATGTAGGACACAGAAATTCATGACAATATAGTACGCAAGCTTCCGAGTAGAGATTTGTCATAATTAATACTGATATTTTTGTCGTTTTAATTTTAATTTTTGTCTGTGGTTTCCGTTTCAGATATTTAAGAAAGCAACATAAATATTAAAATGCATAGAAAAGATGGTGGCATCATTCTAAGTTTTAATATTAAAGATTCACCTTAAAAAGAATGATACGAAAGAAAGAAATATACACATAGTACCTCAATGGTTGATTCTTTACTGACAATAGTATTATGGGTATTTTCAAACAGACGACCCAAATATACGCTATTTAAATATCTAATAAAATGCATAAAGTATTGGTATAGTTACGGCCTATGCCTTGCAAGGCCAATGTCACATATTTATAAAAAAAGATTACACATGACACCTATTTAAATGTAGAAATATGCGTTTAAAATATCTCATACCTTGAGATAGGTGACACTCAAACAGCAGAAGTTTTGAAGTTTGTCCGCAAAAAAAATAGGTCGTGTATATTCTGTCAACATTCTGTTTCTTCAATTAATGTTTTGACATCTTTTATAAATTGTAGTAAGAACTTATGATAAACATTGATGCATTTTTGAAGTTCTAATTTAAACCTTCGTACCTATATGCTGACCGATAAAATAGTTTTATAATAAAAAATACTTGTTTATTTCGACTAGCAGTTTCTAGCATTCTATGAATACTAAGAATATTATTTGAATTTATTCATTCCGCATTTCTTGTACTTGTGACCTGTGATGGTAAATACCCGGGTATTTATTATCAAGGGTAAATACCCCGGGTAGATACCCGGGTATTTATATGGGAATTTATATGTGAATTTATAGGAGTATTTATAAACATAATGTTGTTATTAAAAATAGCAGTAAAAGAAAATATTTAATTACTAAATAAATGTTTTTCTTTTATCATAAAATCAAAAGATATTCTCTTATCACAATATAAAGTTTATTCTTATAAACATAGAAATATTTTTAAAAGAAAGAATAAAAATATCAGTCTCATCTGATGATATATTAACAGCAGACAATTGAGTGAATCTTCCATATTTTCTGATTCTGTCACCGAAGAAGATTTAGCAGAAACCTATGATTATATGTAAAGTATATCAACTTAGCGGCTTTTCTCGTTGTTAATCAATTTCTTATTTTGCTATGAATCCAATTAACTCTAGTGAATGTTCTTATAAAACTCGAATATTTTATATTATTTATAATCAAGAGTACATATTTACAGTGTCCCATTTTTTCCCGCAAAACTTTTTTCCAGATAGTAAATGCCACGCTGAGGTAAAGTGAACCTAAAAAATTACAACCGTTTGAAATAATTGTAAAATAACTGCAAAACTGTATTTTAAATGATTTAACTTCTTTAGGAATTGACAAAACGAAAAAGTCGGCATGAAAGAAACTTTATATTCAGAATGACAATTACTTCTAGAGAAACCAATGTCTATAAGTTTCATATGGATGTTGTTTTCGTTCATTTGTTTATTTCGTTTATTTTTAACATTTTGAATTATTTACTTAAATTTATTACTTTTAATCTTGTTGTATGATTATGATCGTGTGATATATGATTGTTCTCTTTCTTAGTGTTAGCATTGTTTGATAATATGTAGTTTATTGCTTAGTTTTCTTTATTTAGTTAATATTTCAAACAGCTTTAACTTGGAGTGGAGATAATAATTAGGTCCATATGAAAAGTTGAGTACAAATAATAATTCTTGTGAGAAGAAAGTGTTACACCTTGTATAAATATCGCTGAAATGTTGTTAAATGATGTTTTACGGATAAAAATGAAAAATACCCAAAATTTAGGTATTTACCCTACGTAGGGGTAAATACCCGGGTAAATACATATTTTATAAGTTCCCACCTCCGGGTATTTACCCGGCCCACATCACTGCTTTTGACTAATTTAAATATTTCGTGTTGTCTATTTAATTTAAAAATATATAAAAATCTAACAAATTATCAACGTACATAATTAGTAAATTCTGATTTGAAAGCTAAATTCATGCAACTGTTATATTTACGATTTGTTCTAAATTCGAGTTTGCGTGTAATCATAAATTAATTTTATAATAACAAAATGCTTATTTATTTCTCCTAGCAGCTTTTAGCATTAGTATCAATATTTAGTTCATAAAGGTCTGAATATTATTTGAATTTATTCTTTCCGCATTTCTTATATTTTTCTGTCTGATTTCAATATTTTATGCAAGTTAATTTATCTATTTAAATTGAAAATGTATACAAATCTAACCCATTATCAACGTAATTAGTAAATGATAGCTTGCAAACTAAATTAATTTAACTGTTATATTTAGGATTTTTCAAAATTCGATTTTGTGTGTAAACATAAATTAGCTTTATGATAACTATATTTTGCCTGATTTCAATATGTTATGTGTGTTAACTTAGGTATCTATTTAATTTGTGCATTTATACAAATCTATTATCGTAATAAGTAAATAATAGCTTACAAGCTAAATTAATTTAACTATTATATTTAAGATTTTTTCTAAATTCGTGTTTGTGTGTAATCACAAATTAGTTTTATAATAACACAATGTAATTCGTAAATGATAGCTTTCTAGTTAAACTAATTTACCTGCTATGTTAAGATTTGTTCTAAATTCGAGTTTGTGTGTAATCAAAAATATATAGTGGGTGATGATTTGGTAAATGACCTGTCGAGAGAACGTATTGAGACGCAAAGTTTGAAAGTTAACAGTGAAGCGTGGGGAATTTGTATATGTAAAACTGAACCATTTGAAACCGGGAAAAGATCAGTTGTAGTATCAATAGAAATAAAAGTGTACTCACTTTCTTCTTGTGGTGTCTGTGCATGGCGAAGTAAAAATACGCGGCCGCTATATGATTCAAACACTGGCACGCACTCAACTGAGTTTTTCGCGCACAAAATCAACAACGCGCGTATATTTGTTGTGTTGCATTTGGTGTCTTACCAAAAACACTGGTCGCGTGTGAAAACCCTGACTGTCATCCGTGGCCGGTTATTTCTAAACCCCTTCTCCATCCCAAAATCCTTCTGAAAGACTTTATTTTGGGAACGTCGCTCGAGGTATCTTCACTATTTACACGTGTTATCTTCACTTTCAATTTCTGTACATACCATCAACATATCATTGACTATTAGCATCAAATGTATTGTGGTAAATATAGTTCATTGGTATTTTTATCATTATGCATGGTCTATGTTATTGTTCCGAAAAACAAATCTTGCTTAACAACAAAATTGCAGGATATTGTAAAATACGGAAAAATATGTTGTATATCGTAATTAACCTGCAAGCTTTAACGCATTTTAAACTTATCTTTTAATTTGTTTGTTATTAGAAAACAATATAGGTATATTCCGTATTTATTTTACGTCACCGAATGGAGTTTTTTCCAATTTGGGTTGATTATTTTTCATATTATTTGGTATAAATCGCGAAAATCAAATTTTATTATATGGCATATTTTTTTTCCAGTTTTTGAAGCAGAATGGAACAAACAAACGAACTAATAGACTGTTTTAATTGTGGAACTATTTCCTTTTTTTCGGATGAACGTAATACGGCGTGTATAACACCACCTGTGCCTGTCTTTATTGGTTATATGACGTCATAGACGTTCAGGAAAAAAAGTAGTATAACATAAGTCTGCCTGAAGAATTTATTGAAAGTAGTTTCAATTCCCGGACTGTACTGAAAGTTGGCTTAACTGAACTCAGTATCACAATTTTAAATGAGAACCTAGATCGTGTATAATCAGGGATATTAAATTACGGTAATTATTTTTTTAGTAAATTACCGTCGAAATTAAAATTGTTAATTTCAAATACTAAATTACCACGGATTCAAAAATTCAAAATGTTAAATTAAACCGGTGTTAAACCGATCCTTGTAAGTTATGCCAATAAAAATGTTTGGTAAATAAAACTCATGATTTTGTAGATAACTAGCTATCTATAGGGTTGTTAAATTTCGGTAATTGTTTTTTCGGTTAATTAACAGCTGAAATTAAGATTATTACTTTCAAATATTAAGTTAGCACGTAATTAAATATGGAAATAGTGAATTCTATTTTCTTAAATTACCGGGCAATTTAAAATTCAAAATGATAAATTACCCATGACAGTAAGATATGCCAATAAAAATGTATAGAACACCCTTAAAAGTCTTTATTTATGAATAACCACCAATCACTGATGGTTTTACTGATTTAATAGTAGTAATTCATTATAAAATGAAAATAAGAACTACATTAAAAATACTAGTTATGTTAGCAATTTATAAAATGAGTCTAACAGCATTATTGTGGTATAATAGTATATTATTTGACGAGCACATCATTAAGGATATAAATCGCGAGCATGAAGTTTACACGCAAGCCGTAGGCGAGCATGTAATGCGAGCGATTTATATCCGTTATGTGCGAGTCAAATACGACGTTTTATCTATGACTCATAAATTCCATTTTATGCAAAATATTTTAAATGTATTTGTCAATGATGGCGAGGCGAACTGTCAAATAAATGTCATCCACGTAGGTTTTGACAGACTTTGACACTACGTTGTTTAATGATGACACTTTGTTCAAATAATGAGGTCATTATTTGAACGAACTGTCATTATTATACATCGCTAGTGTCATTATAATCATTGGCGTGTTAATGATGGCGATTATATAGTCATAGATACGTATGCAATGAACTTATTGTATGCGAGTCGTAGATAAAATACTTTTTTCGTCGATCGTTTATCTATGAGTATCTTTAGTGAATAGATAATCGTTTATTAAACAGCTCTATAAATACACGATTTCTATTAATGAACAATTTGTTATAGCCAATCAAACGGGTTCATTATGGCCAATCCAACATGAAAAATGAAACCATTCAATTAAAACATTTCATTATGCAGATCCACAGTCCACAACTGTCAGTGTCAATTTACATAAATTGTGATATAACCTCAAATGACATCGACGAGTAAAATCTATGTAGACGCCGCCAGAAGAATACGATCGACGAAAAAATATTGTAACTAACTCGAATATTAAAGGGCGATTAATGATCTCGACAAATAACGCACTCGCTATTCGCTCGTGCGTTAAACAGTCTCGATCATTATTTGCTTTTTCTAATATACTTGTTGGTTAAATAACTATAATTCATTACAGACGATTATTTTTTTTTTATCCGGATCACGAAAAATGTCTTTATATCTTGAATTCGATCGTAGGTCAATGGGTTCTGATTTAAAATTTGCATTAGGTCCGCTGAATCAAACTCCCTCTTTCCACCCCTATACTCATTTAATACAAAAAGAGTTGCTTTATTTTCTCAAGTAATATCATTCGGTAAGTAAACTGAGGAGTGAAAAGGGGCTTTGATGATAAAAAAGAGTTTAAAATGTAAAATGTTTAAAATGTGTTAAACAATATGCGGCTTAAAAATGATCAGTGCTTGTGAAACCAGGCAAAAAAGTAATACAATACAAATAAATAATAAAGAAACAGAAATAAAGCGCTTTAATAAATAGTTAATAGCATTAGTTAGTTAATAATAGTTAATAGCATGCTTTCGAAATTATTATGAATATCAATAAATTCCCAACGGTAATATACGCTGACGGTAAATTACCTTTCGTCATTTAGGTAGTAAATTACGGTAATTTATTTGGTAATTTATCCGGAAAATTACGATTTTACCTCCCTGATAATAATATTATTGGATAGGTATTTTAAAATGAAACAACTTTTGTGGCAAACTTTCATTTCTTAAATTATTTAGTTTAAGAAAAGAAAATGGACAAAGGGGCTACATTAAATTGAGCAGAATGGCTTATGTTATGCTATTTTCTCCTGAACCTCTATGACGTCATATAACCAACAAAAATGCCTGTACAGGTGGTCCCAGTTTTTACAATGAATAATGAGACAGAACATTTTAATAAAAAAAATCACTTTAGTAAAGTCGTTCAAGTTAGAGTTCTGACAGATGTGGATATGTTCATTTGTAAGAGATGATTAAACTGTGTTTTGTAAAATAGTGGCTGCATAATTTGCTCGGTGACAGCAGATTCTAGTATGCCTTCTTTCGTATAATCTGAAGGCAAAAATTGTAAATTGTGAAGGCAGGAATCGTAAATTGTGTTCAGGTTTTGATAATAAGAATTTTCAATATTGTCGAAACCCGTTTTATTGCCATTAGTATTTTTCAAAAAACACAATAGTTTATTCATTAAGTTGTTCTTGATTCAGTGAATAATTACCGTATTATATTTTGAAACTCATATATTTATTTTTTTTTGTAAAAGAAACTTTAGACAACCGGTAGCAACATCTATTTTTTAATATTTATTATTTTCAAATGATGAAAAACCACTGTTATTGTTTTTCAAATCATTGAACCTTTTAGAAAACGTACGTTTGAACAAATAATTGTTAAAATAATAGAATCATCTGAAAGAAAAACCAATCTTTAACAATATTAAATTTTTATTTGGCTAATTAAAATGTCCACAAACTGATGTTTCTTTCTTGTCAAGAAAACTATTATTACAGATTAATGACTTCATGATTTGTGCACCCCACAAAAACTAATATATTTTATTCGTTGTCATACTTTCAGCATCTGGTTACCCTAACCGGAGGGGAAGTATCAATAATAATATTTAATCCTAAGAATCGGGGAATTATTAGCAATTTGATGTGAGAAACCAATTTCTATCTAAAATTCCGGATTTCCTTCCAAAATCAGTAATTGTGAAATTATACATTCACGTGTACGTGTCATTTTTTAAAATCGAACTGCATATAAAAACGTAAAAAATAAAAATTGGAAATAGATAATACAAGATGGCGGTAATTTTTTAAGTAAAAAAACTACAGCCACGCCTTGGATTCGAACCCAGATGTGCGGATTGCCGGTCCGACGTTTTACCAGTTTGACTAACGTGACGTATGACATCCGTACATCTGGGTTCGAATCCCAGGCGTTACTGTAGTTTTGAACTTAAAAAATTAACGCCATCTTGTATTAATTATTTCCAATTTTCATATTAATGTACGCAGATTTCTGCAATATTTAACTACCTTTGTAAAAAATAAACTAGTGTCCTTCATAAGCAGTCGTTATGATAATAATCAGACTTTATTAATAATAATTAGCGTTTTTAACCGACCAAAAGATTATCATGATTTCCACATATAAACAACGTTTTGCGTATTTCTAATATAACATCTATTCACATAGATTTAGAAGACGCACTTCTCAGTTCTCACGCACTCCTTGTTTTTACCGTATTTGTTTTCACACGTTATTTTCTTTAAAGGTTCAAAAATGTTATTGCAACTGACGTCAACATGTGTGGAGAAAACATATCGATCTTGAAGTAACCTCATTATTGATTATTTAATTACTAACTAGTTAGTTTCAACATTCACTTTATTGTACAAAAATATTTGCTTCTCTCCGATTTCGTTACAGCCGTTGTCGCGCCTTGTATGTATTGTATGTATTGTTTTAAAGCCATAAAGTTTTCCAATTTTATTGTATATTGCGTTTGTGGGCTCCTTAACCTTCGTATTGACGCATAAGCGTTGGTGTTTTGACATACATAACACTTAGCCAAACTAAATAATCTCGTATGCAAGTCTGCATATTGAAGTGATGCATTTCGTTGTCAATCGTAAGTTCGCTGATTTTATGGCGGATCTTCATATTTTTAGTGTGCCAGATAATAATAGACGTTACGGTATTTTGCGAAACTTTAAATTGAAAACTGGATGGATTCGGGTTATTTAATGGTTCTATTCTCGATCCTGGAGAGATTATTTCAGTAGTGATTGATATACTAAAGAAAGAGTATTTTAAGTGCGCATGGTAAATTTTTAGGCGAAAGGGATTTATATGAAGGATACTACTATACAGAGAAACATTTCTGTACATATACAGTTCATGTGTGTGATACACTACAGCACATATGCAGTAAAAATAAATGCAGTGTTGTAGAAGTCAATTGCAATGTACGTAATAAATCTTAGCAATAGTGCAGTAAAAGTCATTTTGTCGTTATTTTACTGTAAGAACGTGGCAAGTTTTTATATTTCCAGTGCAGATGGAAAATTTTCAAAATGCAATTCTGTTTTTTAACAGCTGGTTATTTGATTCCTGCGACATACATAGCTGTAGAAATACCGCTGAGAAGTTAGTCATAAAAGATAGCCATAACTTTTTATCGAATTTTGTTATAAAGCATATATCAAATGACATGACAGGCTCCAAAAATTTATCAACTGTGGTGTCGGAAATTTGATTTATTTTCTTACGCGTCACATTCTAAGATCTGTGTCATCTTAACAAAATATTACACATAACTTTTTGCACCAACATCTTTTCTTATTGGAAATTCCTCACATCGTTTGTCAATGATAATTGACTGCGCAATTTTCTTTACAACGGAAACAATTGCCAAACCATTACATTTTTTCCAGGTTCATGTAGCTAAATGTAAACTATTTTTAAGAAAGCTTTCGTCAACCTTAGCCCTCTTGTAATTTTTGACTCCAGCGGACTTTTAAACGCGATTATGGAACACGCGGTATGTTAGAAACTGCGGTAAGAAATCGCTGGTTGCCTAGGCTTAGCAGTTGAAACATGTAAAGTCAATATAACTCTGCATTTCGGTAAACATGGCTGTTAAATCATCAACATTCATTTTCAATATAAATACCTATTAGTTGGTCATTTTTGAGATCTCTTCAGCGCTATTTTTCTGGATGCTGCGGTACATCACAAAACTGTAAAAATTACAACATACAAGGTGTCCCTCAGTTGTCAGCGTAAAAAGATTAGAAAGTGCGAAAACAAAGAAAGAAGATACCTGTCACAACAAATAAAAGTAAACAAATTTATAAAAAAAAGAAAAATCTTAAAAATATATTTAATAATGGATATGAAGAAGCAAATAAATCCGTATGATTTTTTTTTTATTTTCTTCGAGCTAAATGTAATTCTGAGTAAAAAGTTCAAGTATTTGGTATCATTGTAATCGAAAGGATGTTTTCTATCAAATGACCCGTGAACAAAATGACTCACTGGCCAAAAACCAATTAAATCACACTAGAGGGCGCCAGTAATGCAATGTCGGCAAAAATCGATTTAGTTAGTGTTTATTTGACAATTTTCGACTATTTCCATCAATTCCTAGCCACCTAGATTAGTACATAAAAAAGTTATTTTTGCCTTGCCTTGGTGATAAAAATTGACGATCGATATGTTTTTGTGTTCAGAATGTCATCCTGATTGAAAATATGACACAAAGAATATAGGGTGCCATTTAAAATTTCAATGATGACGTCATTTCCGGGAAAACCGGAAGTCATATTAACTGCAAGAGAATCCCCAAGAATTGATTTTTTTGTGTATAATACATTCCCAAATTTCATTCGTCCAGCTTTATAAAAAAAAATAAACGGGAGTACCTATGCAGTGCGTCACCCGGTATATATTAGGAAAGGAGAATGTTCATTCTGTGTCTGTAATAAAATTAATATTAATAAATATTATGCACTACGTATTATATTTTTATTCAAAAATAAAGTTAATTTTCTCCGCACGCAATCATTTTCTAAATAAAGTAGAAATAAAATATAAATTTATATATAATACTCCCAGTAGTCATTTTTTTCAGGATTTCCTGTTTAGACTGGTAAAAAATATCTGCAGCAGTTTTATGACGCGTTTAGACTAAACTTTAACGACAGAAATGCCTTTTTTTTCATGAATGAGGCTATTCAGCATGAAATGCGTCATTTTTTTAACACCAGTGACAAGATTTACTGCCTCTCTCTTGTGTAAATACGGCCGTAAGGCATAATTCTTTAATTCCTACAGTTCTATTTCGGTTCTTCGTACGGAGTATTCTAATTTACGGTTTCCTTATAACTCCATTTCCATTTCCTATTGTGTAAATCCGGCTAAAACCGTCATTAGGAAAATGGTATATTTAGCTGGAAAAGCGTGTTTCTAGACTATCGACTTTATTTTTTAATTAAGATCCCGCAATAAAGCAGTATCATATTCATGGTAATTTGGAACATCTCCAAAAATTCCCGTCGCGTATAGTATTTTTGGCAACCAAATTAAATACTCTACTTATCGTATGTGTCACATACAATCGATCTTAGAATGATTAAATGTACACATGTAAAAAATGTGCCACTGCGACGGACTAGCTCATAGTAAAACAACATATAATCCAAATAGGTAAGAGATACTATACAAATAAAGTTCAGGACATCAAAGACATCAATACCATATCATAATAAATAACATATTAACACACTACTATTCGACAGGCAGAAAGACTTCAAACGTTTGTTAATAGCTTACAATTAGCTAACTTTATTTTTTCTGGCAGTTAACTATATTTTGAAGCCATTTTAAAATAATATTCTGAAACAAAACATGGCACGTGGTGTACTATGTATCAACAAATAGATCGCATTTGTCACGCAATATATTGGTGCACTTGATGATTTTTGTGACAAAAGTCAATTTTATGAATGCATATATCGCCCACGCGATGTCGGCATTGCAACACTGATGGAGGGCATGCCAAAAGCTAAGGAAGTAGCACAATAGTGCCAGAGCGTATTTTAGATCTATCCATAGCAATTGTGACTCATAAAACTCAAGAGAAACCCGGGTTTTTCGTTTTCTGAAGAGGAAAAATTGATTTTTTTCGTTATGTTAGTGTTTATGGTGTTAAGAACATAACTACAAATTTTCACTACAAGTATTGCAAATAAAACTAATGTTGTCATCAGTCCCGAGACCTCTATACCGTATGACTCCCCTATCGTGTGCGGATTCATACCCCGAGGCCAACATGGTTCACATTTAAATAAATAAAATTGCTTAAATTGAGAAATATGTATGTAGAAAACAAACTATAACTTGGAGGTGATAAAATAATAGACAAGCTAGAATAATGTTTAGTTGGCGACACTCAAAATAATAACAACATTTTCAATACTGCTGTCTGGCGACTTGCATCCAAACATGATCCTAATAGCTCAAACCCATTAGTTCAACTCTATATCGCGGATTATTTAGCAGCAAGCATTTAGGGAAGACTTTTCTGCCTCTTTAAAGATGACACGATAGAAATGATAGGAATGGGCAACAAACAAACACACACTCGAGGCACCACAAGAGGAGTGGACCAGTAGAAACGACAAAATATTTGAAAACGAATTCCATGAAGCAGAGGACGGAATACTGCATAAACCTGGTGCAGCAGATTACCAGAAAATTCTGTATGTACTTTGGAATGCGTATCATCGGTTCTGGTCCAATTAATGGTCTATTTTGTCCTTTTATGCCAATTTGTCGGCTCTTTCGTTGCCTTCTTCCCCAGTGTGTCCTGGCAGCCACTGTAGGATGTTTGGAATTCAACGATATTTTTAAATCAGATCACGTTGAGTGAAGAAATTGCGCCAACCAGAAATCTCGGATATCCGCGCAGCCTCATGATCGAGGATGGTTTGCGGGCGCAATTTTTCATTATTACTTGTTTTCGGTAAATACCTGAAATGTTAGTACATATATGTACTAACATGTGTACACAGTAACATGTACCAAATTTTAATTTAATTGACGACACACAGTTACATCAATGAAAAATCCAATGAACACACTAATTTTAGCGTAAAAACCCAGAACCCCGCCCTTAACAACACACGGAGTATTTTTATATTTTTTCGTTTTCAAACTAAACTAAATACTTCAAATTTATATATACCTGCATGGTTTTCAACCGAATTAGCATCACAGTCCTCGTACAACTATCTTGCTAAATTTCATATTTATTATCAATAAAACTCCTGTTTGTTCTTCGCAGTTCTTTTATTCCTTTATATTCGTTAGTTACGCGTTTCGCGACATGGCATCATCGGACTAACAACGGTTGTTACTAAAGTGTAACTAACGAATATAAAGGAATAAAAGAACTGCGAAGAACAAACAGGAGTTTTATTGATATTATAAACCAGTTCAATTTGCACACATCTTCTCATATATCATATTTATTACTTTAAAAATCACGTATATTTGAAGAGATAGAATTGGGAGGAAGTTGACATTTGGGCACTTTTATTTTAAACGATTTTATCTGGAAGAAGAATTATGTACAGATTTTCTTTTAGACTTTTAAATATCTATAATTATTCCTATATCCAATAATATTTAATCAATTCACATATTTCTTAAAGAAAAAATGTCTCACATTATGAATTTTGAAAACATAACATATTTGCAATAACAAAAAGTTTCAATCCAATGTTATATTACTTTATGTATGGTTAATTGCACCGGATTAAAATGCTCAGTAATTGCATATATGGTATGATTTCAATCTCAGTCTAAGTAATTTGAAAATGTGTACCCTCTTTCTCCATAGTGTATAGAATCATAAAAATACAAACAAACCTATATCAACCCCACCAGAAAACGCATTTTTTTGGCTTACATACGTTTCAAGGGCTTCAATATAATTAGTGGTGATTACCTCACAGCAGGACGTAATTTTTTCAAAATGCCATTTATACAGAATCACAGACGTGGTCTGGTCAAGTAAAAAAAACCTTAAAAGTGATTTTATACTTTAGATAATTATCCAAACAAAAAAAAAGTAGAAAACGTTGAATAGATGGGGCCAAATTTGTGTTTATTAATATGTTTATTATTAATTCTCTAGATACTGTAATATTTTGTCATTACTTATCATTAGATAACATATTATAGTATATTATTTGACGAGCACATAATTAAGGATATAAATTGCGGGTTTATGAAGTCTACACGCGAGCCGTAGGCATGCGAACGATTTATATCCGTTATGTGCGTGTCAAATAGGACGTTTTATCTACGACTCATAAATTTCATTGTATGCAAAATATTTGAAATGTATTAGTCAATGATGGCGAGGCGAACTGTCAAATAACTGTCACCCACGAAGGTTTTGACAGACTTTGACACTACCGTTGTATAATGATGACAGTTCGTTCAAATAATGAGGTCACCATTTGAACGAACTGTCATTATTATACAACGCTAGTGTCATTATAATAATTGGTGCGTATAATGATGGGGATTATATAGTCATAGATACGTATGCAATGAACTCATTATATCTGAGTCATAGATAAAAGTGTTTAGAATGTATGTCCTACATGATCATAAAGTGACATTTTACATCTTAGATACCGGGGCGAAAGCATTTACTTTATGCCCGCGAAGGCATTGTTCTCAACGCCCGCGCGTGCATTAAGCGTTGCCATTATATGTCAAATACATAAAATATTTGACATTCAAATTGTAAATTTTAAATCGTTAATGTTTATCAAGGCGATTAGGTTATTCTGTTTGACAATTAATTGTTTGCATTGTCAGTCAACCCGAGTTATGTGTATTGTTATTCAACTCCGTAAATACACATGTCACTTGGTTACGTCAAAATATTTATTAGTATTATTCAAACGAAGGAACAGAACCCTTGCAGGACATAAAATTTTGTATGTACCACGGGCATTACTTGATGTCTATCTTTATACCCTTGGGCGACTTATAAACCTCGAGGGCCGATAGGCCCGACGGTCACTCTTGGGGCATAAACTACTGTGTAGTGCCCTTATTACATAAATAACTATAATAAATAACATATAAATTTGGACCGATCTATTAAAATTTTTCTTTTTTAAGCTGGCAACCCTAAGTAAGTAATTAAGTAAGTAGTTACAACTTTATAAGAAAGAAATATTCAAAGAAGCAATATTCAATAAATTACCACTATTATTTTTTGAAATATTATTATGTTATAACGAAAAGTATTTACAGTATTTCAGTATTTACATGATATACGCTGCTAAAGTATAAAACATATATAAAAGTAAGTTAAAACATTATTTAAATTAAAAAATGTTGTATTACTTATTTTGTAATTAATAATTTAGATAAGTCTACTGTTAGGTACCTAAATCGGGGAATATCTGCGCGTCAATATTACGAGTATTACCTAGCAGTGTTGCAAAGTCGTTCTAGCTAAGTTTAGTTTAAACCAGTGCTGTTGAGTCGGAGTCGGCGTCGTGGAGTCGGAGTCGGAGTCGGAGTTCAGACAAATTTCAGAGGAGTCGGAGTCGGAGTCGGAATAAATGTAACTCCTACTCCGAGTCCAGGAAAAAAGGACGAGTCCAGTAGAAAAAACATGCGAGATGGACGTTGCCTCAGCAGACAGTAAACAAATAAAACTAAATATTCTATTAGGTTTTTTTCCAAGTACCTACCTACATACATATGTAAATAATCAAATTAGAAAACACACTTTCTGAAAGTGAAGACCATTAACAAATGTAATCTGATATAAATTTGAAAAAGGACATTTGAACAAGAGAGTTTTAATGAGATTGAGAAGTAGGGCCGTAGTTCAATGTAGTATCATTTATTCAGAAGCTATACCTGTAGCCATAATTATGATTATTTTCAGTTTTGAAAATAATTACAGATGATTTAAGGGCACCTTTGCAGGAGAATTAGTTGGAGCTATCCCTCATAACAATTTTATAAACGTTAATTTTGTTTTAATTAGAATGAATTTTATTTCGTATTATACACTGTGTCTTATGGGTGCTTCTGTTATTATTAGAGATAGAAAGTCAGTTAAATGGCCAAAGTCTTGCCGATTTGTATGTTCTCTAATGAGACAACAGTTTAATACTTAATTATTTCAGAGATATTTTGAATAAAGAAAGAAATTACATTTTATAAATAACTTTTTTATTTGTGGTCCGACCAGTAGTTGTTGTTGATATCTTATAGGTAATTCTTATTTTCATTTAGATTGTAAGTTTAAATATTTTTGCCAACAAATTCGCTGGACACAAATAAAACTTCTGTTCTTCCTATGGGTTCAGCATTTGTTTGTGAGTAATGTGATATGCACAAGCCATATCTTAAAATACAATCAGATATCTCGAATAGAAATTTAATTTATTAAATTTGTTTCTAATTTTTCCTGGTAGTGTTTTTGTTTTTATAGCAACCTTAATATTACACGGTTGTATTATTCATTGTCAAATTTGTGATTATTTACATGTAAAATTTGTGTTACACATAATTGTTTGAACATATTTTTGTGTCCAAGTTTTCTGGCGTCCGAGTCGGAGTCGGACCATGAAAAATATCTGGCGTCGGAGTCGAGAATTTTTTTTACCGACTCCGCAGTCCTGGTTTAAAGCGTGTTTGATATTTTATTTCTCAATGTAAAAATGCACTTCAACCTTAAGAACTTCTATCAAAACAATATAGTTAAAAAGCACCATAATTTCCCATTAATTGTTTTACTTATCATATTTTATTATTATTAATTTCTCTAAAACTGCAGTAGGAAAAGTATTACATCCTAAAAATCTCAAATCTTGATTCGGCATATTTTCGATATGAATTGGCATTATTATCTGTGGTGTACATTTAATGCCATTTTATAATCAGAATAGTTAGTATACTTTCTAGATTTGTATGATACACCATGAAAATGGTGTTAACCGAGCGGACTGAAATCCAAACAAATCTATAAACATGGCAAAATTAGCAGATGTACAAAACATGAGTATTCTTAAAATAGAGTCAATTACTGTTCAGAACCATCGAGAGTATTGTTATTATTAGCGGTACTGAATGACGTGTAGAAGTGAATTTCGAGTTTTTACCTTTTCCTGGTCGGTGTAAACAATTTACACGTTGGCGTTTTCGCTTCCTTTCAAGATGGTCTGGCACGCCGCCAGCCGGTACATAATATTGCTTATTATAAATTTTCTACTTAAACGTAACCTCCTAGTGACTTAGTGAAGACATTTCTACGCACTGTGACATATTTAGTGGACGTTTCCTAGAGGTTTTCCATGTTTCCGTTTGTCAAGGACCGACGCCCGACCACACGCAATTCCGTGTAGTAACACATATACAAACGATATTTATTGATGACATGCTTAAAATCGATCTCTTTGATATGCTACCAGTGTTGGAAGATGATATGATTCAGTGGGGTTTGCAGAAAATAATGTGGTAATAAATTTTGAGTTTCTGAAACACGTAGTACTGTGAAAATTATAACTAAACTGACCTATTTTATAGTTTTGGTTTAGTTTAGGTTGTTGTAAATGTATGCCCTTTAGTTAGATTGGAAACAAGCGTATTTGGATAATAATATGAATGACTGTTTTTCTCCGTCTTGACTAAATATAAAATAATGTAAGTTTAGACTGAGGATCACTTCATGAATGTCATTGTCTGTAAGCAAGATTATAAGTCTGGTAATAATAATAAAAAGTAAATGGTGCCTGTATTGTATACTACTTGAATCTAAACTTATGTTGCTTCATGTTCGGCTATGCAAAATTTCTGATAATATCGGGTCAATTTAATGTTAAAAGAATGTTGTATTAGCATCAATAGGTAATGACATTTGTCTTGTTTTGGTCAAAAAAGACAGTGAGAATTTATAGCATCGTATACAGGCTGATATTTAACTTTATCATACGCAGTATTATAAACAACATTAATCGCGAGAACGGTACTGACATTAGTAGGGTCTGGAAATCGACCCTAACCGGGCCAGGTGGAAAAGCACATGGGAGCAGTACCTCCAGGTGTGCGCACTGAGATGTAAATTTAGTTATATAAGGGAGATTTTCTTGGTAGGTCATCAGTATTCAATTAGCTTTGAGGAAGCGAGCAATATTGTTCGCAAAACGTCAGCATTTACAAGGATTGACACACGGCATAACCAGGAAGCAGTTTATTTTCCAAACAATATTATATTATGATATATTATAGTAGACCCCTATATTGGGGAGCTTATAGCTTAACAACAACTGTTCTATCGTTCCTATGTATAGGAAAGGTTCCTTTTTACTTTATCATACGCAGTATGATAAAGTAAACGAAAAAAATAAAAGAAAAATTTGAGATTTTAGCGGAAATGGGTCTTTATGGGTCCCCTGAACATGTTTGACCAAGGTACAAAACGATGTCTGTGTGTGTGTGTGTGTGTCTGTGTGTATGTCTGTGTGTAAGCGATTTTTGTGGCGACGATTCCGGAGAAACTACTAAAGGTATCGGGACGAAAGTTCATATTTATTAGTTTCATGACTTAACTTAGAGCTGAAAAGCTTTTGGTTCAAAAAGGTCCAAAGGAACTGCAGATGCAGAACCGCATCTGCATTGATATGAAACTACATAGTAGCCAGGATTTTGACATATTTTTTTTGTGGTGTCATACTCGAAAACAGCTGATTTCATCAGAGGTTGGAGAACCGCTATGGAACGTTGCCGCTCTAGTGCGGCAAATTACAAAATACAAATTTCAATAAAATAAGGTTACCAATTTGATTGTTTGTTGACAAGAAATATAAACTCGTCTTTATATCTAATTCTAAAAACGATAAATTGAGAAAATTGTAAATAAAGTCTAGCGATGAGTGTAGTTTTATTATAGTATGTTGGTACGGATGTCACATCTACAGTGTCATGAACAAATATAAATCTGTCAGAATTTGAATTAGCTTTTTAAACTTGACGTTTCGTCAAAGTGATACCAACCTAACATTTCCTATACAGAAATATAACCATTTTTTTATTTAGTTTTTTAAAAATACATATTTTTCAAAAAGCAGCACAATAAACGTTGATGTCACTCCTGCCAAAACCTAGATAGCGCGACTCGCTCACGTGCGACGGCGACGCTCCGCCTTCGGTGACGCGCCGCATCACCGCTCGTCGCGCTATTCCGTACTTTCGGCACTTGTGACATAAATAACTATTATTCTAATGACGTAGTGTAGGTAGTGTCAAATGCAGATGCTTTGACAATACCTACGATTTATCTCAATAAAATAGATTCTCATGCAACTAAACTATTAATTTTATATATTTTATGATAAAATCATGTGCCTGGCCACATCAGATTTTTTGTTTGAATTGTATAACGAATAATTTTATGTCAAACGATTTGACCCTTGTGCCGTAAAATACGAGAAAATGCGAACGTGCACGTTCGGTGGTGGATTTTAGTAGTGTCAAGCTCTAATAAAATTTGTGGACACCATAAAATATTGAAACTCAACACTTTCTGCGACCATTTTTCCTCTAATTTGACTGTACTAAAGGTCGTAACGCATTTCCAAAAATGTGATTGAAAATAGAGAAAAGAGACACTTGATGTTAACGCTGACATGATCCAGTTCTTACGTCTGAGTTCTTAGTTTCTTCTCGAAGTTACGAATTATTATAGATTTACAGAAGAAGAAGAAAAAAAATAATGGGATAAGAAACCGATTACTTTTGCTGCAAGTTGTTTGTGTTAGAATTGAATTTTATTTTGTTTTTATATTTAGAGGTCTGATTAGGCCGTAGAAACAAAAAAAAATACGAAAAACAAAAACCCAATTTTGAACATTTTTCTTTTTCGATAACCTTACATAATACACAACGAAATCTATTAAAAATGCCCATGGACTATCTATTTGCAAAAAGCACGTTCTAATTTTGCCTTTTCAATACTTTACAATTTTTTACTGTCTTTTCTCGAAAGTCAAATATAGCTACATAATTTGAACATCACATAATTGAAATAAAATTTAAAATATACTATATTTATGATTAAAAAATCTATATCATACCCTTAGAAAGTAAAAAATATAGTGAGGACTGAGGGGGATTCATCCTCCAGTACGTTATACTGTACAATTGTACATTAAGCGACTGATGATGAATGACAATGTTATGGCTTGTTAAGCGTTTTGGATATAGCAACGGATATAGCGAAAATACCAATTATTACTTGAAATGTGGTTCAGTAAAAGGGATTCCACACAAATCAGAGAACAACACTTAAGGTAAACGCCAAGGTAACCGACCATTTAAGGAATTTTTGTTACATTTGTAACTGTAGAATCTATATTTATGTGAGTTGCCAGATATCTAAAGATATCTGGCAATCATTTTTAAAGAAAATTGATAATAGTTATGTATTTTTAAGTTTAACAACAAATGTAATCAACAAATATAAATATTCAAGTAAATACAATCGACAAATATAAACACTCAAGTAAATATTAAGTGTTTACATACAGTGTTTAAATATTGTTTAATAAGATTTATTATTAAGAAATGTTAAACATTTATCTATTATACCATTTTTAATGGAACACAGTATAAAATAAGTCCTTTACTCTTCTTGAGTCTGTCCTCTCTCCCAGATCTGCATTTTAAAGTTTCTTACATCTGGAATTTTTAATGGTTTCTTGGCGCTGTTCCTTTTTTGCTTCTTTTCTTATTTCTCTAGAATAATATTCTTTTGTGGTTTCTTCATTTTTATTAACAAATATTCTCTCCAAGCATTAGATAATAATGTTACAGAAGAACAGTTGCTTTTTACTTTATTTGGGTGTTTGAGGCCAGAATAATGATTTTTTTAATGAAAATAGCATGAGTTCAACTGTTATCTCCAAAGGTGGTGTATTAATGCCAAAATTGGTACTATCTGCTACTAGTGTAATAATTAGGGATTATTGATGTCCGTAATTCCTACACTCGTGTCGGTATTTGAACGAAATGTGTACAATTAATTGTAATATAGCAAACGATGTAAAGTATGTTATTTTCTGTGCAAAGGCAGCAATAGAGCTACATATATTCACACACATATAGAAATGTTTCGGAATTTAAGACAGTCTCGAATTTGGGACGTTTACCTTACATTCTTTGTACTAAAGGTATCAAAACTGTACGTTATAGAAGATTTTCAGCCAAGGACAAAAAAAGACTATCTCTGGCAGACTAAAAACAAGGCAGACTATACAATGACTTATTTTCAGAATATACAGTTTGTTTCAATCTTGCTGTGCCAATAAGTTAGTAAGCGTTCCATCAACACTTGTGTTTTATTGTGCATTCCTTTATTTATTTGTTTATTAAGTGCATTGTGCGTCTTTTTTAAATGTGGTGTCAATGTGTTCTGTACTCACTTCAATGCAACATTGTAGATAAGCACCTCTATTAAATTTTGAATGAACTGTATCTAATCTAAACCATCAATAACAATGAGAAGGAAAAGTTGTGTATTGGCACTTCCTCTGTCTCTATCGCCGTTACCCTCTCTCTCTCTCTATCTATAGTCTCACTCTTGTGTAAACTGTAAACATAGATCTGTCAGTGTTTGAATAAATGCGGTATATGTATAAGCCAGACTCACTATGACTCACTAGTTGACAAATTGATGCAGCAGCGACGAGCCGTTGCTTAATTAATAAACAAAACACGCCTATGCTTTTTTTCCCGAGGCCGTGAGATGATCAGTGTAAAATTTTATAGTCCACAATAGAGGTAGGTACCGGTTATTGGTGAATGTATTTCGCTATTATTAGCGCTTGTGTTATGGCTGTTATTCATCGACGCAATAGTTCACTATTCCAGAACGCTTGGTGCCACTAGTACCAATAGAGTCCATCGTTTTTTTTTTCACGTTATACCTATTACGATAATATAATTACCGGTAGCCGAGTTCTATTTTCCGCTAGCATAGTTTCAGGTCTATTCTTAGCCGGCTAACTATGCCGTTTGTGTGAGTTGGAAAGTGCCGGACGAGATTTCATTGCAGATGTAGCCGATGCAGAGCCATCTTCAACGATTACGTGCCTTTCCACGTTGGTATCAAGTGAGTATTACGCAAATTCTGGACCGTGTACATTGGCGACGGGACCACTGTAATTACCAACGCAATGCCAGGCAATCTTAAGTCACAGTTTTGTTACTTGGAATCAATTCAAAAATTGAAAATAATCGGGACGCGTTTCAAAGTAACCCAGAACGAAAAAAGAATACTGTTGTTCCAGTATGGTTCGTTAACCTTGTCTTTATTCACAGTCGTCAGACTCTTGACTGGTACTTGTTGATGTAATAACCGAAGGAATAATACTTTGGTTTGGGCGAATGGCCAGTGAATTAAACGACAATCGACAAGTCGTTTCGTTCTATTCTCCAAACCAGAGTATTAATACATTTAATTCTAGTGGTTTGCGTAAGACATTTTCCCTACGTGTGTATATTTACAGATTCCTGTGTAATAAACTTGATAACGGATGGAGGACGAGACCAAGTGCGATGTTTGCCAAAAGCCTGCGCAGCAAAAATGCGCCGGTTGTCACACGGTATACTATTGTACCAGGGAACACCAGAAAGTTGGCTGGAAGCAGCACAAGAAGGAGTGCAAACCGTTTAAGGTACTATAATTTGGCCTTATTTAATTGCAGATTTTAATATTGTTATTGTGAAGTAAATTTGTTTGTTAGCGTCTTGTATATTGGGAGAAACGTTTAGGAATGTGTTATTGTTTATCTGTTATAGACTCCTAAAAACCCAATGGGATGCCCAAGGCATCCCAAACCCATGTTGGTTTTATCCAACAATACTTCGTATGATCTCTGGATATAATGAATTTGTAATAAGACGAATGATAATGTAAAATTCATTTTTGTCTATTTTTCTCCCTCTGGCTCTGGCTAATGTAATTGAAGATGTATTCTTCCTTATTCTTCTCCAACAATCCCCTAACTGGAGTGCTAAGGAAAAAAAAAGTTTCTTAAGGATAATTAAAGATATCATAATATTGGCTAAAACTGGTACTAAAATTACAAAACTTTGGTTCTCATTTACCCTCTTCAGAGATGTTGAATAAGTTTTGGGCTAAAGTTACTTGGTTTTAAATGATCCATTCTATAGACCTGGCACAACTACTTTTCCTATACTGTTTCTGCTTCTTGCAAACGGTGTGTATCCGGTCAAAACTTGTTCTACTACGACTCCATATGGTCTACTGTATACCTTTTGAATATTTTACGATTATTTCACTCAATCGACTATATTAAGTGAAAAAATCGTGAAATAATGGTATTGATGAAATTATAATGTCGTCGTTTTTGTGTTTGTTAGTATAGTAGTAATAATAAAACTATTTATTTTTGTTTTCGATGATCGTAGAATTTTAGAATTTGCCTGTTCATTTCTCATTTTATAGTTTTAAGCATTGTTTCTCGTTATATCGGTAAAATTTATTATAGGTAATATTATCGTTGCTATAATGTATATCAATTTGTTATTAGGAATTTTTAACGAATGCTTGATGAACACGGTTATTGAATTTTCTCGATTTGTTGCCTGTATCATGTTAGGTTTTAAACATTCGTTTTCGATAATTTAGATTATAATATTGTTGCGTTTCTATTGTTTATTTTTTGTTATTAATAACTTTTATCGGTGGTTAGGTTTTAAGCATACTCTTTTGACAACTAAGTTCTCGTCTTCGAATGCTTATTAATAACATATTTATAAAACACAAAAGCTTTGTCGACGTCATACAGGGCTCCAAACGTGGCTAGTAATATATACGAAAAATTACCCAAAAATGTCCCGACCTAGGAGCAATTTAGATTTTTTTTATTTAGTTAAGCGGTGTGTGCATTCTAGACACTAAAATGACATCTGAAATGCTACAAAATACTTATAATTCGTAAGAGACTTTATTAGAGCGATATGGCAATTTTTTTAGACGAATGCAATTGTTAGTGACTGTATTTCTGGTGATTATATATATATAAAAATAAATATTTCTGGTTTCATACCTGATTGTAATTTTTCCAAGCTGCTATATTTATAATACTCTATCGGTATTTCTAAAATTTTACTTTCACGTCTATGCGACATTCTTTCATACTAAAAAAATCTACGGAAAGAAGCAGATTTTTCCAAAACTTAATTCATAACCTTCAGTAGACGATATCTCGGAAATGGTCAAATGTTTTTACATGCCATTGTTTTTCTTATTATAAAATATGATGATCTATAATGTGTGCCTATGCCTATGTATGGATATGAAAAGGGACCAGTTGCCCGAAATTGAGTTATAAGTGTTTTTGGATAGAATCAGTTTTGGCAAAGATTCTTCAACATTTTAAACCTTTTAGCATAAATGGAAATTGAAAAAAAAAAAATATAATTAAGTTGCTGATGTAAAAAGTAAACATTTGCGCTATGACGCTGCAAACTTTTGCAAAGTTTAAGTTTTTGTAACAATTTCGATATTAGTTTTGGGCCTGGGGACTAAAAAATCGTCTAACATATCGGTACAGATTGGACAAATTTTCAAAATGTTTGCAAATTTTGGTAAAGTTTTCAGTTTTTTATTGATTCATGCATTGTCACCGGAAATCTGCCCACATGCAAACTTTCAACTCGATTGGAAAAGCTTTCAAAATTTCCTAAATTTTTACAAATTTTTGACAATTTTGGTTTCCAGTTTTTTTATTGATTCATGCATTGTCACCAGAAATTTGTCCATATGCAAAATTTCAACTCGATTGCACTCGGGAAAGTAAGTAAAATATAGTAATGCGAAAGAGCATAGTGTGATATCGACAAGTGATCCCAAACAAAAACGCATTTTTTCATGCGTTTCCAAACGGAGCCGGGTTTCAGACGAACACATGTGATAACAAACACAATAAAGAGACTAATTAGCGAATAAAACAAAAATGTGTATTTTGAACCAGTTTAACTTTATTTGCGATTATCTGCGTACCTAGAAACGGACAACTGGTCCCTTTTCACATCCACGCACACATATTTTTAAATGCTTCGACGCAGAAGGGACTAGCCAGCACATAAATCCGTTAGTATTCAAACGTACTGTTGACGTTCTCGCAGAAGTATAACTTGACAACGATCGAAAATCCAGCTGGCATTGAATGTTTCTGAAGTGAAATCCTTTTGTTACCGGTCTACAACAAAACTAATTAAAAAAAAAAATGGTTTCGAATAATTCCTACCAAGATTTTCATCAACATCTCACTGAATTACCTAATTCGTTTGCAAACTTTATTAGATGACATTCTGTTGGTCAATCGCCAATTGTTCTGCAATTGTCAAAAATTCTTAACTTGTATGTTTTATTTTTAGATTTGTGAAGACCCAGTTTTAGGACGATATTTAGTTGCGACCAAACCTCTAAAACCTGGAGACCTACTCCTTAAAGAATCGCCTTTAATATGGGGCCCAGCACAGCTTACAGTCCCAGTGTGCTTAGGTTGTGGAAAATTGGTCACGCAAAAGAACTGCAAACCGTGCAAAAAATGCGGTTGGCCAATGTGCAGCGACATATGCCAGAATTCTCCAAGCCACATACCCGAATGTTCATACACAGCAAAGAGGGGCGATAAGGTACACATTTCCTCATAAGTTTATTATACAAGACATTACTATTTTATGGATTATAGATTAATATTAAACACTTCAATGTAACACATCCAAACTATCAATGCATTACAGTCTTAAGATGCTTATATCAAAAGCAATTCTTGCCGGATGTATGGAGCAAACTTGAAAAACTGGAATCGCACTGTGAGCACCGAAAAGCTACGAACGCTTATGAGAATGATAAACGGAATATTGCTGATTTTATTAAAAGATTTTTCAAGTTGGATAAGTTTACAGATGAAGAAATTATCAAAGTTTGTGGAATTCTAACGGTAGTTTTATTATAATTTGTGTTGTCTTAACATAGCAATAAAACAAAGTCTTTTTTAGGTTAACGGACATGAAGTGCCCTTAAATGAACCATCGCATGTTGCCGTATATGAACAAGCATCGATTCTAGAGCACAATTGCAGAGCAAACTGCTGCAAAAGTTTTCGTTCCAACGGAGATATTGTTATCAGCGTAGGGACAAACATTGAAAAAGGCGAACATTTAAGCATCTGCTATACAGATCCTCTTTGGGGCACACCAAACAGGAGGCATCACCTTTACGAAACAAAATTCTTTTGGTGTTCCTGCAAGCGTTGCTCAGACCCCACTGAATTTGGTACTTACTTCAGCGCGATGAGATGTAAAGAAGAGTGAGTTTATTTTCATTACTTACCGCCAAATGTTTAAACCCTTCTTCCAGGGAGTGCAAAGGTTTCATTTTGCCTAAAACTTTTCTCCAGTCAACTACAGATATGACTCCTTCCACATGGTACTGCGATACATGCTCTGCTGACATAAGCGAATGTGAACTCCTCGATATTCTTGAAGACATCGGCAAACGGTTAAATTCAATGCCCAAAGGGATTTTAGGAATATGCAAGGTTTTCTTAAGAGACACCGCACACTATTTACCAAAGAATCATTATTATTTAACCGATGTTAAGTTCGCCCTTTGCCAACTGATTGGCGAAAATCCAAAACTCTCAGAGGTGCCTGATGAGGATCTTGAATTTAAAACAAGAATGTGCAATGAACTGCTTGATGTGGTCAGGGTTTTAGTACCAGCGGAGAAAAGGATTTTAGGTATTATCCTCTTCGAGCTACACGCTGCAATTGCCGAACTTGGTAGACGGAAGGTTCAGAATGGGCTCAGTGGACCTGAGGAGTTGAAGATTGCGCTTTTGGTATGCTCGAATTTAGTTTCAGTTTTTGATCTGGTAATGCGTGGTTTATTTTCAGGAGTCGCTGAAGATTTTGCACGAGGTTGTTGACTTGCTAAAGTATGAACCCATTGAATTACCTGAAGGGAAGATTCGGGAGCAAGCGCAGAGGAATATGGAAGAAATTGATACCATTCTGAGGACGGTACACGCCAAAATGGGAGATGACATAATTTAGATTATTTTGTAAATTTATTACGTTTGATATACATTGTTTATGTAGTTTTGTTTGTTTTGTTTCTCACCGTTTCTGAAAAAGTAATTATCAAAATGAATTGTTCTAAAAGAAGTCTAAAAGTCAATCTAAACGGAAAGACAAAGAAGATTTAAGATTTCGTCTTAAGACGCATTCTGTGTAGGACTCTTCTAACACTTCATGTCCAATCTAACACCTATTTTATTCTGACGTCGGGCCCACAACAAAAGATTCTAGGTCTTCAATACCGTAATAGGTCCATAGCCTAACTCAGACTTTTTATTTAACATTCTGGATAGTTAGAAAACAAGATCTTGTTAAATTATCCCGAGACTAAACTATCAGGTTTTCACAATTAAATTAAAAGAGTCATAGGAAAAAGTTGTTTTAAATTTAACTTAACTGATACTCAGTTAGATCTGAAGAAACGAGCAAAATGCTTTTCAAAATGTGTGTAATTGTGAATTCTGACACACAGAGTAACGCGACCCAGTATTTTGTATTATTCTTACCGGAAAGAATTTGTAGTGTATCGGGATCTTTTTTATTTAGTTATAGTGACGACAGCACTGTCGGATACCTATTACAGATTTGTGTAAAAAATATTTTGGTTCCAAATGTCTATTTCCATTTGGATTTGACTTAAAATTTGACCTCAAAACGCTTCAAAGTTTAAGTATTTTGTTTTTATTTTCTAAAGTTCAATAGGTTTTTTTTCTAGGTAACCAAAAGGAATAAATATAAATTACATAATTTAACCGATTCTGTTTCTCATCAAAAGGCAAAGCAGTTGCCTGTGCTTAAAAAACTAACTAACTATACAAATGATGTATTCGGTATTAATTAAAATTTTGTGAAAACTAACATTAGTCTTTATGTGCAACTGTTAACAAAATTAATCAATTCCTGTTGGTGAGAAATGACTGCTCAGTTTCCCAATCTCTTGAAGCTTGCTTATGTCGTCTCTGTGCATAAGGCGGGAAACGTCGACGATTTCAATAATTACCGCCCAATAAGCATCCTTCCGACATTTTCAAAAGTGTTTACTGTTACTGGTTACTGGGTTATAGTGGTTACTGCGTTATATCGTGGTCACACGCGATTTTAATGCAATAATTTGAACATTACGCGTTACCAATTAAAAGTTAGGCGTTAGTGTGGCCCGGAGTTAATGGTTATAAAGTGTTTACATTCACGATTCTAGACTAAAAACTGACATACAAATATAAAAGTTCTGATCAAATAAATATGAGTGTCCCCCGTATTTATGCATGTACTCGCTATATTTCTAGTTACTAAAAGAAGTTAAAAAAAGACAATAGTAGTGTCATGTAAAATAGCCTTTAGCAAATCGCAAAATAATCTATTGCTTAAAAAACAGCTACGTTCCAATTTGTGATTGACCTTTCTAGTTATATCTCAATTGTTAATAACTTAATAGCAGCGATGTCTTATACTATTGTATGAGTGTATAAGCTAAACGATTTCTAAAACCAACTACTGCTCTTGCCTACACAAAATATGAATTATTGATTTGCGAATTACGTGGTGGTTCAGCTTTTGAAAATAGTATAACATAACATATAATCGTCGCTAGCCTTTCCACAAAATTATTCATAAGTACCTAAGTAACGTATTTAAGACAGGTTAGTTGTATATTTCATTAATTCCAGTTCATATAGTAGCGAATGATGGTTGAGCACGACGTGATTAAACATTTATCTATAGGTATTATTAAAGAAATATTATATATCTATTAATAAATAATAAACAAATAAAAATATTTTTTTTTTTAAGATTTTGATAGAGACGTGAAGAAGGATGAAGCCAAAAGACGAATCCGTCCCGCAAAATTATTACTACAAGGACTTTGTTCATGGCCAGACACTAACAAGCCTTCGATAGTATTCGTCAACTGGTTTAATTTGATCAACCAAATGGTCATAGAAATATTTCATATTTCGTACGTTTTATTGCATCTAGATGACGTTATAGATTGCGTCACCACGTTCACTACAGTAACAACTACTTTTGAAGTAAGTTAATCCCAAACCCAATAAGTCATTGTTTTTACATGAGTTCTAATTCTCAGGCATTGGTAAGAGTGTACAGTTTGATTGTAAGAAAACAACTCATCAACGACATCCTTTACAAAATATGGAAAGAGTTTTGGCCATTCGATATAATAGATGAAGCAGATAAACCGAAACTCAAATTCAAACTGTCCGCAAGCGTCGCTTTACCTGGCACTTTTCTCTTTTTCTCGGTGATCAGCAATTCTGTGATAGCTGGGGTGCCTTACGTGCGTCACCATGCCTTGATTATGAATTCCGCATATCCGTTTGCCTGGAACCAATCTTTCGTGTTCGAAGTCATTTACGTCTGGCAGTATTATTCTGATTGGTTTGCCTTATTCATCGTGAACGGGTTTGACTTTCTCTTCATGCCATTGGTGATGATTTGCGCAATACAATTTTCAGTGATGGAGGAGGTTTTCAGGCAAATACTAACTGAGGGATCGAAGAGGCACAGGCAGTTGATCTTTGGTGATAAATGGAGGCATATTACAGATAAAGATATGCTAGGCCATTGTCTGACACACCATAGGATGTTGTTGGAGTAAGTTGATGTATGATGGAGCAAAAAGAACACTAAGTTGTACACTGATGTCATACTGCACTTGTTCTCAATGTTATATAACTTTTTAATTTTGTGCCTTATAAATTTTGCCTGATAATTATTGTTAGATATGGTTTTATTACCAGACTATTTTGTCGTTCAGCTTCATTTGTAGGAATGCTAAACCCATTACCCCGTTTTTTCCTCCATTTGTATAGAAACAATCCCCGGAATGCCTCAATACGTATCTAATTAATATCTGTACGGTTTTGTCGCGACCGTGATTGAGTGTTATATGATTAGGATTTTTCACTATTTTGTTTTTGGTTTAGTGATCTTGTAACCTATAAAACTACGTTTTTACTTTATCATACGCAGTATGGTTATTATTAATAGTTTAGCTGCAGGAGCAAATTCTATTTGATCGAGATCGTGTCTGCATTAATAGTAGGTAGCCAGGATATTTTGAAACTTTTGACAGTATTGAGAACGTCAGCGGTTGCGAAACGTCAATTCAACACGCAAATGCATGGAGAATGCGATGAGGTGGAGAAACACGCGCGCACATACGCTATGTGAAACAATATTGAAACATCTTGGTGTTATACACAAAGTCAATGTGTATTTCGAGTGTGGATAGGTATATTGTTATGCATTTTCAAGGATTTTTCCGTCATTTCTGTAATTTCGTCATAATAATTAAATAATAAATTAAAATAGAGGACATTTTGTATAATTTATGTCTATGACATTTTTTGGCAAAAATAATAGTTTAGCTGTAGGAGCAAATTCTATTTGATCGAGATCGTGTCTGCATTAATATAAAGTTAGCCAGGATTTGCCAGATATTTTTATTCTAATGACAGTAGGTAGTGTCAAACGCTGATATTTTTTACAATACCTACTGTCAATATCTGTCAAATCCTGGCTAATTCGTTTTATGTTAATGCAATCACCATCGATCTCGATCAAATAAAATCTCATGCAGCTAAACAATCAATTTTATATATTGTATGATAAAGTCATATGCCTGGCCACATCAGATTTTTTTAAATCAAACCTAGAGTGGGAAAACGAAAATTATTTATTCTTTACCAAACCAAATAAAAAAAACATAAATACTACTAAACATAAAATCTAAATAAAAATTTTACTAGCGATTGAACTTGAAATTTATAGATTTATTTAGTATTGGCATATTAAGCTATTTACAAGCACATACGTACTTACAACATCTATTTTCTCAACCTCTATCAATTTTTAATACTTGCGATCAGCCGATAGCAAATCCACAGAGCAAAAGTATCTACGGGTTACGACTACTATAATGTGGGTAATAGGTTGCAGAACTTAGCGCAAATTATTTTTCTCTCTAGGGCATGTAATATAATTTCTAGGGCGCATTAAAATTTTCTCATGGTACAATATCAATTATTAAATTCGTTTATAAAATTTTCAAATGCTACTTTATTTAAAATAAGTGTTTTGTTAAATTTTTTTAAAAGTTTTTTGTCATTACATTTTTATAGTGGCAAAAATTACATAGCATATTTATTTATTTAAGTGTAGAAATAGATTATGAAAGGAACATTCAAATATATAACTGCACAATTATTTGTTAGTGATGTTAAAATACCCGGTAACATTACCCATAAAAACTATTATCATGTGCTCGGTAATATTACCCGATAAGTTAACATCACTAATTCGATGCACATTTATTTTTGCAATGATCGAGTCATTTTTTGCATTGCCCAAATATTGTTTGTACTGATCTAATATTTTATCAAATTCTTATAATTAATAAAAGCACATTTTATTTATATACTGCGCATATAATTTGTACTAGTTTTCAGTAACTGTCAATATTTCGACCATGGAACTTGAAAATTAAAAACTCCTTAAAAATAGTTTGTTTTGTCATTAAAAACAAATATTTTTGGGTGTGTAAAATTAGATAACTTTTTTTTTAACTTTGGTTTTTAATCAGCATTGAAAATATTGAAATATTTTTGAAGTACCTAAAGTAAAGCTGACCATCACCAACATTTTTGCCATAGACATTTTGATAAGCTTTCTTCAGCTTTTGTTTCTTTCGCTCCACCTTATTATTATTCTTAACTGAACATTATAATATTCTTTCAGCATTTGCACGAAATTGGAAAATTCCTTCAATATGGTTATTTTGATACAATACGTTACAAGCACCACATCCATATGTTCGGGAATTTTAACTTTGGTAATACTTGCATTCACAACGCACGACAATAAAATTTATTTATTTACTGTTATAGAAATTGGATAGTAGCCAGGGCTTTGAAATGTGTACGTATTTTGCTGCGCATTTTATGCAATTGTTTTACTACTGCTACGTCGGACAAGAGTTAGTTTTTCAAGTAATGTGCATTTAACGATTTGTTGACGTTGAACATCATTATTTCATATTTTTAGAGCACAAATCTCTCTGATGCCATATATGAGTGTAACTGGCATTTGGGTTACAACCGAGATTTTCGCAAGACTCTGGTGCTGATGATTCAGCGGAGTCATCGGGAGCAATGCTTGACAGCTGCTGGAGTAACAAAGTTGGATTATGCTGGATATATAAAGGTATACGTATTTTATTGAAACCGATTGATTATTATTGTTATTTCCTTTCTTTTTCTTAAACATATAGTTAGTGAACCTTAATTCTGCAATCAATTTCAGTTCAGGTGTTTTCCATGCTGTTTTTTTGCTAGGTTATATTATTCAAGTCTACTAATTGGTTGTTCTAGGTGATGAGAATATCCTTCTCGTTTTACACATTGTTCGATTCTCTAGTGGAGAAAGATGACTGATTTTCTGCCGCTGTATACAATGGTGTGAAATGGATTAGTCAATAATCGGTGCAACATTAAAAATTTAAACACAGTTTAGACATCTTTTTTTAGTGATCACCATATATCGTTTGTAAAATAAATGTAATAATTTAGCAATAAAGGGCATTCCAAAAATACAGATATTGTTTGAAAATTGAGAATTTGGAAATAATAAGAAAAGAATATTCCAAAAAGCAACACGTAAGAATAATATATTACATTAATCATAAGTAATAAACTCAGGAGCATGCTGATCAAAACCTGTCACAAAACTGCTTAAGTTACTTCTATGCTATTTCCGAGATAATCGCAAAAAAACGATAAAAGCAGATTTACAATAACAGATACTACAAACCTGGATGATGTGGGCCAGTTCCTCAATCCACTGATTTTTCACTTCTGACGCCTAAACTACGTGGATTCCATTGTCCCCACAACTTATCTGAGACTAACAATATCTAATTTTGACTCTGTTGTACTACTATACATACTCAACTAGCCATATGATATATGAAATGCTATATTTATCAAGGAAATGCTCATTGAAATATCAATTTATTGGTTATTTGAAGAACCTGAAGAAATATTCTAAAGCAGGGGTTCTCAACCTTTTGGTTCCGTGTAAGTACCACATAAAAAAATATTTAAATTAATACAAAATACAAAATAAAACAAAATACAAAAATGCATATTACAAAAATGAAAAATTTTATATCAGATTTTAAATATACATACAGATATATTATTTTGTACCAAACACGACAGTTTACTTGGGAAAAAATAAAAAAGTTCTAAAAAGACAATAGTCTAACAATAAACAATTATATAACAAAACTTCATTTGATATACAAAAGTAAAGTAGGAACATCATTTATATTGAAGTAGTATAAAATAATTTAAATATTGATGCGACTGGGATTGTTTTGCTAAACCCATTTTTAAAAATTTCATTCTGAAGTGAATGTTAGTTTCAAGCTCAAATTGTCTCAATACTAAATTTTGTCCTTTAAATTAATATTGATGACAGCTATATTTGACATAAATTGATGGTGCAAAAAGACATTAACAATCTAATATCTTAATCTGCAATTTTATTAAAATAATTTTTGCTCTGGATCTAAACATTGGTGTGTAGTAATCTTAAAATTTTCTATCAGTCTGAGAAACTTTCTATCATTGTTGTTTCTCTTTGGCAGTGAAGTTATCTGATATACTTATAGTTTTTGGAGTTCTGATTCAATTTTCATAGTCACAGTTTTCTGGAAAATAACTGCTAAACTTGGTTATTATGATACTGGGGTTTTCAAGAAAGCCTTCTTATGGTGACAATAAACTACATTTATTTTTATTAACTTCTTTTTATTGTTGTATTAATTTTACAATAATAAAATAATAATATAAACAATAAAATAAACGACCATTCCTCCCTGAAAACCTAAATTTATGTTATTCAACTTTAAAAAATATCAGCTAAGAATGCTAACCGGACAATCCACAATTCATCAAAGAAACAATATTTGAAGTCGAAATTAGCTTCTGCATGGAAAACTTGAACTTAGGAACTTACGAAGAGACAATGTTATCTTTTTACTGCTTGATCCAAAACTGTTTTTAGTCTGTCTGGTTATTTTCTGTTAAAGCCCGACCCCATCAGTGCAGACACTAATAAATTTCTTCCATGGAATGGAATTGTTAAAAATACAATTATTAAAATTTATCACCAGATCGTCTTTCGGGCAGAGGTTCCTAAAATAAATATTCCTCTGCAATTTCCTCTTCAATCACAAACCAGTTAAAGACTAATTGATCAAAATAACTTATGTCGGTACTTAATAAAATTTATGTTATTCAACTTTAAAAAATATCAGCTAAGAATGCTAACCGGACAATCCACAATTCATCAAAGAAACAATATTTGAAGTCGAAATTAGCTTCTGCATGGAAAACTTGAACTTAGGAACTTACGAAGAGACAATGTTATCTTTTTACTGCTTGATCCAAAACTGTTTTTAGTCTGTCTGGTTATTTTCTGTTAAAGCCCGACCCCATCAGTGCAGACACTAATAAATTTCTTCCATGGAATGGAATTGTTAAAAATACAATTATTAAAATTTATCACCAGATCGTCTTTCGGGCAGAGGTTCCTAAAATAAATATTCCTCTGCAATTTCCTCTTCAATCACAAACCAGTTAAAGACTAATTGATCAAAATAACTTATGTCGGTACTTAATAAAATTTATGTTATTCAACTTTAAAAAATATCAGCTAAGAATGCTAACCGGACAATCCACAATTCATCAAAGAAACAATATTTGAAGTCGAAATTAGCTTCTGCATGGAAAACTTGAACTTAGGAACTTACGAAGAGACAATGTTATCTTTTTACTGCTTGATCCAAAACTGTTTTTAGTCTGTCTGGTTATTTTCTGTTAAAGCCCGACCCCATCAGTGCAGACACTAATAAATTTCTTCCATGGAATGGAATTGTTAAAAATACAATTATTAAAATTTATCACCAGATCGTCTTTCGGGCAGAGGTTCCTAAAATAAATATTCCTCTGCAATTTCCTCTTCAATCACAAACCAGTTAAAGACTAATTGATCAAAATAACTTATGTCGGTACTTTCATCTAACTGTAGTGTAAAATATTTACTTTGTTTTGCCTTTTTAATTACACTTCATTTTACATAATCTGCCATTTTAGAATTACGTCTGTGTACGGCACCATTTAATAATGGAATATTATTTAATTTTGCCGTAATAATTTTGGGTCAAACATGATCATCAAAATAAATATGATTTTACCCATAAAGTTTGGTACCTTTCGTGTACCACCTGGAAGTCTTTCGCGTACCACCAGTGGTACGCGTACCGCCGGTTGAGAACCCCTGGTTTAAAGAACAGATTGAGACACTGTCATTATTTGTGATAACCAATAAAATACCAAGCGAGTATAAAACCAAGAACAGTAGTAGTGTTCACTAGTGTTCAGTTAAAGATTCAGTAACAGCTTACATGTAATTTTATTTTCTTTTTAGTTTTATTTATTTTATACGGTTGTTTTGTTTGTAGTATGTATAGGTATAATCATATTTTGTTATAATTTTGTAGTATTAAAATAGTATATAAACGTTCTTTACTGCGCAATTCTATTGATTTTGTCTACACAGAAAAAAATCCAGCTTATTATGTCTAAATGTCATTTTACTGAACTATCTGGTATGTGATAAATAATAGGGCAAAGAGAAAACTTCTTAACTTATTCAATAATTAATTTAGAAAAAGGGTGTCAAAGCAATTGTATGATATTAAAAAAATTACTATAATTTGAAAGATTTATAAGTGATAATGATGATATAATTTGAAAGAGATCGATATGGCGGCGATATATTAAAGGAAGCTCAAAATATCTAATGTAGTTCTAGCTTATAGCTGCAAGCATGAAGCCTAAACACGAAGTTCAGAGTTTAACCCTGGGTAAAATATTACGAATATAAGAATACACATTATTTATAATTTTTTTCGAAAAGCTTTCTCCAAGGATATTTACAAGGATGAAGGAAAAAAGCAACTTCTCCCAGCCAAATACTTACTAGAAGGTATGTTGTCCTGGCCAGATTCGAACCATCCACTAATAGTTTTTGCTACCTGGTTTTTGTTCATAAATTTGGTAATTACCGAAATATTTCACACGATTTACGTTTTTTTGAACCTGGACAACGCTATGAGTGTGATTATCACGTTAACTACAGTAACAACAACACTAGAAGTAAGTTAACAAGAAATGTTGAAATCTTTCATAATACTATTTTTAATTTTGAGGGATTGGTGAGAGTATATAGCTTAATCGTCAAAAAGCACAGCATCAATGAAGTTTTGTACAAAATCTGGAAACTATTCTGGCCTTTTGAGATAATAGGCCCTAAGAAGAAAGGCGAAGCAAAGCTGAAACTTGCTATATGTCTGGGTCTACCGATTAGTTTTTTATTTTTTGCCTGTTGCAGCAACTCATTTATTACTGGTATGCCGTTCGTGAGCTACCACGGTTTAATTTTGAACTCAGTTTACCCATTTGATTGGAATCAACCCTTTGTTTACGAACTATTATACGTCTGGCAGTATTATTCCGACTGGTTCGTGTTGTTTATTGTGTCTGCCTTTGATTTTCTGTTTGTATCGGTGGTCATAACTTGCGCTATACAATTCTCAGTTATTCAAGAAGTTTGCAGAGATATCTTCATGGAAGAATCAAAAAGGCATAGGAAGTTGATCTTTGGAGATAAATGGGCGGAAGCTACAGACAGAGACTTGCTAATTAGTTGTTTGGAGCAACATAAGATGTTACTTGAGTAAGTTAACGTTAGGGTGTATCGAAAAAATGTTTTTCAAAATACAAAATTTCAAGTTGATAAAAAGTTGTCCCTGTGGACCTTCATATATCACGTAAAATATTGGCAGAATTGAATAATATTTAGGTCTCCCGCAGGAGGCTAAAAGTTTATGATTTTGTTTAAAAATTCGAGATTTTTGATATGTTTTTAATGGAATATTAAATAGTTTTTCTTTTTAAATTTAAGCACATATTTTAAATTATACGTAAATGGTCATTTTTCTAAAAATTGTATCGAATCTAAATAAACTGCAGGCGATCTAAATGTTGCATTAGAGTAATATATTTGTGTATGCGATAATTTCAAACCTAATTGTTAAACTTTTTGTATTTGAAAAAGAATAATCACTTAATCTTCCATTGGAAAAAAAACATTGTAATTCTTAAAGAAAATTATAAACCATCTGCAGGAGACCTAAATATTTTTCAATTGCTCCAATTTTTTTTGTAGTTTATGTAGGTCCATAGTGACAACTTTTTATCAACTTGAAATATTGAAGTTCGAAAAAAACGTTTTTCGATACACACTATGTATATACAGTGTGTTCATTTCAAAAGTATCCACCCTTAATAACTCTTGACCTGATGCCATTATTGCTTTGAGTGGAAACACGTCAATTTAGATATCGAGAGGGAAGTTCAAAAATGGTACCTAGAGCATTTTAAGTTTCTTTCCTTCAGCCCCCAGCCACCTTACTTTGAATTTTCAAATGGCACCTCCTACCTTGAGATACATCATTTGAAAGGGCATAAAATTATTTACTCAACCATGGTTAAAAGGAATGAAATAGATCGATTGGTTCTGAAGACAGACTACACAGAAGATTGTAGCGAAACATTGCCGATTGGATACACTGTTGAATTAAATTACAGTCATAAGAAATAAACAAAATAAAATGAATAATAAAATAAGAAATTATTTTTTGACTGTTCGAACTGGCCACCATTATTTGCTAGACAAAAATACATTCTGTTTTGGAACTATTCGCAACTATATGACGCGTTGCTATGTGATGAAACATGTCCAAAAATTTGAAGAAACAGGTTTGGTTTGCAAAAAAAGGAATACTCGGCTAAGGATGTTGGATAAAGCGACACAAGTTGAAGTTCTCGGTCACTTCGCCGCTGATCCTACAAGTTCTATCAGAAAAGGGTCCAACGTCTTCAATATTTCCATTGGTTCCGTGCATAAAGTATTGTGAAAGAGCAAGTTCTATCCTTACAAACTTCAAAAACTCGGTGAGGTCGATTACGATCGAAGAATTGAATTTTGCGAACAAATATCCGAGGAACATTCGTCAAAGTTCGCGAACAGTTTGAAAGCAGAATGTATTTTTGTCTACCAAATAATGGTGGCCATTTCGAACATGTCATAAGATAATTTCTTATTTCTTATTTTATTATTTATTTTATTTGTTTATTTCTTATGCCTGTAACTTAATTCTACAGTGTAGCCAATCCACAATGTTTCGCTAATAATAATTTATTTCATACCTGCCATCTTGTGTGCAGTCTATCTTAAGAACCAATCGAGCTATTTAATTCTTTTACCATGGTTGAGTAGAGAATTTTATGCCGTTTCAAATGATGTATCACAAGGTAGGAGGTGCCATTTGAAATTTCAAAGTATGCTGGGGGATGAATGGATGAAACCTAAAATTTGCTAGGTACCATTTTTCAACTTCCCCCTCGATATCTAAATCGACGTATTTCCACTCAAAGCAATAATCGCATCAGGTCAAGAGTTACTACGGGTGGATACTTTTGAAATGAACACACTGTATAAGAAAGTTACTTAATATGTATATGAATTTATATATGTACAAAATTCCTTTTCAGGATATGCATACAATTAGAAAATTCTTTCAATTCGGTAATTTTAATCCAATATGGTACAAGCGTTATGTCTATATGTTTTGGAATTTTAACTTTGGTAACGTTGTTCATGGCGATCATAAATAAATGCAATTTATCTATTTATATTTCCAGAAACTGGATAGGAGACAATTCTTCAAAATGTTAATGTATTCCTCTGCGCACTTGGTGCAGTTATTTTCCTACTGTTTTGTAGGACAAGAATTCACGTTTCAAGTATACCGTTATTTCGTAATTATGTAATTCGTAACTGATTTTTGAATTTTTAGAGCTCACATCTGTCTGATGCTATTTATGAGTGCAACTGGCATTTAGGTTACGATAGGGAATTTCGCAAGACGCTGGTTATGATGATTCAGAGATGCCAACAAGAGCAATGCTTGACCGCAGCTGGTGTTTTAAATTTGGATTTTTCGGGTTATTTAAAGGCATGTTTAAATAACAATTTTAAGCAACAGTCTTAGTTCTGATCGGTACCACTATTTTAGGTGATGAGGGTTTCATTTTCGTTTTACACGTTATTTAACTCCATAATGACAAGAAGGGGTTTGTAGTAAATTTGGATGGTATGGACTAATGGATATATGGAACTCAATATATTTGTAGGCACATTGTACACATTCGCGCTAAATATTTCCACATGATTTAGTTTTGTTTCCACAAATTTACCAATTAAGCACATTCTCGAAAATAAACGATGCTGTTTTGTGCATATTTTTTCAACTTCTTCGTATTTCCCATAAACATTAATGGTAAACAGTTTGGTGCAGCAAACATAATATATAAGGTAGCCATGTAGAATATAGGATTGGACGAAAAAAATACCGTTTTTTTTTTCTTTCTATATAGTGATATAGAAAGAACTACACAGTTTGGACATTATTTCAAACAGTTGTTTAGACCAAAATGACTACGTCTCAGGAAGTCGTGGTGAGTTCTGCAGTTTGAGAAGTTTGAATCTATTGTTCAAATGCGCCTTCATGAGCAAATTTCCAGCAGCATCGAAATAAAATAATGTAGAAAATGGTGGGTATTCTTGTATAATTAACAAACACTATAGCGTGGGTACATTGAAGGAAACTAGTAGTTAAATCCATAATCCGAGTTTAAAGGTCTGTGATTAGTATATCTAACCTCAGTTTGTCAATAATCTAGCATTGAAACCCCCCCTCCCCCCTTTTGACTATACTTCTACTGCAACATACTTCAATGAGCTTTTCTTAAATAGAATCATAAGTTAAAAAGTACTCCCATAAAGAGAAATAATTCGTAAGTATTACTATATATCAAATCTGGATATTGCTATGAATAACAAACAAATCATTTCAAAAAACGTACACTACAAAGTATCGTATTTAAAAAATCTGATGTAGCCAGGCACATGACTTTATCATACAATATATAAAATTAATAGTTTAGCTGCATGAGAATCTATTTTATTGAGATAAATCGTAGGTATTGTCAAAGCATCCGCATTTGACACTACCTACACTACGACATTAGAATAATAGTTGTTTATGTCACAAGTGCCGAAAGTATGGAATAGCGCGACGAGCGGTGATGCGGCGCGTCACCGAACGCGGAGCGTTGCCGTCGCATGTGAGCGAGTCGCGCTATCTAGTTTTCGGCAGGAGTGACACCAACGTTAATTGTGTTGCATTTTGGAAATGTTAGGTTGGTACCTCTTTGACGAAACGTCAAGTTTAAAAAGCTAATTCAAATTCTGACAGATTTATATTTTGTTCATGACACTGCAGATGTCACATCCGTACCAACAACCTAAAATAAAACTACACTCGTCGCTATACTTTATTTACAATTTTCTCAATTTATTGTTTTTAGAATTAGATATAAAGACGGGTTGATATTATTAACAAACAATCAAAGCGTTGATCTCATTTTATTTGAAATTTGTATTGTGTACTTTGCTGCACTAGGGCGGCAACGTTCCATAGCGGTTCTCCAACCTCTGATGAAATCAGTTGTTTTCAACTGTGACAGCACAAAAAATATTTGTCAAAATCCTGGCTACTATTTAGGCAGATGCGACCGATCTCGATCAAATAGAATTTGCTCTTGTAGCCAAACTATTAATTTTACCAAAAAAAGTCATAGGCATAAATTATTCAAAATTCCCTCTACTTTAACTTATTATTTAACTATTTTGACGAAATTACAGAAATGGCGGCTCATTTGCAAAATTCTTAAAAAAGGCTTAGAATAAACAACCAGTTCCTTTGGACCGTCTTGAACCAAAAGCTTGTCAGCTCTAAGTTAGGTCATGAAACTAAATATGAACTTTCATCCCGATACCTTTAGTAGTTTCTCCGGAATCGTCGCCACAAAAATCGTTTACACACAGACACACAGACATACACACAGACACACACACACACACAGCCATTTTTTGTACCTTGGTCAAAAATGTTCAGGGGACCCAAAAAGTCCTATTTCCGCTAAAATCTCAATTTTTTTTCGGCACTATTGCAATACTTCATCATACTGCGTATGATAAAGTAAAAATAAATGGCGACATCTGTAGCGTGTTTTAGTGCCGTAACTTGGAGTGAATGGTGTGATAGCGATATACATAACCTATGACTGGGAGAGCGACACATAATGTTGTGAATTGTCTAAATGTGTGTTGTTCCATCATGTTTCATATATGTGCGTCCACCCTTAAGTTAAATAAGCAGTGGTCAATAATAAACATATTTTAAATGTTTTTCTCTTGTAATGTTTACGTACTCTATTGAACAACAATATTAAGCAATAGTTAACAGGACATTTTGTCATCTTAAATATATATAATAAAATTGTCAAGATAATTCATTGTTTTTCGGGGACGATTATAACCCCTAATACGATAAGCATTTATAAGCATTTGTCTACAATTAAGTCGTTACAGTTGTTAGTTAAAGACTTTTACCTACTCTTGACTACAAAACAAATCTCAACTAGAATTAACTGGATAAACACAAAGTACAACCCAAAGATTGAATGGGAAATCAATTTCTGAATGGATGTAATATGTAATAAATAACGAGTGTTTGAAAAAATCGGTTTTGTATAACCCTATAATGCCCGATTGCACCACTTCCCCTTAACAGCTATGGCTAGCTTTAGTAGACATAAGTTTGGCTTAGTAATGACATTAACATTAACCTCTCAACTAGAATTAACTACATAAACACAAAGTATAACCCAAAGACGGAATGAGAAATCAATTTCTGAATGGATGTAACACGTAATAAAAAGCGAGTGTTTAAAAAAATCTGTTTTGTATAACCCTATAATGCCCGATTGCACCACTTCCCCTTAAAAGCTATGGCTAGCTTTAGTAGACATAAGTTTGGCTTAGTAATGACATTAACATTAACCTCTCAACTAGAATTAACTACATAAACACAAAGTATAACCCAAAGATTGAATGAGAAATCAATTTCTGAATGGATGTAACACGTAATAAAAAGCGAGTGTTTAAAAAAATCTGTTTTATATAACCCTATAATGCCCGATTGCACCACTTCCCCTTAAAAGCTATGGCTAGCTTTAGTACACATAAGTTTGGCTTAGTAATGACATTAACATTAACCTCTCAACTAGAATTAACTACATAAACACAAAGTATAACCCAAAGATTGAATGAGAAATCAATTTCTGAATGGATGTAACATGTAATAAATAACGAGTGTTTGAAAAAATCTGTTTTGTATAACCCTATAATGCCCGATTGCACCACTTCCCCTTAACAGCTATGGCTAGCTTTAGTAGACATAAGTTTGGCTTAGTAATGACATTAACATTAACCTCTCAACTAGAATTAACTACATAAACACAAAGTATAACCCAAAGATGGAATGAGAAATCAATTTCTGAATGGATGTAACATGTAATAAAAAGCGAGTGTTTAAAAAATCTGTTTTGTATAACCCTATAATGCACCAATGAAATTGTAAATTTTAAGTCATCAATGTCAATTATTGGCGATTAAGGTTATAAGTTTGACAATTAATTGTCTGTACTGTCACTCGGCAATGTCAATTTATTGGTGATTAAGGTTACAAGTTTAACAATTAATTTCTGTATTGTAACTCAACTATTATTATTATTATTGTTATTCAACTCAGTAGATACGCATGACACTTGATAACGTCAATATATATATATATTAATATTGTTCAAACGGATGAAAAACCATTGTAGGACTTAAAATTTTGTATGCACCTCGGGCATAACTTGATGTTTATACCCTCGGGTGACCTAAAAAGCTTTTGAGACGGTCACCCTCTGGGCATACACATCCGTGTAATGCCCTTGGTACAAAAATAACTTTTCTATGCAAAATAAAAGGAAATAAGAAAATACCTATCAGTATCATAAAACCTTTCAAATGAGATAAAAAATATGTAATATTTATCAAATTTCAATTAACTTGACACGGAAATTCTGACACTAAGAGACAGGCAGATTTTTGATCGGCGGATAGTTTGGTCGGTTTGTATTTTAACTGTATATATTCAAATCGTTGGAATGTGCGCACTTACTTATGCCCTAATGGTAATTAAAAGACCGACGAAAATATCGGCCGATCGAAAAGTCTGCAATGTGCGGTGTCTCTAAGTCTAAGAGACTCCGGCAGTGGCAACATCAAATTGTAGTAAGTTACTAGAAAACCACCATAAAATAGACGTTGCCAAGGTGAGTTGGTTTGTAAGTATAACTTTCTTAAGTGTCAGATATGTCATACTACTGCCATCGACACTTAATTTTAATCGTCACTTTAAATTTAAGGCGAAGTGATACAATCGGGCAACAGTATCCTACAAGATATGTAGTATATTTTACATCTATATTTGCACTTAGATATTTAATAATTGTTGGTATTTTATACAAAATTTTTGTTCTCTTTAACAAACCTAAAATCTATATACAGGTTGTCAAACTTTGGTTCAATATAGGTCCATTTGCGGACCCACGTTGATTAAGATGTTTGACTTAATTGGCATTTTTATAAATTCACCAAGTATTTTACATTTACTTTCAATACCCTGTATAATAGAGTTCCGTTACTTATACATATGTGACTTTTATATTTGTTTTTCCTTGCCACGCATATTTATATTGTATGCTTTATGGGACTGTTGTAGGTTTGTTCGATAATTCAATTCGTATGATAAAAAGTATACATAGTTAATGAACTTCGATAAAATAAACCGATTCTGAGGAAAAAAATCAGGTAAGGAGGCCTTCTGCCTCAGGTTGGCTTATTGGCCACTTTGTTCTAAACGTGTATTTGCTTCTGCTAATACTTTTTGGATCATTTATTTTGAGTTGCCACACAATGTATTGTATGTTTGGTTCATAAATAACTATTGGTTTTAAGTCTATTGTGAACATTTTTCATAACTAGGTACATGCAGGCGCCTATATATCTTTGAAACGATAAAGTTTACGATAAAGAACAAAACAAAATGCTTTTCTTATAGATATTTTATGCAAAACTAACGAAAAACACCGCTTTTTTCTCCTAGAATTATACACTGTGGGTTTTAACCCACAATGTTGTTGTTGTTTTTGTTTATGTATGGTTAAAATTTTTATTACTCGTATTTACAATAATAATTGAAATATTTGAATTATTTCTTTAAAAAGCAAATTATTTATTTTATCAATATTGAAAATATACCACGTTTGCAATAACAGATTTTGGTATTGGACTTGGACGTTTGTAGCAAATATATTGTACCGGCACGAGAAATTTAAATGCATACTTGTCGAGAAACCATTGCTAACATTTTAGGTGGTATTTTGTTCGGTTTCATTTATTATTGTAATCACACTTTTCGGTTTTCTTTTTAAAATTTACAGCTAAACAACATGATTGTAACTGTTTTTGATAATTTTGGCAAAACACATCACTTCAAACAAAGTGTTTTCATTTTTCATATACAAGTTTCAAGTGAGGAGGATTTTCAACACTGAATACATTATCTTTGTCCTAAATTTGTTTTAATTTTTTTCATATGATGATTTAATTTTTACGTGCCACGACGTGCCTCTGCAAATTTTTCGGTAAGCACGTCATACACCACTACTGCATTTTGAGTAAAAACAATATGAAACGATGTTTCAAAATATCATTATAATATAATACTGCACAAAAGCATACAGCTGGATCTTCTAGCTTATAAATAATAATAACGCCAAAGCAACACAAAAAACTTCCAAACTTACTTAAAAATTAATTCGGGAAAAACGGGTGCCTAAGCATTTGCTTGATTATAAAAAAGGCTATAATTTTACAGATTTCGTAACCAGAAAGTTACTACAAACTCACGCCTCTACACGAAATAATTGATGTTTTGTGGTGGTATATTAATGAAAACTCAAAATATTTGTATTTAGTGCTAGCTCATAGCTTAAAGCATGAAGCCTAAACACGAAGTAAAGAGTTTACCCCTAGGTAAAATGTTAATGTTAACAATGTTAAATGTTAACAAATATAAATTTTGACGTTATTAATAATATTTTTGTCGAATAGCTTTCTCTAAGGATATATACAAGGACGAAGGAAAACGAGGACTCCTCCCAGGCAAAATCCTGCTAAGAAGTCTATGTTCCTGGCCAGATTCAAACGCGCCGATCATAGTTTTTGCTACATGGTTTCTGTTTATAAATCTGGTGATTACAGAAATATTCCACACGTTTTATGTTTTTTTGAACTTGGATAACGCTATAAATGTGGTTACCACTTTTACTACAGTAACAACAACACTAGAAGTAAGTCCACAAGAAAGATTAAAAACGTTTCATAATACTATTTTTAATTTTGAGGGATTGGTCCGACTACATACCCTAATATTCAAGAAGCATATTATCAATGACATATTGTACATAATCTGGAAAGTATTTTGGCCGTTTGAGATAATAGGCATTAAGAAAAGAAGCGAAGCAAAATTGAAACTAACTATATGTGTGGGTTTACCGTCTTGTTTATTGTTTTGTGCCATCTGTAGCAACTCTTTTATCACTGGTATGCCGTTCGTGAATGACCATGGTTTAATTTTGAACTCAGTTTACCCGTTTGATTGGAATCAACCCATCGTTTACGAAGTAATATACGTTTGGCAGTATTTTTCTGACTGGTTCGTGTTGTTTATGATATGTGGCTTTGATTTTCTATTTGCACCGTTGGTAATGATATGCGCAATGCAATTCTCAGTGATTCAAGAAGTTTGCAGAGATATCTTTACAGAAGAATCAAAAAGGCATAGGAAGTTGATCTTTGGTGATGACTGGAAGAAAGTTACAGACAGAGAATTGCTAATTCGGTGTTTGGAGCAACATAAGATGTTGCTTGAGTAATAATAATAATAATGATAATATGTAGTTAATTTGAATTTATAACTGTCCAAATTCCTTTTCAGCATATGTACCCAACTTGAAAATTGTTTCAATACCGTCATTCTAATTCAATATGGTACAAGCGTTATGTCTATATGTTCAGGAATTTTAACTTTGGTAACAATTTCTACTTTACTCATAAATAAGTGTAATTTATTTATTTGCATTTTTAGAAACTTGATAGGAGCCAATTCTTCAAAATGTTAATGTATTCCGCTGCGCATTTGGTGCAGTTGTTTTCCTACTGTGTTGTTGGACAAGAATTGACCTTCCAAGTATACGGCTACATGGTAATGTTGTAATTAGAGCTGACATTGTTCATTTTTTTAGAGCTCACATCTCTCTGATGCCATTTATGAGTGCAACTGGCATTTGGGCTACGATAGGGAATTTCGCAAGATTCTAATTATGATGATTCAGAGAAGCCAACGAGAGCAATACTTGACTGCGGCTGGTATTTTAAAATTAGACTTTTCTGGTTATTTAAAGGCATGTTTAAATAAATAATGGTTTTAATGGAAAGTCTTAGTTGTGAGCTTTGCAATTGTTTTAGGTAATGAGAGTGTCATTTTCGTTTTACACTTTGTTCGATTCCGTAATGAGAAGAAGGGGTTTGCAGTAATGGAACCCAACATCATAGTTGGCACTTTCTACACATTCACACGACATATTTCAGATGATTTAGTTTAGATTGCAAGAATTTATCAATTAAGCACATTGTCCAAAATAAACAACACTCTGATTGGCGTATATTCTTTCATCTTCTTTCCAATTCCCATGAATGGTAATGGTAAACAGTTTCGAGCAGCAAACATATTATAATAATGTAGCATAGTTAAAAAAGAAATATTTTTGTTTAATATTTTAAACAGTGTTAAAGCAAGCAATATACATTCTGGACATCATTGTAGATAGAAATGTTCCAGTTTTTAGAGGGTAATGACCGAGTCTCAGGACTTCGTCTTGGGCGTTCTACAGTTGTGCGAAGTTTGAATGAATTGCTCAAATGCGCCTTCATAAAACAAATTTCAGCATATTGAAATAGAAAAAGAAATTAGTAAATTGTTGCTATTTTCAATCAGCAACCATCAGTATCGCGTGATTGACATTGAATGGAACTTTTCGGGCATTTTTCTTTCAATGTTAATTTAAACCATAGGTACAGTGTGTTTCTCCGCTCTTAGCCTTCTGTTTGAATAACCTTCTATTGCAAATTACTTCAATAAAATATAATTTAAAAATTTGTTACCAAAAAAAATGGATCATTTTAATTTAAATTGTTATCACATCTGGAATTTATTTAACAAATTAATCATATCGAAAGTTGCCACATATATAATACACATTTCATTTCACATTAAATTAACCCGGCACAAAATGCTCTACTTAACCATGATAAAAAAAATGAAAGCGATCAATTCGTTCTTAAGACAGACTACACTGAAGATGGAAGGTATGAAATAACTCAACCCTTAATAACTCTTAACCTGATGAGATTATTGCTTTGAGTGGAAACACGTCAATTTAGATATCGAGGGGGAAGATCAAAAATTGTACCTGGAGAATTTTAGGGTTCACCTCTTCACCCCCCCCCCCCCCCCAGCCACCGCACTTCAAAATTTCAAATAGCACCCCCTACCTTGTGATATATCACTTGAAAGGGCATAAAAGTCTCTGCTCAACCACGATAAAAAAATTAAATCGATCGATTGCTTCTTAAGATAGGCTACACAGAAGATAAGGTATAAAATCAATTAGTATTAGCGAAACATTGCGAATTGGATGCACTGTTGAATTAAATTACAGTCATAAGAAATAAAACATTAAAATAAATAATAAAATAAAAGTAAGAAATTATTTTATGGCATGTTCGAAATGGCCATAATTATTTGCTAGACAAAAATACATTCTGTTTTCGAACTCTTCGCGAACGCAAATAATGGTGACCATTATTCTTAAGAACAAATCGATCGATTTTATTTTTTTATCATGGTTGAGTAGAGAATTTTATGTCCTTTCAAATGATGTATCACACGATAGGGGGTGCCATTTGAAATTTCAAAGTGGGGTGGCGGGGGCGTGAAGGGATGAAACCTAAAATTCTCTAGGTACCATTTTTGAACTTCCCCCTCGATATCTAAATCGACGTGTTTCCACTCAAAGCAGTAATCGCATCAGGTGAAGAGTTATTAAGGGTGGATACTTTTGAAATGCACACACTGTATGTTGAGTCACACTTCACACACGCGGCAAAGTCTGCACATTTGATACCTTCACTGCATTTAGGGCACTGCATGACAATTTATTTGGTACCTATCCAAGTCAATTAAATTCTGTGTTATGGCAATAGTTTTACGGAATCACAACAAATCAGAGGCCACGACGCCGTGCAACGGCGCGCGCACACTCGAGCACACGCGAGCACACACTTAATAGTTAATACGGGAAAACCTGGCGTCTAAACATTTGCATGGTAATTAAAAATGACTATAATTTGATAGATTTCGTAACCAGAAAGTGGATACAAACTTACGCCTCTATACGAAATAATTGATGTTTGGTAGTGGTATATTAATGAAAACTCAAACTTTTTGTATTTAGTGCTAGCTCACAGCTTAAAGCATGAAGCCTAAACACGAAGTGAAGAGTTTACCCCTAGGTAAAATGTTAATATTAACCATGTTAATTGTTAATAAATATCAAAATATAAACTTTGACATTATTTATAATATTTTTCTCTAATAGCTTTCTCTAAGGACATTTACAAGGATGAAGGGAAAAAAGGACTTATCCTAGCCAAAATCTTGCTAAGAAGTCTATGTTCCTGGCCAGATTCAAACGCGCCAATCATAGTTTTTGCTACATGGTTTCTGTTTATAAATCTGGTAATAACAGAAATATTCCACACGTTATACGTATTTTTGAACTTTGATGACGCTATAAATGTGGTTACCACGTTTACTACAGTAACAACAACCCTAGAAGTAAGTTCACAAGAAAGATTAAAAACGTTTCATCATACTATTTTTAATTTTGAGGCATTGGTCCGACTACATAGCCTAATATTCAAGAAACATATCATCAATGACATATTGTACAAAATCTGGAAAGTATTTTGGCCGTTTGAGATAATAGGCTTTAAGAAAAGAAGCGAAGCAAAGTTGAAACTTACTATATGTGTGGGTCTACCGTTTAGTTTTTTACTTTTTGCCATTTGTAGCAACTTTTTTATCACTGGTATGCCGTTCGTGAATGACCATGGTTTAATTTTGAACTCAGTTTACCCGTTTGATTGGAATCAACCCATCGTTTACGAAGTAATATACGTTTGGCAGTATTTTTCTGACTGGTTGGTGTTGTTTATGACATGCGGCTTTGATTTGCTATTTGTACCGTTGGTAATGATATGCGCAATGCAATTCTCAGTGATTCAAGAAGTTTGCAGAGATATATTTACAGAAGAATCAAAAGGGCATAGGAAGTTGATCTTTGGTGGTAACTGGAAGGAAGTTACAGACAGAGCATTGCTAATTAGTTGTTTGGAGCAACATAAGATGTTGCTTGAGTAATAATTATAATAATAATAGTAATATGCAGTTAATTTGAATTTATAAATGTTCTAAATTACTTTTTAGGATATGTACACAATTAGAAAATTCTTTCAATACGGTCATTCTAATTCAATATGGTACAAGCGTTATGTCTATATGTTCAGGAATTTTAACTTTGGTAACAATTTTCACTTTACTCATAAATAAAAGTACTTTATCTATTTGCATTTGCAGAAACTTGATAGGAGCCAGCTGTTTAAAATGTTATTGTACTCCGCTGGGCATTTGGTGCAGTTGTTTTCCTACTGTGTTGTTGGACAAGAATTGACCTTCCAAGTATACGGCTACTTGATAACTTTGTAATTAGAGCTGACATTATTATTTTTTTAGAGCTCACATCTCTCTGATGGTATTTATGAGTGCAACTGGCATTTGGGCTACGATAGGGAATTTCGCAAGAATCTAGTTATGATGATTCAGAGAAGCCAACGAGAGCAATGCTTGACTGCAGCTGGTGTTTTAAACTTAGACTTTTCTGGTTATTTAAAGGCATGTTTAACTAAATAACCGTTTTAATGAAAAGTCTTAGTTCTGAGCTTTGCAATTGTTTTAGGTGATGAGAGTGTCATTTTCGTTTTACACTTTGTTCGACTCCGTAATGAGACGGAGGGGGTTGCAGTAAATGTGTTTGGCATGGACAACTTGACAATGGATATATGGAAGTCAATGTCATAGTTGGCACTTTCTACACATTCACACTACATATTTCAGATGATTTAGTTTAGATTGCAAAAATTTACCAATTAAGCACATTGTCCAAAATAAACAACACGCTGATTGGCATATATTATTCATCGTCTTTCCAATTCCCATGAATGCTAATGGCAAACAGTTTCGAGTAGGAAACATATTATAATAATGTAACATAGTTCAAAAAGAAATACCGGATTTTTTGTTTAATATTTGAAACAGTGTTAGGAAAAGTAATATACATTCTGGACATCATTGGAAAGAGAAATGTTCCAGTTTTTAGGGGGTAATGACCACGCCTCAGGGCGTCGTGTTGAGCGTTCTACAGTTGTGCTTGGTTTGAATCAATAGTCAAAATGATCCGTCATGAAAAAAAATTGAGCAATATTAAAATTTAAAAAAAATGGAAACCCTTGCTATTTTAAATCAGTAACCATCAGTATCACGTGTGTGACATTGAATGAAAGTTTCTGGGGCGTTTTTCTTTCAATGCTAATTTAAAAATACACTGAGTTTAGGTCTCAATGAGTTTGTATTTCTTATCGCCATTTATGGTTTATTCCAACAGTCTTCATAGAGGTTTAATTTTAAAATGTATACCCATAAGAATGAATAATTTTAAATTAAATTGATATTAAATCTGGAATTTACTTAACAAAATAATCATATTGAAAGTTGCGACATACATAATACACATTTCATTTCATTATAAAATTCATTACAAAACATAACATCCGATCGAAACGTTCCACTATTGCTAATATGGTATGTTTTCACTCTTCACAATATAAGATTATACGCAATTCGTCTTTACAGAAATACTTCAATTTAATAAAAAATATTGAAAGTACGAGTAATCTGTACCGTTTTTTGCCGTCAGTGCATATTTTGCAGTGGTTGTATCGATTGGGACTTTTTATGTATAGTTTATAGTAGTATTTTTTAATTTACTTAAATACGTATCTCATAGTATGTAGTTTAAAGATTTGCGACACCTGTTAGCAAAAGGTGTACTCCTGAAAGAGATTTCTGTTCTGTGCTCGGTCGTTTTAGCCGCCTACCGTTAGATGTCACGACGTATACTTCTATGTGCCATATTACAACACTTATAGGCTGTTTACTGAGTTATACATATTTTATTTTGTATAGACTAATATAAGAGATCATTTGAAGTGTATGTGTCACAGACTATGAGATATTGATCAGTTTACTAATGTTTTAGGTACCCAGTTTATATTCCCAGCGGTGCGTTATGCCCTCGCTCGGCCCTATAGGCAATTTTGGATTTGGTAGTCTGTAGACAGCGACTTACCGTGTTGAAGTAAGTAACTTTCTACAAGGAAATTTCAAATAATAATCCTTCACTGATAACCAACAATCCATGTAAATACGTGAATAAATTTTAACAACCAAACAAGTAAAATTCCATGTTAAGCATATGAATTAACAAACTATTCTTAAGAAATAAATAACTCTATCCCAGGTTCAATTCCGGGTCGTGGCTGTATTTTGTAATTTATTTAAAATGTACATTCTGCGTGTTTGTCACCATCTTCCTATATACTTAAATAAAAAACGCAAAAAATAAGCATGTACCTACTATGTATTTACTTTTAGTGATTTTAAAGGTAAGAAATTTTCTACTATGGCCATGACACCAAGAGAACACCAGACAAACGATTTTGTTGCTACTTTGAGGGCATACCAGCTTCTTGCTTCGTAAAGAATGTGGCCAAACATTCTTTTTATTAGTGTTACAAGCCATATCGGACAGTTTGCTCCGCTCCTCTGCCCCGATATCCCTATAACATATGACTCCCCTTCATGTGCTGAAGCATACGACATTGGAGTAGATTCTTAAACCAAAAACTTAAAAGACGTCCTTACGCGTATTATTGACGTCGTTAGATGGAGAAAATAAAGAAGAAGACAGCGGAACCAGAATATCTCGCAGATGGGCAGAATGTGAATGGGATACGACATGGAAAATCAGAGTGGTCTCCACAGCGGTTAAACAATTGATTTAATTCTGTAAAAACAACGTACATATATACAAAAACATACAATCAATACAATACACTTATATACTAGTTATTACCTATCTACTTTTATTTCTATACCTCCATACTTCTATAAATACTATTCATTTCAATATATACATAAATACATCAATACATTCATCCGCATGTTTAAAATCTCTGTTCTGCTACTTATAGTCTCAATTATCTGTTCCTGACATTTTGCGTGATACCCCATATCTCAAATAAACTGTTCAACTATTGTCTATAATTCTCCTACGTAATTATATCCTGATTAACTTTTCTGGCTCATCAGTACCATTATCATTTCATAGCTGGCTAGGCCATGAGGATATCTGCAAGCGCCATTATCCAAACAGTCGCTGCAATCTCAAGAAACTTAAAAATATTCATAAAACTATCAGAGCAGAATTTTGTTACGATAAACACTGTCATCAGTTTTCAGATTTCTTATTATTGTTGCATTCACATACCTAATTCTTTAATAACAAATATCTATTTTTATTTGAAAACATTCATTCGATTCACATAGTGGCGTTTGTGTCACATTGCATCACCAACACTAACCTCTATTTGTTGACTAGGCATTATTATACAAAAGTTTTTGCATTCTATTTTGCGAAAACGTATAGCATAACATAAGTTTTCATTTTGAATATGCTCTCCTACTTTTAAATGACTTAGACTAGAATAATACGTTTTATATCAAATTACTTTACATGCACTTTTAGTAATTATACTGGAGTTTTTCATACTTTACGTATACCTGATATTGAGAAACGTTAATTCTTTCATCTTTAGGCTCCTTGCTGTAGTCGTTCTGCCCGAATGTTGGTGCTTTGTGATGGAAATTGACATCTTTCCACCCTTTGCTGGTTCTGTCGAAAGACATGACATACCATCATCTTCCATTCCGATGAAAAATTCTTCTTGGTCGCTTCTTCTTCATTCTTCTTGATCGCTTCTTCTTCTTTCTGCTTGGTCGCTTACTTGTTCTTTCTTCATCGCTTCTGCTTCTTTCGTCTTGGTTGCTTCTCAACGTTTTAAGAATTGCTTTATTTAGTTGTAGTCTTACATTTGTGTGAATAATAACTAACTAAGAACTGCATAATAACTGACGATAACTGCCCGACAATACAAAAGGTTCCATACTTTATGGAAGGTCTCGAAGGTGAGATATTCGTATGTCGTTCAGTGGCTTAGTTTCTCTGTTTGTTGTTATTTTAGTTTCTTAATACACATGCCCTGACCATGGCACATGTACAAGAATTCTAAGCTGACCTTATTAATTGATTGTTATCCCTCTAAACGCTCAACGTTACAATATGGTGTGTGCACAATTCTGATGAAATTTGGATATAATATAGAGTCGAAATCCCGAGAAATCTAATAAGGTGAACGCAGTCCGGCCCTGTTTGGCTACTGTCACACGACCGCAGTCTACTGTAGTAGACCGCCGATTGACGGTAGTGATCTGACTACTCTTTAAGATACTCCAGTTCACCACTTTCGGTTCTCGCTTACAATGACATTCTTCTACTTAGATTGTAGTTGTTGTCAGCTGTTTTGTTATATATTTGATACGATAGGGGCAAAACTCCTTGTTGCTCCCTGGCTGATATGCCCCTTCAAGATTCCAAGTTATTTCAGAAACATTCGTACAATTATTAGAACATAGCTTTATTTTAATATCGTGCAATACAAACAAAAATGTTACATTATTAGTTAAATAACTACCAATGCCAAAATATAATATCATTCTTATTCTCTTGTTGGATCTAATATATCAGCACTATTGCAGCACTAGTTGTGCTCTTTATTTTGAAGGCGTTAAGCTTAATCCTATTGTGGTTTATTAGTCAACAATTTGTCCCAGTAATGTGTAAAGCGAGAAAGAGAACCTCATAACCTACAACAAAAACGTAATGGTATTGACAGTACCAATTGAAGCAATAATAATAATAAACAAAAGCGAAGGTACGTACCTGCGTGAACGTGGCATAGTTTAAACGAAACATTCCAATAGCTGTAATATGGTTGCCTATTTGGGATCTCATACTTGTCATAATTAAGTACTTTTCCATACTTTTCTTGTTCTTGAAATACCAACAGCTCTCATCGATCGCAGTTCCCATGACAGTACTCTGAAATCAGAGCAATTGGTATTAGAATGAGGGCTGGAAGCACCAGTATTTATGTCACCACACCCAATGGGACACTTCATTGGACACTGCACATAAGAGGAACAATTGGACAACATGTCCAAAACAGAATGAAATAATACCAGATTGCTCATTCTTGTTTATTTCGACCTGAAAGAGTAAATTTAGTAGAAGTCACACAACTGTCCAGCTTAATACCAGTGTTATCAGAAAACATGACACACATATCGCTATGACACTTGTGGATAATTGTACAAAATGCCCCAAGGTGAATATTGAGTTTAGTTGGTTGCATATCCTAAAAAAGTATACCATACTTCAAAAAAAAGTTTATCACGATCGAAAACCCACTTGCCTTATTATTTTTTGATGGTGTCGAATGCAGACAATAAGCAGTTTACGTTCTTCTTCTTCCTCTAAACTTAAGACTCGCGTATAGGCGACGCCTTTAAATTCGTGGAGCTTATCACAAATCTTCTTTTCTTCATCCGTCCCTAACGTAGTGATGGCTTGTCCTAATAATTGGAACTGTGTTGTGACATTAAGGCACATCGCAAAGAATAGAAAGTCGTAACCACATATTGTGTTCATAATCAGATACATGTTGGTGAATGCGTGTAGAATGTAAAGTAGTTCGTATGTTGGGCTTGATTGCCAATCGAATGGGTACCATAACCTGTACGGCAGAACCCTGTCACCGCTCAGGTAAGGTGCTGAGAGAAAGCCCAAGGAAAATAGGATCCCGCTAATGTAAAAACAGTAAGAGACTGTCAGTACTATGTTTACGGGTTTAATGATCACGTCTTGTGACTTCTTTCCCATGGCATTTGATGGCCAAAATTCTTCCCAGACAAGCTTGATCATCGATTCTAGTTCTTTGTGGTTGATGAAGATTATGGATAGTTTGGTAAGTGCCTGGAAGATTGTAAAATTATTACGTAGATACAAACGTATTCAGTATAATTAAAACAAAAATCACGGAATGATATCATTTGAATTATATTAAAACTCTTTGAGAAGCTGCTTCTAACGAGAGAATCAAATTAAAATAAAAAAATAAATAAAGCAGATAGACCAACTATTTTTTTATAGATTCAGCCGCTGGCAAAGGCAGGACTGTTGATGGATATGTGGATGATAACGGTTTGTTTGATAAACAAATGCTGAAATTTGTTATTATGCACCAAAATATACAATGCCTCAGTAACTAAACAAACTTGCTTGATACTTTCTTGTCTTGTAACTTCACAGATGTCTTAGTTCTAACTGAGCACTGGCAGTCTATATATGACATAAGTCTTATAAAGGTTAATAAATTTGAGTTGTGTGCAAATTTTTGTCGTGAAAGAAATAAACATGGTGGAGTTGCCATATTCTGCAGAGCCGATTTCAAGCTGCATGCTTTGGATGCAGTTCCTGATTTCTCAGTGAGTAGTATGTTTGAATGTTGTGAAACGAACCAACAAGGGTCACAAATACCAGCTCCACGGCAATCGACAATATTCTAGTGTCAGGTTTTTCCGATACCAAATCTCCTAGTATAGTCATTAAAGCAAATCTTAGTGATCATTATGCTCAATCGTTTAGTTTTGTTATGGTAACAGCTGTAGTACTAGCCTAGATTTTTTTAGGTGTATAAACGATGAAACTATAAGAATTTTTGCTGACAAGTTATCATTAACAACAAACATAAGTCGCACAGGGAGGAAAATCTATGTGGTGTTCCACAGGGCTCAATACTGGGACCAGCGCTTTTCATAATACTTATAAATGACCTGCCAGACTATTTGCCAGACTGCCAGCGTGTAAGGTGGTTTCATATGCCGATGATACCAATATTCTTATCACAGCTAATACATATTCGGATGCTTCCATCATAGCAAATCATGTTTTAACGCGATAAGAACAGGCTCTGCATCAATAGAGTCAAATTGGCATATATTTCAAGTAAAATTATTTAATTCTAAGTCAAATTATTTACCGGAAGGAAATGTTATTGCGACTGCGAATGTAACTGTTGAGAGGGCAGAGGGTGCAAATTATTCCTGTACAGCATTTTTGTTGTAAACCTAGTCTCAGATCATTTTCGCTCTACATTTATATTTATATTCTGTAACTTTACTATCTGCGTATTTCTTTTTTGAATTCTATCAAAAGTTTTGCAGCCGTTAAAAATATTAGCAAAAAGAACGAAAAATAAAATACAATCATATGGAGCAATGCGACAACGAAGTAATTTATGTACACAAGCAAATGACTTAATAAGTTCAAAAATATCAATAAAAAACTAAAACTAATACAAAAATTAAGAAACATTTAGTCAGACTTTTTAAGTGTTTGATATGTACTTATTCATTACCATAAGAAGATTATATTTCTTCAAATTCACAGGCGGTTAAACTAAAGTTTTAACCCCTGACGATCGCGGAACGCGGTGATCAGATAAACATTAAAACATAGATGAATACTGAGGAAAAACACTGAGCTTGTCCTTAAACATTGATAACTGTAATTGCTTTTGTGAAGAAACTCTCAACTGTTAGTACAGAAAGTTAAAACCATTAAACCGAAGTTAATTTTAGGGTTGTGCTAAAAAAGCAAATATCCAAGAGCTCCAAATTTTCCTAAATAATGTACCTGCATTAATCTTGGTGTCTCACAAGTCCTCGCGACCAGAATCTAGTGAGGAGATTGAAAAGAACAAAGCCCTTTGAACTGTTCAGATAAATGTGTAAAACGCAGTGTAGTAAGTGAGGTGTTCGTTAGTGCTTCTAGTTGAGCTTAGGAGTCATTTTTGTATTTCAATAAGCTATGCACGTTAATCTTATTAAAATTGTGAATTCTAACAATGGTGGTGTAATTTAATTGATTAAACTTATATTAAAGTATTCGTTTCGTTTACCTGAAGAGTGACTGACAAATTCGATAACACTTCGACCAATCCTGCAATGTCGTCCGAACTGGTTGTCAAATGCACTATTTGACCAAGTTCCAAATATGCAAATATAAACAACATCACGTAAAAAGTGCCTTTTGTGAATATGTTTCGTTTTTCCGGCCACAAATTTACAATATCCAGCACATACTTCGCAAAAGCTAGTGAAAATTTTGAAGGGTCCTTTAGAATTTTCGGTTTTTCTACAATGTTGACCGTATGTGTCATGTTGAACGTATAGCGTGGTTTGTATAACAATGAAGTGGTGACAATTTATATAAACTAGTGGTGAGTAATTTTGATATATAATTCAACAAAGTTTAATAAGTTCTACGTTAGCCGCGACAAACCTATATTTTAAGATATCGTAATGACATATCCAAATTAGCAATTTGTGTATGGTGAGTATAGGTATCCAATTCCGAAAGTTTTGTAAAAAAATAAGATAGTTATGGATTATTAGCCACGTGAGTCAGACTAGTTTAAATAAAATTTTAATATGCATTGATGGAGTTGGCTAAAACTATACCCATTATCAAAACGTTGGCATTTTGTAGTTTATAAGGAGTTTATTAGTTTTTTAGCTGGATAATTTACACCACTTGCTTTGCTAATTTAATATTTTATTATAAAATAATCATCATTTGTTTTATTTATGACCATATATGATTATATATATGTTTTTAAAATAGATTTTATATCTATTCGTATCATGATCACAGTAGGGGCTTCTCAGGTTGTATTGATTGTCATCTTCGGGGATACTTTTTCTCTGTAATCAATTTTCGCGATTCAACGTATTTGTCAAATGTTGCACCCGACGGCGAAAGAAATTGTGTTGTTAACGCCACACGAAGACCCATTCGCGATGTGTTTCGTATTTGAGCAATAACCGGAACTGGAATTTCACCAATTCTGTTCAAGCGTTGGATGTGCCTATATATCACGACGGGATTTCGATATATTATTAAAAAAGAACGGTTTCCATCCGAATGATTTTATCCAATATCCTCACCCGTCAATGGGAAAAAGAAAACTACCAACTTTATTTAATACATATCCGCGTTTAGTCATAGATTCTATAATATTATATTACCTTGCGAAAGCTATAATATATCCTACAGTTTGTCCGAAGTTTTATAATAAAGCAATTTAGTTGCTTAAACAATGTCCGTATAAAAATTCGGGGATCACGTCCACAGTTTACGATCTTGTCTTGTCGGCAAGATTAAAATCAAGTTAGAAAGCGACAAGTTGGTGGCTATCGTGATGTCGTACTAATCTAGTACTTCTTCTTTGTTAATGTCCTGCTACAGTTTTGAAAATGATTACGGCTGGTTAGTTTCAACATATAAAGTTGACAAAAGTGTATTAGGAGAAAGTTTCTTTATTGCCGAAGTTATTGTGCAATATCGCACCTCATATTATATAGATGTCTCAATAAGAACTGTCAGTAGTAAGCAGAAAAAACATGCAATCGCCTGTACTATCTATATTCATAATTTCAAGGGAATCTGGTTATTAGGTAAACTCGTCAGTAATGTAGAATCAACTAAAGAAGCGAATGACAATTAACCCAGGTGAGGATCATTTTTGGAAAAAACACCTCCGCCGGGATTTGAACCAGGAACCCTCCAATTTCCGGTTGACAGCTCTCCCAGTTGAGCTACAGAGGCTGTGGAAATTTATAGGTTTTATTTGTCACTTCAGGACTTGCACTCCGAGTTTCGAATTAAACAAACCCGTCGTGACACCTATTGGGGCTAAATGGAAGTTTGGTAACTAGGAATCGCTAAGTGTTTATTGCTAAATAGCTCAGACAGATGAATAAATTCAAGGGAAAATGGTTTTAACATAAACTCGTCAGTAATGTAGAATCAACTAAAGAAGCAAATAATAATTAACCTAGGTGAGGATAATTTTTGGAAAAAACACCTCCGCCTGGATTTGAACCAGGAACCATCCAATTTCCGGTTGACAGCTCTCCCAGTTGAGCTACAGAGGCTGTGGAAATTTATAGGTTTTATTTGTCACTTCAGGACTTGCACTTCGCATTTAGCGATTCATAGTTACCAAACTTCCATCTAGCCCCAATAGGTGCCACGATGGCTTTATTTAATTCGAAACTCGGATTGCAAGTCCTGAAGTGACAAATATAACCTATAAATTTCCACAGCCTCTGTAGCTCAACTGGGAGAGCTGTCAACCGGAAATTTGGGGTTCCTGGTTCAAAACCTGGCGGAAGTGTTTATTTCCAAAAATTTTTCAAACCTGCGTTAATTATCATTTGCTTATTCATAATGTTGCTATAATCTGAAAAGCTATTAGCTAAATGTGTTCAATTTTATCCTAAACATCATAACTCAAAAAACCATAAAATTAAAGAAAGTTGAAGATGTTTTAGCTGATTATTCTAGAAGATGGTGTTTTTAGTCTAAGTTTTAGACATCCTGTGGGGTTACTAAGGTTACTCTCGGAGGTTTACAAGTAGGTAGTTTCTTATAAATCCATGCCAATTTTGCAATGGTAAATTTTGCATTGCTTTGTACCAGAAACACTGGTAAATCTGGAAGGCAGAATATGCTGCAATCCATCAGGTGGACACACACGTTATCAAAATGTGAAGTGCACGGTTAGTTTTCCTTAGTAAAATTTAATTTTTTGCCCATCGGTTTATTTAATATCTTTAAATGATTATCTTAAGTGATTATCTTTAAATTCATTCGTTGCTTGTACCTACTATATAAAATAGACTAACACTCTAATGAAGTAAACTTTGCGGCTAAATAGGTACAACAGCACATCAAATTGCCAAGAGTTACATTTAATTGAAAATGAATTAAAGTCATAATTGTTAAATGCAGAAACAATCATCTAAAGAAATTCAGAGAAAAAATATACCATTCTGTTTGTACAAAAAAAGTTATAACAATTATTCCTTACTTTACTTACAACCTGTTTCTCTTGTAATGTGGTAATTCAATGTTAAGAATTTTAGTTTGGTATTATCATTAATTATTATTTTTTGTTCGCTACATTTGCAGGGCTTAGGTAATTTGTGCCAATCTTCACAGATCTTGAAAGCATTGAAATATATGTAAAATACTCGAGCAGCAGTATAATAGGTACATGAGTTGGGCAGATTTAAAGTAATGGTCAATTTACTAATTACAGTATGTATGTATTATTTTGAAGTAATTATACAGTGTGTCCAGGAAAGTTCGCATCATATGGAAATTTTGTTTATTATCCTTTTCTCAGAAAATTTTATTGTTTATAAAAGTTCGTGGTTTGTATGAAACCAATACAGCAACAGTCAAATATGTAAATTTCGATACCATATACCAAGCGATTCAGAATATATGAATTTGTGATAAGAGTAAAGTACCTTTATTTTCATTATTATCGATAAACATTATTTGGAAATGTTGTTTAGAAGTAAAAATAATATTCATATATGAAGTCACAGCCACCTATCTTGAATTTCTTCTTTTTTTTCAGTTCTTACTTTATGAAAATTTTTAGTCAATTCCAGTGATACTAAAAGCTTCGTTTTAATCTATTTTTTATAAATTTGAAAAACTTTTTACAGTTTTTATTATTTTGGTATAATAACTAATGTTTATTTAAAACTAGCGCAAAATTACTCGTTTTCTTGATGCAAAGTTGATATTTCACCCTGATAATAATTGAACTGATTCACCCCTAGATAATAATAGTTCATGCAATAATTAATACACGACCGTGACACCCTTAAATTAATTAATATTAATGGCTTTGGATATGTGTTTAATAGTAGTTATCCATCTACAGCAAGCGATTAGTCGATGTTGCTGATATTTTCAATGAAAGACACCCGGACAACCAAATTACCTATTCAACCATTTCTAGGATAATCAAAAAATTCAAGCAGACTGCTGGGTCTGTTGAAATTCTCTAAAAAACACCACTAAAAATATGTTGCCGAAAATAAGGAAGCAAGTTTCCCAGTGTTGCCAGTGGTAATCGAGCATAGAACGACTTCGGATTGACCAATTGTTTCTCACACCCAATGCAGTAAATCAACATCACATAACATAAAAAAACTGAACAAATATCACCTTTATAAACATAAATACCTACTAAAGGCAAGAGACTATGGTATCTGGTATGACTTCATTGTTATCGATAAACTTTACTTGAAGATGTTGTTTAGAAGTATAATTTAATAATTTAAAGAACAATCTGTCCTCTTCCATTTTGCCCCTCAAACCAGATGGCGAAGTCATAACTATGGCATCAGGTCTGATGTCATAGGTATGGTACTGACGCCATAGTGTCATTCCCTTAGTGTACTTATAAATTTCTTATGTTTTTTAAAGGTGATATTTGTTGAGTTTTACCATGTTATGTGCTGTTTACTTACTGCATTGGGTGTGAGAAGCAATTTGTCCAACCGAAGTTGTTCGATGATCGATTACCGCTTGCAACACTGGTAAACTTGCTTTCTTATTTTCGAGAAAATATTTTTTTGTGGTGTTTCTAAAAGTAATTTTTAACAGACCCAGTCTGCTTGAATTTTCTAATTATCCTAGAAATGTTTGAATAGGCAACTAGGTTGTCCGTGTGTTTTCATTGAAAATATCAGCAACATCGATAATCGCTTTTCTGTAGATGGATAACTACTATCGTAAACATATCCAAATTAACTAAATTAAAAGTAAGTTACGCTCATGTTTTAATTATTGTATGATCTATTATTATCTACAGGGTGAAATATCAACTTTGCATCAAGAAAATGCGTAATTTTGCGCTAGTTCTAAATAAACATTAGTTATCATACCAAAATAATCAAAAATGTATTCAAATTTCAAAAAAATAGATTAAAACATTTTAGTATCACTGGCATTGACTTATGTAAGACATAAAAGTAAGAATAAAAAACAAAAAAAGAAAATTTTCAAGGTAGGTGGCTGTGACATATTTGAATATAATTTTTACTTCTAAACAACATTTTCAAATAAAGTTTATCGATAATAATGAAAATAAAGGTCTATCAACAAATTCCTATATTCTGAATTGCTTGGTATATGGTACCGAAATTTACATATTTGACTATTGCCCTATTGGTTTCATACAAGCCGCCAACTTTTATAAAGAATAAAATTTTCTGAGAAATGGATAATAAAACAATTTTCCATATGATGCGAACTTCACACTGTATATAGTTGTCAGTATAAATAAACTTTTCCACACGAAATAATGCTATTTCGTATTTATAATCATTCAAATTAAAACCATCCTTCGTTACAAACATAGGACAAGTAAATAACTTGACATACGCAGTCCCAAAATTTACAAAAAACACCTGCTGCGTCGAACGCATTGCAAGAAAAACCAAGCGTACCGCGTAGCCCCCACCCTACCGCCTATCAGTGCATCGTGATAATCGCCGTGTCATTGTTCGCTGCGTGTACAATTTCAAAATTTCGCATAATTATTGCGTGAATAAATTCGAAAAATGTGACCAGTGCCCCTGTTTGACTGCCTAACAACGATTTGAGATGAAGTGTGACAGCAATCTTATACCGGTGAGTGTATTTTTGTGTTAGTTAACCACAATTGCAAAAATTTGATAATATCATATTGGAATGTGCATTGTTGACACTTGGTGTTATGCGGGTACCCCTATACGGTACAATTGACATATTACGATCGTGTATTATACAATTTAGGGTTATTTGTGAATAGATTTTTGATGTTTTGCTTATACTTCCGTAGATATAAGTAAAATATAATACTGTGGTATTGTTAATTGTCATATTTGTGCACATTAACAACCTCTACGTCCTAAATTTACTGACATTTTGAAACGTTTTGTAAGAAGAATTTCCAAAACAATAAATTTTATGTTACTATTTATAGAAAATTTGACTTTTGTCGGGGTACACTAGAAATTTCAACAAAAGCTGGAATTTATCATTTATTAATTAACTTCATTACTTAACATAATCAAACATAATGTGGTTTAGGTACTGCTTTTTAGTATCTTTAGTAAATAGCTCATATTTGGTTAAAATTCAGGATGTTTTTATCGTTGCGGAAGCATATAATTAATAATTGAGTTACAATTCCATACGCAATAATAATTATATTAAATGTAAGATACACCAAATTACGTTCCACGTTATTATAAAACTAAATCGGCAAATTAAGAAGCCCCTTTATATGAGATGCAAATATCTTTGTCTATCATAGAAGTGTATTAATAATTGAATTACAAAACGCTCTCAGGGCACCCGCAGATGATTTTATTATAAATGTTTGACCTATCTGGTCCCGTATAAAACACAGTCTCATATACCGGGTGACCCACGTATTTATAGCACTAAACGAATGAACTATTGAGAAGTGTTAATAGACAAAAAATACTGTTTTTTGTGATGCTCTTGATTTTGGTATAACTTCCGGTTTTTCCAGACGTCATTACCAATGACATCACTGGAATTTTAAACGGCACCCTACATTATTGTTGTGTTATTGTCATTCGGGATGCCATTTGGTTAAAAAAATTTGTTATACCCGCCACAGTTACTGTGGTGAGGGTTTATTGAGTTTGCCACAATGTCCGTCTGTCTGTCCGTCTGTGCACACGATTGCTGCCGTAATTTTGTAGTAATTGATCTGAAATTTAGTATAGAATCTTATCTCTTAAAAAGTAAGCACAAGTTCGTGAATGGGCAAATATGGTTCACGTTTTTGTTAAATATTTTAACTTCAGCACCCCCGATGATAATTTTCTTACTAGTTGTATTTTGGAAAGGGATTTTTATAATTACAATTCAATCAACCATAATCGGTATCTAAACAACAAATTAAATAAGAATCAGCAATAACCAACAATTAATAATGAAAAATAATTATATTAATAATAATCAAATATACCTGGCAATAACTTCAAACAATAAGAATTATAGAGAACTGTCAAATTTGGATGTTTGCATTCTTCCCACAGATTCATCTATACTTCACTTTGACTTGATCATTAACCAAATATTTTCTTTCTATTTGGGGAAATGTAAAGCCGAAACTACATTTTCACACTACGATTTCAGCTGAGTATCATGTATTTAGTGTCACTGAAATCAAATTAAAGTTTTCTTTCGAATAAGCTGGCTTTATCCATGAAGTATATGGAAAAATGCCTCATTGGTCAAAAACCAATTACATCATGTCAGAGGGCGCCAGTAATACTATAATATCGGCCAATATCGATTTAGTTAGTGTTTATTTGACAATTTCCGACTATTTTCACCAATTCATAGCCACCTCGATTAATGAAGATTTTTGTTGCCTTGTTGATAAAAATTGACATACTGACAAAAAAGAGAAAAAATTGTCTACCGTACATACGGCGTGGTTCACTCGGTATAGTGTATGTACTCCATACATACACTCAAAAACAATTATTATTTCTTTTTAATTAAGTTAAGATATAATAATAATACTCGTAGGTATATTTACTGTAGTTAAAAAACAAAGAGCTTAATATTTAAAAAATACATAATACAGATAATTCATTCTTAATCGGTAGGGCTATAATTTTTCACAAAATAATAAGCACCCTAGTAGTGATGGTTTTCTTTTTAGTTATCTAGTCAAAATTGTGAATTACATTATTATCATTTGCAACATAACCTTTAAAAGGAAACACGCAAGTAATGCTTTTTTATGAACGTATTTTATGTTTATACGTAAAAGAGTTTTAAAATTTTGAAATTTCCGTGATTAAACCTGTGCGCTTTGTTGCAAAAGGGCCTTATTTATGTATATGGGAAGTCGGCTGGTATTGATTCGAAACACAAATCTGTGTGACTTACGTTCTATCTGCAATCGTATTTTAGATTTTATTAGGTTACCAGCCCTACGCCAGGCGGGATAGATATCATGGATTTTTATGTCGTCCATCACTTACCTTCCTTTTTTTTCACACCAGGAGATATATTGTAAAATTCTACAGTCGGACTCATTTTGATTTTCAACCAAAGTAACGATGAAACACTCTGTGCCAAAACGATTTCCGGCATTGCAATACACCCTATAAATAATAAATTGGTCAAAATTCAGAATCAATATTCCGACCATATTGAAATAATTAATTCAACGATCGAAAATGCCAATTAACTTCTCGATGAAACGAATGGCGTTTGCATGCAAAGTCGGCATTTGTTATAAAACTAATTAGAAAGACTTGTAGGTTGATCAGGAAAAAGTTACTTAATGAGGAATTCGGGTTAGTATCGTCCGATGGGGTCAATGAAATCGATAATGTGGACGAAAGTGGAAATAAATAGTTCGCTCACGAAGTGTATTACGTCTGTTTCCCTTTCTTCCGTCATTTGTTGGCAGAACAATTTAATCTATTAGAACGATTAAGAACCATTAGAATTCAGTTTGAGTATGCGTTCGTGTTTGGTTCGCGAATTATAATTTTGTTTTGACTGCATTACGTCTGAACTATTGCAAAATTAAAACTGATCTATACAAAATTAACCCCATAGCATGTCGTTTTAGTTTTTTTAGTAGTTGTAGTGCTTGTTTAAAATATTATAAACTGTCGTTTCATGTTGAAATAACAAAAAATGTAAACAACAATGATATACGCGTAATATGCGAAAACAGTACAGTATATCATATAATGTTAGTACAAAATAAATTGTTAGAAGGCTTGTTAAAAACTGCTTAGTACAAATAAATATTTATTCATTCACTCAAATAAATAATAGTTTCAGTAAAGCTATTATACACTGATGGATGAAAACATTAATTGAACTGAAATAAAATATTTATTTGCAACGAACAACGTTAATATGAGCCAAAGAACTTTCACACTGTCTGCGTACAAAATTGTTATATAAAAAAAATAAAAAACAATTACAATCATGTCATAAAAGACTCTCATAAAACGTGAAGGATTAATATTTATTTATTTAAACACTTGAGTGAAAAATATAATTAATATCCTAATATACTAACACAAAAGTAGTTGTAGTAATTACAATGAAAATAATGCAATAAAAAGAAAAAAGTTTAATCGTTTAATTTATTTAAAATAACAATATTCATTGTAAATATAATGTAATGCGAATGTCTAGCTAATGGGTATCAAGAGTACGCATTTATTACATAGTTGAACTAATATATTAATTAGATATGCCCGCGGTTTTGCTTGCAGGGATTTTTTACTTTAATACAGCTGTTTTTTAAAGGTTAATTATTTAGTAGCATTTAAAGAAAATGATATTATTGAACCTGTCTTGCGTTGTTTGTGAAAAATTACTTCTGCTACTCTTATATTCGTAGGATCTCAAGTTAAAGGCAAACATTGCGAATTCAGCTTAGTTTTTTGAGAAACTCCCCAAAAAAGCTATCTGTTAGGTAAGTAATGCATAGAGTTTACGCTTAATTTCCGTTTAAAAAAATATCTTAAAATTTACTTACGATAGTCGATTTGGAGGCGTTTTCGTGATTTTTTTTAGACATGAAGGGGTACTTAATTTGTCTATTCAATATTTTTTAGTTATAACCTTGTATGCAAAGGGTTTATAACAAAAAATATAGCTTTCTTACTCCTTCTCCCTATTGATGACAGGCTATTGAAATATCAAAATTTCTTATTTTTACGATGTTTAATGTCAAATATCTCTGATGGGACCATGCCAAAAAATCTGAAACTTTCAAAATTAATTCATTGTTTTATAAGGTTTAATAATAAATAAAAACATTCTTGTGTATTGCACTGTGTTTGGAATAACAGCCCTTTAAAATGAGAGAAAAATCACATGACGGTAAAACAAATTTCATTAAAAATTCTCTAGTAAATACAAAACAAAGCATACTATTCATAACAATTATGTCATTTTTTACAAAAGGACATAGGCCAAGTGAACTTCATACGTTTCTGAAGTCGATGTGATGTAACATATTATTATACCTTCTGTTGGTTGAGGAGAGAATTTGTGAAAACTTCTAGTTCCTTTTATCTGTTTGGATCTCTGAAATCTATCATAAAATGGGGTTTTGTGTTCTGAAACCTCTTCTTTTGCCACTAAGATGTAGTTTACCCCTGGTAGGTGTCCATTACAAAAGGCGAACATATCTTCTACATTAAGGATTTGGCTATTAAGTGGTGTTTGAAGACTGGCTTTAGGCACTAGTCGCTTCGTTGTCCCCCCTATACCGTCGCAAGCGTTTTTTCCATGTGCAGATCCAAAAAAAGCCATTCTGTATCTAACCCAAAAGCTTTTTTATGATACGATAAGTTTTTTGTTCTTGTATTGACTTGCTGCACCATCCGAGAAATATATAAGTTTTGATATGCTTGACAGATTTTGTTTTATATAATCAGTTAAATGTGAAAACAGTCACATATATGTTATTAACTTTATTCAGCTTAAAATAATTATAATAGAATAATTACTTGATTGTACAACATACATCTGTATTTCTAAATATTACTATACACATAATATCAGTAAGAATATGTTATATTACTGCTTCTATAAAAATATAATGTAAATAAATAAACAGTTCCAGTAGGCTTAGATGTATTCAATATGTTAATGTTGGCCACTACTGGACTGTCCCCACCGCTCCCTTAGTTGTGAGCCTGTTCTAACAGGCTAACTAATGAGCTGAGCCAGAAGCCAGGTGTATGTGACTGTTTTCAGAAACATTTAACTGATTATGTAAAACAAAATCTGTCAAGCATATCAGCATTTTTTTGGACGTGCACCTGGAAAAAAGCATGCGACAGTATAGGGGGGACAACGAAGCGGCTAGTGGCTAAAGCCAGTCTTCAAAGACCACTTAATAGCCAAATCCTTAATGTAGAAGATATGTTCTCCTTTCGTAATAGACACCTACCAGGGGTAAACTACCTACATCTTAGTGGCGAAAGAAGAGGTTTCAGAACACAAAACCCCATTTTATGATAGATTGCAGAGATCCAAACAGATAAAAGGAACTAGAAATTTTCACAAATTCTCTCCTCAACCAACAGAAGGTATAATAATATGTTACATCACATCAACTTCAGAAACGTATGAAGTTCACTTAGCCTATGTCCCTTTTGTAAAAAATGACATAATTGTTATGAATAGTATGCTTTGTTTTGAATTTACTGAGAATTTTTAATAAAATTTGTTTTACCGTCATGTGATTTTTCTCTCATTTCAAAGGGCTGTTATTCCAAACACAGTGCAATACACAAGAATGTTTTTATTTATTATTAAACCCTATTAAACGATGAATTAATTTTGAAAGTTTCATATTTTTTGGCATGGTCCCATCAGAGATATTTGACATTAAACATCGTAAAAATAAGAAATTTTGATATTTCAATAGCCTGTCATCAATAGGGAGATGGAGTAAGAAAGCTATATTTTTTGTTGTAAGCCCTTTGCATACAAGGTTATAACTAAAAAATATTGAATGGACAAATTAAGTACCCCTTCATGTCTAAAAAAATCATGAAAACGCCTCCAAATGAACTATCGTAAGTAAATTTTAAGATATTTTTTTAAACGGAAATTAAGCGTAAACTCTATGCATTACATACCTAACAGATAGCTTGGAATGTGCTTAATCGAGTGATTTTTATTTCAACTCTCTATGACAATTTCAAAGAAAGTTATTTCGTTTAGCGCAAACACATACCAATCTCAAAAATGTCGGATTCGCTGACACAAAACTGGGCGCCATTTCTGAACGGAGTAAAATAATTTTTAAAAAAATATGGTTTTGTACTCCCAGAACATAGGCAAATTCATTACAAAAAAATGATTTTTTTCTGAAATGGTCAAGCGACCACCTCTGGACCGCTTCAGATGGATTGACCCTTATGGAAAAAAAGCCACATGTAAAATGAAAAATTAACAAGGTTTCTAATACAGTGTGTGAAATATGTTCTGATATTTCTATAACATCCAACTTTTAATTACAAAAATACACAATTATGTGTAAAATTCAATTTTCGACATTCAGTTGTGACGACCTTTTATTTTAAGTGAGCATACCATATTTTTCTTACTGGTTAGCTTTTATCTTCATTTTAGCGAAAACATGTTATGGCCTTTGTATATAACACAATTTTTGAGAAAAATGTAATTGAAACTTGTAAAATATTGATAACTCTAGGAAGCATAGATTATATCTGAATAGAATATGAATTTGCGTTCTGGATAGAATTATATGGTCTGAACACGAATATGGCCCCAAAAGTGTCAAAAGGATTTCATACAAAATCATGACTTTGTAATGTTGTCTAACATCCTTGATTCACAAATGTGTCTGAACAATATGCAGCGATGTTTAAGATTTGTAGGGGCGCTTTCATAAAAGAAACAACAAAAAATCTGATGTGGCCAGGCACATGACTTTACCTTACAATATATAAAATTAATAGTTTAGCTGTATGAGAATCTATTTGATTGAGACCAGTCGTGCCTGCACTAAAATAAAACTAGTTAGCCAGGATTTGACAGATAAATAAATACTTAAATAAATAAATAATGCCTTTATTAACATAAAACAATATTAAAAGCAACAAATTAATATTTACATTTAGGGCGAAGTTCAGCCCACTTGTCTCCAAATTGCCTTGCTCTTCCACTCAAACCCTTACACAAACTAGAACTAAGACATAATTGTACCAATAATATAACAATAATTCCCAGAACTTATCAAAACAAAAACAAAAATTACTCTCGAGTCTACACGTAATTGCCGGAAACATGCCAATACAAAATAAAACCGCTTCCGATATGCACTCAATGCCTAAAATTTCCCCTGTTGAGCAAACAGACAACACTTCTTCTTTCCCCCAAAACTGTTTAACGATAATTTTTTCATATCTTCCCTGAGACAAGTGTATACGTGCCTGACCTGGTAAGAGAATGGCCGTTTATACAGCTCAATGCGATGAACAGGTGGAGCCAACAAACCCCTGAATCTTAAATTAAGGTTATGGACATCCGTTCTACAGCGTATCTTCCGCATGAGGTATTGTGAGATCCTCGTGGATAGCAATTTTTAATATTGCTGCATGCAACACGCTAGTGTTATCCATATTCAACCACCCCAAGTCGCCCAGCCCATTCGATACATGATCATATTTCCTCAAACCAGAAACAAACAGAACACATGCATTTAGGACACGCTGCCTATGCGACGCCGTCAGGCAAGAACCGTGCACAATATGAGATTGTTCGATACTATTGATAGTAGATATTGTGAGATACTGTCAAAGCATCAGTATTTGACATTACCGACTGTCATTAGACTGAAAATATTTGGCAAATCTTGGCTCACTATATAGTATTATAACAATGCAGATGAGACCGATCTCGATCAGATAGAATTTTCTCATGCATCTAAACTATTAATTTTACCAAAAAATGTCGTGGACATAAATTATTCAGAATTTCCCGTACTTTAATTTATTATTTAACTATTTTGACGAAATTACATAAATGGGGGCTCATTTGCAAAATGCTTAGAGCAAACATCTAGTTTCTTTGGACCCTTTTGAACCAAAAGCTTTTCAGCTCTAAGTTTGGTCATGAAACTTCTAAATATGAACTCCCGTCTCGATACCTTTAGTAGTTTCTCCAGAATAGTCCCCACAAAACTCGGGTACACTCACACATACACACACACACAAACACACACACACATATATACACACACACACATATACACACACATACACACACAGACACGCACACACCCACACAGAAATTTTTTTGTACCTTGGCCAAAAATGTTCAAGGGGCCCAAAATGACTTATTTCCGCTAAAATCTCTTTTTTTTCGGCACGATTACAATACTTTATCATACTGCGTATGATAAAGTAAAAAAAAAACGAAATAAAATAAACTGTCGTGCAACTTTTAAGCCCAGGTTCGTATTCAGCGCAACCAAATCTACTGAAAACGCTTATTCCCTGTCATCCCTGTCCATTCATAAACAAATGTTATCAGTATTGCCTAATTTTCAACTGTGTTTTTCTCGAAAGATTTGTATGTATGGTTGCAATGTTTGTATACTATTATGAGAATAATAAGGATATCTTTCATAACCTGTAAAAAGTGTTGAGTTGCCATTTATTAAAATTCAACGAATTTTTGGGAATTAGAAACCGTTCAGTTCGATTTACACCTTCAAGTGCACACCGGATATACGAAACACAATTTCTTTTAAAATCTGGTCAGCTTTCAACCCTATGATAAGACTGGTCTGCAACGTATCCACATAATAACAGGTCAAATCAAAGAGTCACGAATATACTCAAACATCCATGCTTGCAGACAGATATTGCGATTATCACTGCATGGATTAGAAGCGTAGCTAGCTTTACAGCATCCACACACATATCTAAAACTATCCTACAAAGTTCAATATCGATAACGATCCCCGGTCTCCGATATTCATGCTTCTAATTAAATGGCATTACGCAATGGTATACGGCTTTAATAAACCGGGTAGCGGGTCCGCGAGCGCCACTGCAGCCAACTTTAAAGGTCAATTAGGCGGGATTTGAAGGACCTCTGGTAATGTGCTCGGAGCTGCTGATAATACTTGCCTTGGGGTCGACGCATACGTCGACTTCCGGCCCTTGAGCGGGCCGTCACTCTGCGCCAGATATCACTTTAACGGCGCAGTACAAATCTCGCCAGTATGTAATTAAAACAATAAACAACGGGGGGCGCCCAATTTCCTGCTGGCGGCGCGACCGGTGGCGACCCCCAGTCGTAAATCAAACTAATATGACGGTCGGCGAAATCGCAAGGTGTGATATGGAAATTTGCTCGGATATCTGTGGTGTATTGATTTGGAGGATATTGTATTAATTGGATTATGCGTGTATAATTATCTCGATGAACCAAATATTGGTTATGGTCAGTTTATCACGTTTTCCTTAATTAATTAATCACTACTGCCAATAAAATGGCTGATTGTAAACATTACCATTATCTAAGTACGTAGGCTTTCACGGCCAGAATCATTTAGAAAATAAACTGCTTCCGGGTTATGCCGTGTGTCAAGATTTGTTAATGCTGACGTTTCGCGAACCATGTTGCTCGCTTCTTCAAAGATAATTGGATACTGACGACATACCAAGAAACTCTCCCTTATATACCTGTATTTACACCTCACTGCGCACATCTCGAGTTACCGCTCCCATGTGCTTTCCAGACCCTACTAATGTCAGTACCATCCTCGCGATTGATGTTGTTAGGATGTTTGTAAATTTCGATGGCTTCTCTAATAAGCCGTCGATGGTAATTACCAACCCTTGCCAACATCTTCACATCATCGAAAATCATTGTGTGTCCCGCCTCGTGGCAGTGTTGAGCAACAGCGGACTGTTGAATCTTGCGTAGCCGGGTGTCTCTACTGTGCTCCTTGACTCGACATTCGATACTTCGTCCTGTCTGTTCTACATAGCATGTTCCACACTCACATGTTATCTTGTATACCCCTTCGTTCTTCAGGAGGGGTAGAGGAGTCTGTCTACGGTTGCTTCTTCGTATGACGGAATAGGGTATTTGACTATTATTGGAAAACCATCTTAGTGTGTTTATTCGTTCACTCTACTTTGTAAGTGCATTATTTTTCGTAATTACATTCTCTATATTTCATAAAAATCAGCGTTAAAAATTGAATCACAAAAAGTCCCGCCAAAACGATAGTTTCTGTCTTGTGACGTCACACGATACTATATCTCCAATCGGCCCATATGGTCTGTAAGCATCGCCGTTTGGTAATTGTATTGTATGATGTGTAGTTTTCACAATTTCTACATAAAAATGGGCTATAAATAGTGTATAATTTCACAATGCAGAAATACGTCAATAAAAACGTCGGATAAACTATTTGTAGCTGTTCCGCAAGATTTGAAGCTGCGAAGAAAGTGGTTGAGACTGGCGCGTAGAAATCCAAAAGAAATAAATAGCGGCCAATACAAGTGTTTTTTTTTGTGAAGATTACTTCGACATAAGTAAAACTGACTAGAATATGTTTCCTATCGTATTTTCGATCCAGGTATTATCTGACAGCCTAACCTACAAAGTTATGCTTACATTGCACTTTTTACACGTTGCGTATTTCCGGAGCGTAAAAATAAGGATTATGTTTAAAGTAGAATCCTACCATCAAAGCGTTAACGTTCGGTAGATTACCACTAACCGCGTTAGCAAAGTTGTTTCCTATTGTTTGGGAGATTCATAAGCGTACTAACGAATGACGTCACAGGAGACTGAGCCAATTACAGAGCGTTTTTGATCACGTGGTAGGACGTGAATAAAATTAAATTTTAATTTTGATTTTTTTCTATAAATAAAGCACATTTTTTTAAAAAGGTAATCAATAGTTTCCTTAAACTGTAATCTATTAGCATGACTATAATACAAGCCATATTTTTAATACAGTCAAATACCCTATTGCCCGACAAACTACCTTTCTTCTTTAATAATAATAATAATAATTGAAAAGGGTTCAATGGAAGTGGAGGTTTAGTCTTAGCATTTTGGAAAGATTTTGCAAATAACACACAATTTCTGGAATTTCGTCGACATAGTTAAATAATAAATTAAAGTAGATGAAATTCTGAATAATTTATGACTATATGACATTTTTTGGTAAAATTAATAGTTTAGCTGCATGAGCAAATTCTATATCATCGAGATCGGCCGTACTGCGTTAAAACTAGTTAGCCAGGATTTGTCAGATATTTTGATTCTAATGATAGTAGGTAGTGTTAAACGCTAATGTTTTGATATATCTGTCTAGTTCTACTAGTTCTCTTTTAATGGCTGATTTCGATCATATAGAATCTGATGCAGCTAAACTATTAATTTCCTATATGGTATGATAAAGTCATGTGCCTGGCCACATCAGATTTTTAAATTCTGACATGATAACATATACCTTTTTTGGGTAAGATCAAATGAAAGCTTAAAATATGAAGAAGAACAGGATTTTTAACCGGTTGTATTTCAGTTTTGGTCACGTGTTTGAAAGTGAGGAAATACTACTTGTAAATTAATCACATACCTTCGGCATTTTGAAAGAAATTATTATTTTTATAATTTATTATTATCTATACCTATAAAAATTCTATTTAATTCGTGAATTTGTGACGACATCGTACATCGCACACTACCCAAAAAAAAAATCATCATCATCATCATCTCAATTTATTTAGTTGTTTTAGGAGGTTCTAAATACATTTTAGATCGGCACGGTTTTGATCCTTCATTTACCAGTGATTATAGCTATTTTCTTGCGAATTTGTGAAAATATGTGGTGTTCTGTCTGTAAGCGCTAGGAAATTAATTTAAAAAACACTAAGGTAAATAATTCATTTATAACTGTATTGTGTTGTAATAAGAAAAAGCTGCATGATATTCTATTTGATCGAGATTGGTCATGTCTGCGTTAAAATAAAACTAGGTAACCAGGATTTGACAGATATTTTGATACTATTGACAGTTGGTAATGTCAAAACATCAGCGTTTGACACTAGCTATTGTCATCAGAATGAAAATATCTGTCAAATACTGGGTAACTACTTTTACATTTATGCAGACACAATCGATCTCAATCAAATAGAATTTGCTCATGTCGCTAAACTATTAGTTTTACCAAAAAGTTTTCATGGACACAAATTATTCACAATATCCTCTACTTAACCATCTTACCCTCGTGAAACCCTAAAAATGGGTTGGAAAATAACTCTGTTCATACGCGATACAGTTAGCTCTAATAAACTAAATAAACAATAAACTCGTTACACAGCAGTAATTCTATTCTGGTACGATTGAACTTGAAAAATGATCTGCTAATGACTGATTTGACGAAGCATGTTAGCATAATGTGGGAGCTACTGCGTGTATGACTGTAATTTGGCTCGCCTTTAACATTTCACTTCATAAATTAAAAAAGTAATTCCACATTTCTTGCATTTTTGCGTTTTTTAAAGAATATAGATATGTACATATAGATATTGTACATATTTTAGTTAACTTTTAATAACTTTTTTGATAAATGAACTTACGCATAAACTATACTTTATGAAAATGGATATTGACAAAAATGGACACAAAATGGTTTATAAATAACATGTGCTTCTCTTGAATCACAGGCTGCTTTTTAGGAGCAAGGTTGATATTGAAGCGATACACTTTAAATGTTATTTCCATTTCTACGTTGAATGGTAGCACATTATTGATGAGTAGCACTAATATTAATGATAAAATATTTCGTAATAATACTATATAATAACTAGTTTCAATCCTGGGCACTGTATCCCCGACGCCAGATCACAAGCGGATGCAACATCATAATATTATGTAAATGGGCAATTGATGGACGTTACTTAGTCGGTATGATGTAATATTATCGGGTAATTTATAATTATGTATTAATTAGGTAGTCAATTATGTACTGTAAAATTCGCCCATATTGTCCAGTTTATATAGTAAGCTTGTAAAGTATGGAAACGTGATAAATTATCTGATACGGTTTGTTAACACGTCGATTTTTAATTATTAAAAGACATATTTTTGTGAAAAGTTCAATTTTTGAGCATCAACTGTTACTGAGTTATGACGTTATCGAACCTTTTTTAAATGGCAATCCCGCTTTTTTCTTACTGTGATTGGTACATTATTTATTTGTCTAAATGACATCGGAAATATTGTTTGGCCTTACATAAGATAAAAGGTAAATGGTTTCATGGTAGACCTAAATCTGCATTTTTACCTGAAATCAAAAAAATTTTCCCATATGGTAGCAAATTTCTCCCAAACTTTAATTTTATTTAGCTTATTAAGAAATATTTTGATAATACATTATACCGACTATGAGACGTCACTTAATCAATCTTTTATCAATTGCCCATAAAAAATAAATATGATGTAGCGTCCGCGTGTTATCTGCTGTCCAGTTCTGCCTAGTGCCTGGGATCCGGTGTACGGACGCAGGATTAAAAGTAGTTATTATATGGTAAAAGACCAATGCGAAAGGACGTTTCAGCCATAACTATTATTTTTCGAATTTTGTTATAAAACATATCAAATGATAGTGTCCAAGTAGGTACTATACGTCAGATTTTTGCTCCAAAAAAATCATCAAACAGTGTTGTCGGAAATTTATTTCGTTTCGCGTTACATTATAACAGCTCTTGTTATCTCAATAAAGAATTGCACATAACTTGTTGCAATAACCCCATAGTGAAATAAGTGTTACAAATTCCGAAAGCGCATAAAATTTTGCTTCCAATAATAGTATTGGGACGGTGCTACCCCTAATACCATCTACCCTCATACGACTATAATATCAGAAATTGGCGCGCCGTTCGACTAAGAAGTGACATTAAAGAACATAACTCATGCTAAACTTATTGCATAACTTACCTAAGTACCTTGCAGTACCCTTGAACGTTCGGAGATTTGCTCCACGGCGAACAACCCTTAAATGACGATAATGTCCGTTTGCAACCGTCCCCGCCGGCAATCATATGTCGGTTGGTTGTTGCAGGGAAATGTTTATAACTTTTGCAAATATTGTTGCATAACTTTCTATCATATATCAAATTGTAGGTAATGACGATAATGTCCGAATGGAACCAGTACAACAGGCAGTGAAATATCCAGTGGCTGCTGCAGAAAAATGTTTATAACTTTTGCCAATATTGTGGCTAGTTACACTAAGCTCACTACATAGCACCATAAAGAAGTGTTACACTTCTCTATTTTACAATACCGTTGGTTGCAAATTGTGCTTAAAATAAATTATTCTTAACTGTTTACCATGTTAACAGTAAACAACGAATAACCAAACTAACGGTGCAGTGGTACCCAATGCTATTCGATAGTAAAATGAAGTTTTGAGTACGGAAGTTTTCGAGTCAACAGCAGAATTTATCGATTGCTCATGCTTCGTTTATTTTGTTGTAAATTTAGTCATCCAGATGCAGAATAAATTTGTCGGTAAATTACCCCAACAGTTCGCTCGGCCAACTGCTGTTACTTTGTATTGAAGTTGTGTAAAATTTGAACCGATGAAAACGGAAAATCGACGCTGACAGTAAACTGTATTAATTGCGTTTTGAGTGCCCTTCATTTGCATGTGTTCTGCGTCACTTTTTTGTTACTTTTTTCCAAATCAATTGTTAAAAGCGTCGACTTCGACAGTCAAACGCTTTGTAGCCCCAGAATACAAAATTTAAAAAAAAATTGTTACGTATTGTTGAAGGTTTCTCTAATTCCTTTGTGTAAGATAAGTGCATAAAGAGCATAAGAAACAACTTGTGACATTTTGACTGCACTGATTACGTCATTAGTAATAACTAAAAGTACACAAATATTGACATAATCAATTTTTGTTTTGTTTTTTGATCTACAGTTTGTCGAACCTTGCGTGAGTTTCACTTTTTATTGGATAGCTTTTAAGTTTTAAAGGGTTTAGCTGTCATTATAATGTATTATACAATTTTTAGTAACGCATTATTGTTTGGAGAGTATCAAAAAGCATCAAAAAGTGACACTTGAGCAATCGATATATTCTGCTTCTATGGCCTGGATAAAATTTTAAATGATTTCAAACGTCATTTACATTTGGAGGAAACAATTTAGTATGCCTATGCCTGGCATATAGAGAATTTTACTTTTGTTATTATCAGTTTGCGCATTTGGTTGTCTATAATCCATTCCACAATTATCAAATCGATCAACCGATGCAGTAAAAAAGTGGGATTTATTGCAATGGAAATACCTATGTATTTAACGTAGGTAGTTTGCAATAAAACTTCCAAAACTCTACATAAAAAAGAAATGTGATAATATACTTGCTATAAAAAGAAAAGTTATGCTAACGTTAACACAAAGATTCTGGTCTGGAAGAAGTCAACATCAACTTCGAACAAAAGTTGTTAAAACGAATGCTTCATTCTAACGGTTACAGCGGAAAAGCCACTGAAGATAAATTATTATGGCGAACAGAAACATCGGCAATTTTCGGTAGAATTTCTGGGGCGAAATTAAACCAAGAGGTTAAACAGTTTAAAACGTGAATGGTGAAGGGGCGAGCGCGGCATCGAATGCCGACCGCAAACGATGGTTATTTTAAGGGTCTTGTTTGTTTGTTATCTTGTCGGTGGCAGATAGTTGAAACTGTATTACTTTGACCGCAGGCAACCCTTAGTTTTGTGTTAAAACCGGAAGGGTTCGGAACGAGTCATTTTCGGGTCGGCGGAATTAATTTTCCCCACCACTCACAGCCAGTTAAATAGATACTTTAAAACTCAAAATATTACTTTTTACTTTTTCCTGTTATATATTTGCATTGTTAGGCAATCTATATGTTTTCATTTGATACCATTTATGTATTATTTAATAGAAAATAGCCAGATAAAAGGCAATTTATGTTGAATTTGTTGATCATCATTATTGGAAAATTGTCAGAAACACTACACATCAAAAAACAACAACAAAAGCTACATCCTCAAATGCTCATATCATACATCACTATCAAGTATAGCAGCACAAAACGGAAGGGGGAAGAGCTTTCTAAATTTAAATTAAATTTTTGCATCCTCTTCGATATGACAACCTTCACTTTTGATAAAAAGATTATATATTTTTTTCGATGGTGGTATGGAATTGAACATTTAAATAAAGTAAGGAAAAGTTGCTATAATCTCTTTTATTGTTGCTTTTCTAAGAATAATGTTTAGGAAGATAAATGTAGTTTTGGTAATAGGTACTGCTGTAAGTTATAGCATTTTTGCTTAGTTTATAACTTCCATATTTTGCTATAGCAACTAAATTTTGTTTGTTGTATAGAACTGTACATTTCTTCTCTCACAAATTTATCACATCATATTCTTTAATGAATTCAACCATGCTCAAATTTATTTGCATTACATCAGACAATTTTCAAGAAAAACAGTTGAAAATCGTATTTATTAGTGACTGAGAAACATGGATTATGTGAATAAGAATTGAATAGATTGATTTAATAGATTTATTTTTAATACGAAGTGGTGGATATGAAAATCATAGATATCTTTTCTCTTTTTGTTTTAAATACAAATACTATTATTTTTTGACAAAATATATTGTACTTTATAATTTGTGTTATTCATAACGCGAAGGAATAAAAGTATGAAAACCCACTAAATTTTCTCTTTTTTTAATTTTGTGTTTTTTCTATTTAGGGTGTATTAAATGTCTACAATAATGTCACCCTGTATAAAGAAAGCTCCTAAATTTAGGATGTCTCTTGTTACATTTTCTGAAAAATAACAATTAAAAGTTGTAAAATATACATAATTCAGGGAAACGTGGATAATGTGAATGGATAGTGCATAGGCATTTTGGATTGATCTAAACAAACAATATCATGAGGTTTTCAAAATAGGTGAGATCAAAATGTCAAAAAATGTTACTTTACGCAGGTTCCTAGTGGCTGAACACAACTTCCTAAAATCTTCAAAATTAATGTGTTTATCAGAAGTGAGTTTATAATAAAGTGGTGTTTCCGGGCGTCCAAACCGAATTTAAACGAAAACGTAAAACATGAATACATGCGATTGGCGAAACTTTTGTGTCAGGATTCGTGTCTACACCAAAGAAATGTATCAAAACCACCTATTTGGAAAATACGTATAATTTGCGAAACAAAACTATTTTCAATTTGTTTTTTTCGAAAAATTAACACTACAGAATTGGAGTAGGTATACAACCGATGAATTCAGAAAATAAATACCGTTACTACATTGGAAAAGTACAACCAAAGCAATTCAAACATATGAACAACAAAAATGAAGTATGCCTCTGAAACATTGCTGTATATGATCCTTATTGTTGGTGGCTAATTCGATTATTTCTCGATTATTGATGTCTATTTTTTTGTCTTCGGGTTCAGGGGAACGCGCTGAACCGGCCTCGCGCCGGCCCTGCATAAGGGAAAGAGTGCTATGCATTAAACATAAGCACAAAATACAAAAGGGGGGCAGCTGCCTCGTCTTCCCCCCCCACCTGGATACGACCATGAGTACTATGATACAAACTTCTCATACCGATAATTGAAAAAAGTACACTTGATAAGAATGAATAAGTATTTAAAAATTGGCAAAAACAAAACTACTTTATGTTGGAATTCTTAAATTCTTAGTGTTAAAGATCACCCATTAAACACCGGAACCCTAAAAATCACTACCTTTTTCTTTGATAAACATATCGAAATACTGTAGTCGACAATTCCTATAGTTTGGGAATTCATATAAATTCCCATGTTTGGAAATAAATTGGGTTATTTAAAAAATATCTGTCGTTGACGTCATCAGAAAAAGCAGTTGAAGGCTGAAATTATATTCGATCCAACATCATTGTATGCAGGTAATGAAATCTTTCTCTACACTTAGGGAACTAGTGAACTAGTAAACTAATTTTGTGTCGGATGAATATCTTTCAAACTCATTATTATCAAATAATAAATTTATTCATCATTAATTCATTCCACATGTATTATTTATTATAATTTTCATCCTATGCTATTTGCTATTTGCCAGCCAGCCCCAGCCTGGCCTGTAATGAACACTTTTCGGCGCTAGCCACGAAAATGCATCGATTCGGTTTGACGTTTATGATTAAATCCTCAACGGATTTTATTTATCAAAAGCCAATATGTCAGCGATTAGTCATTAGAAACGGGTGATTTTCTTGGATATTGCGATGGATCAGTGATGAGATGCAGTAGGTTAAAGAAGTAATTTATTGTAACGAACTGTTGTATGATATATACATATATGAATTGACAAATATATATTCTTGTTATTAACGTTTCTATATCAACATTTTATATTTATACATTAGTATATTAGGTAACTAGATATTAACTGAACATTATAATATTTTATCTCCAACACGCCCCCTTAATGTGAAGAATACATTCCTAATTTTTCCATAAGATAATTATGTTTTTGTCTTGAGAGCGATTTGGTAAAAATATCTGCTACCATTTCCTGTGTTGGTAAATGATCCAATTCGATATTTTTATCTGTTAGCACCTCGCGTATAAAATGGTATTTAATATCTATGTGCTTTGTCCGATGATGATATACTGGATTCTTGGAAAGCAGTCCTGCTCGTCTATTGTCGTTAAATATCTTCAAATTTTTAATTAAGTTGTTAAATCCCATTTCTTCTAAAAATGATTTGAGATATTTAGTTTCTTTAGCTCCTTCAGTGATGGCCATATACTCTGCCTCTGTTGAAGATAATGCGACTGTCCTTTGTTTTCTGGATTCCCAGCTAATAGCTCCGGTTCCAAGCTTGAAAACATACCCAGTATATGATCTTCGATCTATTGAGCATCCACCCCAGTCAGCATCCACATAGCACGTCAAATTTGCTTCCTCCGATTTTCTGTAGTTAAGCTCAAAATCAATAGTTCCTTTCAAATATCGGAGAACACGTTTTGCAGCTTTCCAGTGGGTGGTATTGTTACAGTCTAAAAATTGACTTAACACACTTATTGTATGAGGAATATCTGGTCTTGTTGATGTAGCCAAATAAGATAAGTGCCCCAATAAGTTCTCTGTAAGGTTTTTGGTCTTCTTTCAAGTTATTTTCTTGATTATCCTTACTTAGTTGATGTCCAACTTCCAATGGAGTGGCGACTGAATTACAATTGTCCATTCCAAAACGATGAAGTATATCGTTGATGTACTTTTTCTGTGAAATTGATATTCCTTCTTTGTTTTGGTTGATTTCAATCCCTAAACAATATTTTGCTAAACCAAGATCTTTGATTTTAAAAGTTTCCTTCAGTCCTTTAATAATTTCTTGAGTCCAAATTGTACTATTTGATGCAATTATAATGTCATCAACATATACCAATAATAACATTATGTTATTGTTTTTACGTGCCCAATATACACACGGATCAGCGTGTGTGGCTTGTAGACCCAATTCTTGCAGTCTTTTCTTTAAAGTAGTATACCATTGTCGTCCTGATTGACGTAGTCCGTAAATAGCTTTTTGTAAGTGACATACCTTTCCTTCACGTTGGATATCCTTTAACATTGATTTTGCACATATAAAAACAGGTGTATTTTTATCTTCACGATGGATTATTTTTCGTAACATTTCTTCCAATAGATCAGGCATTTCCATATATACCTCTTCTTCGAGATTTCCGTTTAAATAGGCTGTTTCTACATCAAGTTGATGCAACTTTAAATTATAATGAGCAGCTAATGCACATACCAATCGTAGTGAATTCACCCTAGCTACAAATGTCTCATTATAATCCATTCCAGGTCTTTGTGTAAAACCTCTAGCAACAATTCTTGCTTTTCTACGAAGAAGTGAACCGTCAGGTCCATACTTATTGGTTAAAATAGTACGACAACTAACAATGTTCTTTCCTTTTGGTTTAGAAACTATTTTCCATGTTTTATTTTCAATAAGACTTTTTATTTCTGAGTAGATTGCATTTTGCCATTCTTCTGTATTCTCTCCCTTCAGCGCTTCTTTAACAGAAATTTCTGATAAATTTGCGATGATGTTTTCTGTGCTAATCTCATGATCGCTGTCGTCTTCTTCTCCATGATTTTCGACTTGCAATTCCTTATTATCTTTAGTATTTTCTACACATATTACTTTTTCTTCAGTTTTATCAGGAACAAGCTTATATTCTTTCTTCGGTCTGCCCTTTCTTTTAGAACGTATTATACGAGGCCTTCCCGGTCCTCGTTTCATTCTTGTGTTTTGAGCTTCTATTGTTTCTTCTGAATCAATCATATCAGATTCTAAGTTATTTAGAAGTTCAGCTGCAGGTACATGATTTGGTTTACTTAACGAATCATTAACGATTGTTATTGTCCTGGTTTCTGGCTCAATAACATTGCGTCCGTTTATTGTTGAAGATGTAATAATGTCTTCGGGCTCTCCCTGCATGTAAAAATCTTCGATGAAACGTACGTCTCTAGCAGCTACAACTCTATGCTCATTAGGTAACCAAATTCTATAAGCTTTAGATTCTTCAGAGTAACCTACTAAGATTCCTTGTTTACTTCTTGAATCGAACTTTCCTTTATTCGGAGTCTTGTCAAGCATAAATGCTTTTATTCCAAATGTCTTCAGATAACTTAATTTAAGTCTTTTCCTTGTCCAAAGTTCATATGGTATCTGTCCGTTTAAGGATTTTGTTGGACAACGATTCCGAATATGATTTGCAGTTGCAACAGCTTCTGCCCAAAAAGATGATGGGACCTCTGATTCAATGATCATACATCGAGCCATTTCAACTAAAGTCCTATTTTTCCTTTCAGTAACTCCATTCTGCTGCGGTGTATATGGTACCGTCAATCTTCTTTTAATTCCTTCGGCCTTCAGATAATCATCAAAATCCTTTTTCACGAATTCTTTTCCATTATCCGACTGAATATGTTTAATACGATTGCCTGTTAGGTTCTCAACCATATTTTTATAATTCTTGAAAGCCTCAAGTGCTTCTCCTTTATTACTTAAAAATTTTGTTTCGCACCATCTTGAATAATCATCAATGAAAGTTATAAAGTACCTTGCCTTACCATGCGATTCCTTGCGCATTGGACCACACAAATTTGTATGAATATTTTATAACAAACTTGAACATTGCTTATGCTTGTTCGCAAACGGTAGTGTCGCTAGTTTACCTCGTAGGCATGTACTGCAGTTACGTGGTTCATAATTACCATTAAGGTCAGAAATAGCACCCATTTTACGTAAATTAATTACATCTTTGTAATTTAAATGACCTAATTTGTTATGCCATGATGACATATAATTATCTTGGCGTACACTATTTGCGAATACTTCGGTTTTGCGAATGAAATAGAGATCGCCTCTGCGCTGCGCTGTAAATTTTACTTTGCCATTTTTATCTCTTATGACGGCATCATTGTTCCTAAATATGACTTCATCATTTTTGTCTGTAATTTTTGCTACTGATATTAAATTTGTGCGTAGTGTCGGGACGTGCAAGACATCAGAAAGTTTGATGGATCTGTTTTCACAGTCATTTCTTGCTATAAATTTTAAAGTTCCAATTTCAGAAGTGTTAACAAATGAATTATCAGCCAAATTTATTTTTCCATCATCAGATTTTTCCAAATAAATAAAATTCGCTTTGTCGTTGCAAAGATGGGTTGTACATCCGCTATCCAAACACCATGAATTTTTCGAAATATCTGATGTTAATGCGATAGCTTCAGTTATCGATGCATTGACAACATACGAATCTTGGCTCTGATTTTGATTCATTTTCTTCCTATCTTTATGCCAACACTGATGACTTTTATGTCCAAATTTATTACATATACGACATCTGTCATTTTGTTGTTGATTTTTATTACAACTACTGTTAGTTTTGTTGTCAAACTTACTTTTGTAAAACCGTTTCTTAAACTTTTCTCTGGTTAAAAGTGCTCCATCAATGCTATCTTCATCTCTGTTGTGAATCTTAGATTCATATTCCTCAAGAATTTTTATTTTTAGCATTTCTGGATCTGGAAGGTCATCTCTAGTTTCAATGGCACATCTAAAATTTTCAAAATTACTCGGCAGGCTATATAATAGTAAAATTGCTAACATATCTTTATGAATTATGACTGACATAGCCGCAAGCTTGTCAACAGCGTCAAAGAATTTCATGATATGTTCTCGTACATTACCATTTAATCTCAACTTCTGCAGTGTTAGTTGCTTGAGAAGAGTTGCCTTTCGCGCCGGTCCTTTCGATGCGTAAACGGATTCCAGTTTTAACCATAACTGCCTTGAAGTTGTGCATCCTCTTGCATGTTGCAATTCGATTGGACTTATTGATAGTATTATATCGGATCTTGCCTTGTGATCTGCTTGCACCCATGCTTCTTCTTCTGCTGATGGTTTTTCATCGTCGCTTGATGCTTTCGGCTTTATTTTTGTTCCATTTACGTAGACCCATGCGTCGTTTTTGATCAGCACGGCTTCAATTTGCAAACGCGATGTATCGTGATTATCCTTCGTTAACAGTTCTATTCTGGAAGAGTATAACGCCATTTTCACGTTACTTTTTATTTCTTCTTATCTTCTTTTTGCTGCCGAATTTTTCAAAATTCTTCTCTGATCTCATGCGCAGACTGGGCCCATAACCTCTTGGATATTGCGATGGATCAGTGATGAGATGCAGTAGGTTAATGAAGTAATTTATTGTAACGAACTGTTGTATGATATATACATATATGAGTTGACAAATATATATTCTTGTTATTAACGTTTCTATATCAACATTTTATATTTATACATTAGTATATTAGGTAACTAGATATTAACTGAACATTATAATATTTTATCTCCAACAGATTTTATTACGATATTGTTGTGTAGGATAAAAAATTATGTGTGCACCACACCCAGAAAGTGGTTTTCCGGGCCTCCAGAAGTGCCCTCTTCTCTCGCCCCGAAAAAGAACCACTTTCTCCGCTTGGTATACAATATAGTATGGCAAGACATACTACATACCAAGATATTATTTTCTCGTCAAAACTGAACCGCATTAAGAAATCACGTAGTAGAAAAGTAGACAAAAGTATTTTTTGCGGGGCATTGGCGACATCATTTCGACGTAGACATTATTTTACGGCCTTAAAATAACATGTTTATTGTCCAGCCAGTTATGGCGTTCCTTAGTTTTAACTTTACATTTTTTCAACTAAAGAAGTTATTAAATTATAATTAACCCAGGTGAGGATAATTTTGGAAAAACACCTCCCCAATAGGTGTCACGATGAGTGTGTTTAATTCAATACTCGGATTGCAAGTCCAGAAGTGACAAAGAAAACCTATAAATTTCTACATTACTACATTACATTACTGACGAGTTTACGTAATAACCATTTTCCCTTGAATTTATACATCTGTATGAGCTGTTTAGCAATAAACATTTAGCGATTACTGGTTACCAAACTTCCATCTAGTCCCAATAGGTGTCACGACGGGTTTGTTTAATTCGAAACTCGGATTGCAAGTCCTGAAGTGACAAGTAAAACCTATAAATTTCCACAGCCTCTGTAGCTCAACTGGGAGAGATGTCAACCGGATATTGAAGGGTTCCTGGTTCAAATCCAGGCGGGGGTGTTTTTCCAAAAATTATCCTCACCTGGGTTTAATATCATTCGCTTATTTTTAGTTGATTCTACATTACTGACGAGTTTACGTAATAACCATTGAAAACACATTTATTTTTGCTTTCCTACAATAAATTGAAATACCACAGAGTATTCCACATATTTTCAATTACTTCTTATAAATATAATATTCCAATTAAAGCTTATTAAAAACCATAATCTAAGAAAAGTGATCAGCAATGAATAAAAATCGATCCGCCACTTTATATTAACAAACAATGACGATAAAATGTAAAACTAACTGCATTGGTATCGGCAAAAAATCACAGAAAAAGGAATAATATAGCAAATAAAAATCGTTCAAAAATGAGTCTATAATTTTCACATTTAGTTTGAATACTAGTTTATAATACTATAAGAGACATACAATAAACAATGGATTAATGTTAAACCTAGACGATTATATTAAATTCTATATTTATTTAAAAGCACTCCATTTAGGGGTGAAATATAACAAAAGCACAACATGATTTATACTGGATGCTTAAATACATGAAGCCTAAAGAAAACGAAAGCTCCGCAATAATGTTTTAAGATTAAGGCGAGGCATTAATAAAGGTATTAATTAGGACCTGATTAAACGGTTCTCGCTTCCAAAATCTTCAAAGAAGCTATTGATTAATAAATTCGCGGGTGAAATTAATTAATAATTTAATTAGTAAATTGAGTTTCTTGCACACCTGGTTCCCTTTGATTAATAACGCGATCTCTCCGTCTAAAAAGGTTCACCTTAGTCAGCTTGAATATACAATTTTCAGCTGCATAGTGGTGCCTTTATGTGTGGCAGTAGAGCTGGAATATTACTGGCGAATTGAGTCGATATAGTGCGGTGGGTAAATTTAATTTTGTAGTCCAACACAATTAAGCTAAATAATTAAACTTAATTAATTTTCAGACCTCCAGTGTCTAAAGTAAGTAAATCATTTTGTTTTTAATTTGCTTACAGCCTCGTGCTATCAAAGCCGACATCTAGCACAGCCAGACGCAGACGTCAGCATAATTCCCATGTTTTATACACATTTAGTTGTATAGTAGTCATAAATGGTACGCAAAAGGTTTAAATATAGTTACGAGATTAGACCAAATTATGACCTTTGCCCTTTTTAGTAGTTATATCCAGGATTGCAAAGAAACTAATAAATAAAAAGGGAGCAGATACCTGATGGATCAGAATTATCATCAATATCAAAAACAAAAAATCTGATGTGGCCAGGCTCATAACTTTATCATACAATATATAAAATTAATAGTTTAGCTGCATGAGATTCTATTTGATCGAGATCGATCGTGTCTGCATTAAAATAAAACAAGTAGCCAGGATTTGACAGGTATTTTGATTGATAATATTGACAGTAGGTATTGTTAAAGAAACAGCGTTTGACACTACATACTGCCAGAATGTAAATATTTGTCGAAATCCCTGGCTAATATAATATATAATAATACCCTGGCTAACTAAGTTTTAATTCCGACACGAGAAGAATTTGCTCCTGCAGCTAAACTATTCATTTTACCAAAAAATATCATAGACATAAATTATGCAGAATTTCCTCTACTTTAATTTATTATTTACCCATTTTGACTAAATTACGGAAATGGCAGCTCATTTGCAAAATCTTTGAAAAATTCTTAGAGGAAACATCTAGTTCCTTTGGACCCTTTTGAACCAAAAGCTTTTCACCTCTAAGTTTGGTCATAAAACTTCTAAATATGAACTTTCGTCCCGATACCTTTAGTAGTTTATCCGGAATCGTCACCACAAAAATCGGGTAAATACACACATACACACAGACATACACACACACACACACACAGAGAAATTTTTTCGTACCTTGGTCAAAAATGATCAGGGGATCCAAAAAGAGCTATTTCCGCTAAATCTCATTTTGTTTTTTTGGCACGATTACAATAATGGGTGATCTAAGATGATTGAGGATAGTTTGAATTTCTCGCCACAGTTTTGAACTTATTTAGTGTTACTAAGATGGTATGCGTGCAGGATACAGGTTATGATCGCTGTCACATACCATAGTGGACTCGTCAGTAAGGGTTACGTTCCTCTGTAACAATATTTTATCTGTTCGAGCTTTAATTCGTTATAAATACTATATTTATTTTATTTCATTTAAGATATGAGCGATGATGATGAGATCAGGATTTTATTATTTGTTATATTATTTTGATATTGTATTTGATAATTTATTTTTAGATTTTAAAATATGCGGTCTCGCTAACGTTTATATTCATGTACAATGTCTTTATCAAGAATAACTAAATTTCCAAACCCTTAATTGTTTCAATTTAATATACCTAATTATAATCAGAAAATGAATCCCTTTCCAAGAAACAACACATACGCCACTGGTTCAAAGAAACAGCTATCATTTGCAATCATTGCCAACATCACACTTATTTAAATTGGCGGGAAATTCAACCTGTCCTCAGTCATTTTAGATCAGTCTTTATCATACTGCGTATGATAAAGTAAAAATTTAGATTCTAAGTAAAATGAGGTATATGTAATTTTGCCATAATGAATTTACAAATTGGTGCATTAACACGGAAGGAGATGCGTATAGTATTGAACCGCAACACAGTGGCTAGAAAACCTGAAAACTTGTTCAAAACTCGTAATGAATTTAATCTTTGAAACACGTTAGGTAAGCATGCTTATTAGGGCGGTCCAAATTTATACTTTGCAATTTTTTGTTTGCTTGAGGGTAACGATCCCCCAAATTGAGAAAAATCGGTTAACATTAACACGTGTCCCCGAACACCTCAAATTTCACATTCCTAATACATTGGAAATTGTCTTTTTTCCTTTTTCTTATTTGTCATCACCCCCACCCTCCCCGGCAGTACCGTAAATTAGGCAAAATCTTATGTGGCGTGTTTTTTTTATATATTTTTGGCAGAAATTGTTATTAATGGATTATTGGTATGCTTTTTGTCATTTATACAGTAACATGGTTTTATGAAGTTATCCTCCAATGAAAATGGAGTCATTTATCCCAATGATTTACAAACTAGTTTGAAATTCTTTAATCAATTACCATTTGCTTAAATATAATTATAAATATACAATGTTACGGATACATTTTTGTATTCCTCTTTGAAGGTTGTTATTATTAGATTATTGCCAGGTTTTTGTCATTTGTAAACTAATATACATTCTAAACGCGAAACGTGAAAAAAAGGAAAAGGAATGCTTTTGTTCAATGTATTTTAAATGTGAAATTTTATGTGATTGGTGGCACGTATTCACGTAACCCATTTTTATCAAATTTGAGGGTATGTTTTCCGGAAGGGAACCGATTGGTGGATCAGTGGCCTGCAGCAAACAGTTTTGCCCAAAAAGTGTAGATTTTTTCCGGATTCAAGAATGCTCTTATTTAAAAATTAAAATTGCTAAATCAATATGGAGACACAAACTGTAGAAACGACCTTATTTATATGAAACTTATTTCTTTCAAAATGGCCACTAACAATGTAAAAACACTCCGATTTACACAGGCCTGTCAAATACGATTATTGTAGTTCGAAGAATTGCCGTAAACTTTGTCCCCAGCTTTATGGCTGGGTCCCATCTTTATGATACTGAAGGTTTTGGACATTGTGCTCTCAGATACCACTGTAATCCTTTCTTCCACTTCTTCCAAACAGGTGTCGCAACCTTCCAGAGTTCTAGAGTTCTTGGTATGCTCAAAAACCTTGAACGTCAGAATGGTGGGAGTCTGTCATCTGTGCTGCTGCGTAGAGATGTCACACCAAGCAAAATGCACCTTATTCTGTCCTTACATGCCACACTAATGACTACCGAAAAATCGGTAAAAAGTGGTAGCTCTGGCTGTCATAAAGTTGGGAGTTGTGCGGTACTAATGAAGAGGGCAAGAGAAAGAAATAAACCAACCAAGTAATCAGAAACAACAACAATATAAGTTGAGGTTTGCCACAATATATTATAATTTAGTAACCTATTTATATTTTTGACGTAAAAAATCTTAAATCCAATATCACATTCCTCGTAAATTATCCGACTCTTATATTATATGACATATTTTATTAATGTCAATTCCAAATGTTACGTATCACTGGGGTTTGAGTTAGCCATTAGAAACGAATCTTTCAATTTATGTAAATTTCTTATTTTGCCTCACAAGAAAATTATATTGCATTTCATATAAATGCGGATAACATTTTCATGCCATTTGAAACCTTAGGTTCGACAGGACTGGAATATGTAACGTTTCTACTACATAATCTCAAATAAACGCAATAACTACCAAAAAAATAACCACTTATTTTCTCACTAAATCATACCGAAATGTTTTACGTTTGTCACTATTGATAAAAGTCATTAAGTAGGTACTTACTCCCAAGAACAATATCCATTGCAAAACAAATCTTCACACTACTTTCAATACAGATAAAACCGTTCATGCTCATTCTACTAGCAACCGAACTTCCTCTGTTGATTTTTGTACCTTAGTACCATAATATCTTGGTTAGGTTTTCGTTTTTCAAAGGCATTTAAAAACTAATCGTTTTGTCGAAAACTGGACAAATGTAATCATAACATGATTCAAAGTGGGTGATTCTTCTAGATTTTATATTCCGTTATGTATCTAACCATATAATCAGAATTTGTTCCTAAAGAAATTTGGGGAACTAAGCACAATGAATGTTACAGTGTTAATAAAAATAAGATTGCTAAGATATGCCAGTTTTAACAATTTGTAAATCCAGCGCCGCCACCAAATATAATCACGAAATACGCTGAAATAATAAGAAATTATTGTCGACCACAAATCCTCATATTTTTAATGTCGGTAGTAAAGGGGTTTACAAGTAAAGCACTGAAAGTAGGGACGAGAAATTCACCTCTCGCGGATGTGTCGTTGTGTGACCATGAGGTCCAAGCTGTTGGATAATTTGAATAGTTTGGATAATTTGGATAGTAACGAATTTATGTGTAACAACGACATGAAAATACGTATTTTTTAAATGTATATCAATTTGTCTACGTAAAAAATAATGCATGCTTGAAACGAGTACATCTCTTATTTCACGCTACAATTGTTGTGAGTATTGTAGCGGACTAAGCCGGGCGCAGCAATTACGTTAACAGTGGAACCGAATTGCATTTAGGTAAAATGAAATGTTTTAAAATCAACTAACACTTCACTGAATGTGCAGCGCTTTTTCAGGACCTACAATCCAAAATAATCTGAAAGCTTTGCTGTAATTATTGGGCCGCACAAAACTGTTCAATGAAACAATTAACAAACCTTTCTTTTAGTCTAGGAGTCCATTACGAACGACGTCATTTCTGGAGTTAAAAAAGAATGAACTGTGTGATTACTTGCACAGTGCCCCCTCATAATATAGAGGGTGTTATTTCACGTGTTAAAAGTTCATATAAACATTCGGCCAATTAGATACCGTTATCGAGATAATTATTGTTTGGATTTTTCAGAAGTGAAAAACATAAGACTGCTAATCGAAACGGATTTATTATAATTTGTATTCTATTTATCTCTAAAAACTAAAGTGAATTGACTCATTCATAATATCTCAAAATGTGTATAAGAAAAGGCTTCTAAAAAACGATTTTCGAATTAAAAATTTTCAAAAAGCCATTTTCTTTTTAATTTTTCACATAAAATCAATATCATTAGCAGGACAATATTTATATGCTTTTTGATACCTTGAAATTTCAAGCATATTACAAAATATAATTTTACCTACACCATATAAAACATTATACTTAAATAAACACAGTTAAAATTCAGATATATAATTTAAAACGAATCATAAGATGTCCTGTAAATGATTACTTAATATTGTTCTTATTCTAGATACAAAATTGAATCAACAAATTCGAACAAATCCGGTGCCAAAGGTTTTGTAAGAGTATAGCTTTACGGTGGCAGAACTCAATAAAACAGAAAGAAAATACCACATCCGCGTAAATTATGAAAACCCGATAATATCAAAATATGTTGTATCCCTTCGCACTCAACTACATGGTGATTTATAACTATTGATGGAAACTAATAATAAAAATAGCTGTGAATGGAAAACAGTAAACGAAAGCATCAAAAATATCCATAATTTGTACATCAAAGTTACGAAAAATGCTCATATCGACATATTGGGCACAGATGGACGCTACTTCAAATATCGGTCTGTTTTTCATCATTATCATCATTTAAAATAAACTTTCATTATTATTTATACTACATTTATATTATTATTTTAATTTAAATCTGTTGGCTACCGGTTTCGTCCTTTTGGGCACAATCAAACCAACCCAAGGCTGTAAAATGGCAAAGTTCAGACACTACCATTACAAATAACGAAACAACACTTACGGCCAATGAATTAACTTTATATTTTAACGGAAAGCCAGTCATTGGAACAGACAAAAGTTTTGTTTCTGCACTTTGCCGCTTTATAAACATTAAAAGATGTACGTATTAGAGGTGGTTAAAGAAGGTTCCGATAATTGAGTTATAATCGGCTTCGGCGGGCCGCTCGATTTTGGCTGTGGAAACGTTAATGTTTCGACTTGAAATTTGTACATTGTATTCATTAAATGTTGTTCAATAAAAACATGAAACAAAAAATAATAATTTATGAAAAATGTTACACTAAAATGTACCCTTAAGCAAACACATAATATTCATAACTCATATTCATAATTTGGATTGTGTAAACTCTCAACCAAAATCATACATGTAAAAAATATACTTATATATACACTGTAGTATCAGCAGCAATAAGCAACACATAATACAAACACAGTTGAAACAAGAATACAATTGAAACAAGAATACAAGATCAAGTAAGCTACGTATTGCAAGATTTCAGCTCTACCCTGTCCTCCAGAAACTCAATGTATACGAGTAATACGCTCTACTCAACTGGAACGTTAAACACTTTGACCTGAAAAGATTTTCCGGCAAGATGGTGACATCTTTTGGTAATTTGTTAAACAAATATAAGGCAATATAATTCCGGCTTCTTTGATGCCTAGTCATATCTACTGCCAGTAATTGAAATATCGGTGTCAGTAACCTGATGAATATTATCTCTCCAAGTGATCCATTTCTTTGAAGATCATAGAATAATAAAACAAAAACAGACAAATTAAAAGAAAAGCACTGCTCAAAATAAAACTGGAAAACCGAAAATGTAAAATATGAATAAACACGTCAGTCCAAAATACAATAATTTAACTTCATTAATAACATATCGTTAAAAAGTGTTTGGTTTATATTATCTGATAATCAGGGGCTCAAAGGATAGTAGGTGAAGTTCGACTACAAAACAAAAATTAACCGAGTTCCAACCACCATTTGATTTTGTGGTAAAAATTATGAACGAATTGAAAATGTTAGACATCTGTTGATAGATTGAAACAATAAAAACTACCTTTATCCTTTATCCAATTTAACTGTTTGTTTATCTTTTTATGAAACGTTTACTGCATATAAGTGGTTGATTTTGAGACTCGTGTTGATTAAATTTAATTTTACTTTGATCTTTCAAATGTCTGCAAAGTATGTTACATAAACTTTGTTTATAAACATCCTATGTTAAAGATATACGAAGTTCCAGGCAAACGGACCGAGTTTCAGAAATGTAAAGGTATACTTGGCATTGTAACTTAGTGTAATATTTGTAATCAATATTTGCGTATCCAAGCAGGTTTCTGTCTGTTGAAATAAGTTGAAATAAGTACAATTACAATTATATACAATTATTACCAAGAGTCCTGATCAAAATTTGTTGTTCGTGACCATCTGTGACAAATGTTATAAACATTTGAATTTATGAACAGTGCAAAAACTGTCAACCAACAAAACTGTTTTAATACTATTTCCATGATTTCTTTAACAGTTATGAACAAATTCGAACATTTCCTTCCTCTGAGACAAATGTTATAATCAAAAACAGTCGAGGAATACAACATATCATATATGCAAGAAACGGCAATTACAAGAAGCGGAAAATTGCGCAGATTATGATCTAATTAGATTCTATTTATTATGTTGGTCCTAATAATTATGCAAATTGACAAACCTTATGAAAACATGTTTTAGTTAGTAAACAAAACATTTTTGGACATGCATAATTTGATTGTATGTATATGCAAAATCAATGCAATTATAGAACCAGACTGAATATTGCATATTGTCTGAAATTCGTGTTCTAGAATTAATTACATTAATGTTTGCATAAAATCACGCTGTATTTCATTCTGAATCTACCATTACCAGCACATTCTGGGCGGTTATTATAGCTGTAGTTTGGCGATTCGTGCCTAGATGCCGCTGTTTATAGTATCATAAAAATAATTATATCGGCCAATGCGACCAATCTAATCAAACAGTCCATAAATATGGTAATGATCCAATTAATTGAAATGTTGAATTTTACTGGATTAGTTTCTCTCAAGCACAAAATATTTGAACCAGTTTAAAAGAATATGTCATAGTGACGCCATTTAGTTAGTACCAATAATTTTTGAAACTAAGGAATATAATAAAAAAATTATATATCTTAAAACGTCCAACTTTATTATATTATTAACGAACATTCTCTTCTTATGTACCAATCGATTTATATTATATACAGTGTGTCCACGAAAGTCCGCACCATACGGAAAACTTTTTTATTGTGTATTTCTCAGAAAATTTTATTCTTTATGAAAGTTGGCGGCTCGTATGAAACCAAAACTGCAACAGTCAAATATGTAAATTTCGGTGCTAGTGCCTTTATTTTAATTATTACTCTTGTGACATATATTAGTAAATGCCAGTGATACTAAAAGGTTCTTCTTAATCTATTTTTTAGAAATTTGAATACATTTTTTATATTTTGGTATGATAACTAATGTTTATATTGACCTGGCGCAAAAATATTCATTTTCTTGGCGCGAAGTTGTTATTTCACCCTGTAGATATTAATATGTCACACAATAACTGCTTCAGGAGCGTGACTTACCTTTTATTCGGTTAATATTAATGACTGTGGATAGGTTTATAATAGTAGTTATCTACAGCAAGCGATTCTCAAGTGGTGGTACGCGCGGTACTACCACTTATGAAGTTTTATTTTCACTGATAATATTTTAATAAAAATAACTAAAGCATCAAACATCTATTGCTTTTTGAATGAATTATGACAGACTTCCCCGTTATTAAGTTAATAACTATTATGAATATGTTAATAATGCTAATTTATTCTCTATGAACTTATTTTATTTCTACTACTTACTATTACAAAAATATATACATTAATACAAATTAGTTTATGTGCAGTAACTTTTAAAACAAATCTTACACTCCAACAAAAAGTTAAAATTGATTTAATACATGGAGTAAATAGACCGCACCGAGATGTTGCTGCTATTTTCAATGAAAGACATCCACACAACCAAATTGCCCATTCAACCATTTCCAGCATAATGAAAAAAACAGGCTGGGTCTGTTGAAAATAGCTTCAAGAAACCCCACAAAAAATATGTTGCCGAAAATGAGGAAACAAGTTTGCCAGTGTTGCAAGAAGTAATCGAGCATAAAACGACTTCTGTTCGACTGCACACAGCCAATCCAATAAATCAACAGTACATGAAATACTAAAACAAACAAGTATCACCCTCACTAAAAGAAAGAGGCTTTGACATCAGGTATGACTGTCATCTGGTTTAAGGTGCAAATGGAAGAGAACTCATTTTTTAAAATATTCTTTGGGTACACTTCTATATATATTCTTCACAAAATTGCCGATCAGTACTATGCGGTATATTGAATAATCAAATATATGGGCCTTTTTTTCGTCAACATTAATGGGGAATTATATCTTCAGTTCCTGAACAGAGGGTTGTCACCTTTTTTGGACAATTTGCCGTTAATTCAACGGGTTCCAATTGGTTCTAGCTTGATAATGATGGTGCGTCCATACACAATATAAACTCCGTCAAGAACTTTTTAAATCATAAATTTGGCCAAGGCTCGAAATTCGGATTTAAGATCCTGGCCACCTAGATCCCCGGACTTTACCCTGTTAGATTTTTTTTGTGGGGTTACGAAAAAATAAAGTATGCAAACACCGACCATTTAGAGATATAAATTATTTAGAGGAAACTATACAATATTGTATCCAGAACATTCCACCGAATTTGGTTAGTAATGCGGCCAAAGATGGTCTAGAAGAAAGTGTTTATGCATAGAACGGGACAGAAACCACACACAGAAACAGGATTAATAGATATTTAACAATTATTTCGATTTTTAGTTTTTTAATGTATATTAATGTATGTTTTTTTTAGTAATTGTTATAACATTAATAAGGGGTAAGTCAGTCATAATTAATTCAAGAAACAATAGATGTTTGATAGTTTAGTTATTTTTATTAAAATATTATCAGTGAAAATAAATTTCATAGGTGGTAGTACCCCGCGTGCCACCACTTGAGAATCGTTAGCTGTAGATGGATAACTACTACTATAAACCTATCCACAGTCATTAATATTAACCGACTAAATGGTAAGTCACGCTCTTAAAATAGTTATTATATGATATATTAATATCTACAGGGTGAAATATCAACTTCGCTCCAAGAGAATGAGTAATTTTGCGCTAGTTCTAAATAAACATTAGTTATCATACCAAAATAACAAAAAATATAAAAAATATATTCAATTTTCTAATAAATATATTTAAAGGATCCTTTTAGTATCACTGGCATTTACTAATATTTGTCACAAGGGTACTAATTAACAAAACCTGAATTATATTTGAATACAATTTTTACTTCTAAACAACATTTCCGAATAAGGTTTATCGATAATAATGAAAATAAAGTTACTTAACTCTTATCACAAATTCATATATTCTGAATCGCTCAGTATATGGCACCGAAATATACATATTTGACGGTTGCAGTTTTGGTTTCAGACGAGCCGCCAACTTTTATAAAGAATAAAATTTTCTGAGAAATAAACAATAATTTTTTTCCATGTGTTGCGGATTTCCGTGGACGTACTGTATATGCTACTACTCAACCTTCTTGACAAACGAAAACATGCCACCTAAAATTATTTTTCCGTACGCATCCTGGCCGCACGTACTGTATCCTCCGGAGCAGGCATTTTCCAAATGCTATTTTCATCATCCCTAATGTGCAATGTCAAATTTAATCAGAAACTCTTAAGCAAGACACACATCCCAAATGAAATTTCGCGCCTAGCGGTCTGAGGATCCATTAAGTTCGCTGGCAGGTTTTATAAGTCACGTTCGCGCTGAGCCAGAACCTTTACAACCCTTTAAAATAAGTAGGGGGTGCAAACGACCCGTATTAAATTATCTAGACGTAATGTTACCGGCGTTAGCGCGGCGAAACCCTCATAGCACCTCTGCTTAATAATACCGTTTAATTATACAGGGTGTTCACATCTTGAAATTTATGATATGCGTATACACGCTCTTAGATATATGAGGGTGTGGATATTTTGGCGGAGGACTGTAATTTGAAAATTTAGCTTTGATGTCTAAGTGAGCAAAGACTTCGACAATGGCACATTTATGAAATTTCAAAATGAGCACTTCTATTTTCGTAAAATAGCAATATCTTTTGCCTCTAAAACTAAAACGGTTATACCATTTTAAAATCTATATTAAATAATTTTAGATAAGTTGCCATTTAGCATACTACATGTTTTGCAATATAGCTAAACCTGAAAACGAACATTTGATGAATGTTCGTAACCGAAATGGAAAAATCTTTGGCGATGTTTAATAACAAGGTTGTCCGGCAACATTTTATCAACAAACAGAATTATAAAATACCTACATACTTAGCATGGGCATTCTAAATATTAGGCTAAAGTGGACATTTTTACGAATTTACAGAAGTGATTTTTAATAAAGTTATGTTTCTGTATTTTGGGTGCTCATAAGGTGGCCCCCATCGTGAGTACCAGCATTCACATCGGTTTATGGGATAACTCATAGTTAGTTCTATATTAGTTGTATCATTAATTATGGACTAATTATGGACTCAAAAATGTAAATAAATTAAAACAAAAAATAAATTGAATTCAATTCAAGTCCGGCAATAAGTAAGTTAGATAAGTTAGAGTTGTTAAAAAACTTTAAAACACGGGTATCTTAATATTTCAAATGTCTTTTTGGCATCATTTTGATGACACAAATGTTATGTATGCTATGTACTATATGTAACCATGTTTTGCTGGGACAAAAGTAGGACTGACTGTATAAGTGTCTGTTATTTAATAATCGGAAGCTGTGTTCGTATTGATTTTAAAAGTTACATCGTTTAAAAAAGTGTGGGTCTGATACAAACTGTCTATGCTATTGTATACAATCCAACATGAATGTAATATTTGCGCCTTATTTCATGTTTTTGGTATAAGTTCAGGGCCGCATCTTGGGTTTTCCGGCCCCCAGGCACACCTGAAACTCCGGGCCCTTAATCGTTTATGATACTAGGACCAATAAAATAATAAAAATATTTTAAAAGAAAAAAAAATCGAATTTTCTTAAATTGTTAATTTTTATTAAAATTGGTAATGAAAATATGATATTTTACAAACCATCATCTTAGTATGGGGTTTTTAGAAAATCCTTGTCTAGTTCTCCAAGCGCGTTTAGGTTTTACTCCGAAAGTGTACCGCGGAAATATTTTTTCCAGTTTAAAATAAAAAATGAACCCTCGGCATTGCCGACTGGTCGTGTTAGAAATAATCTTAATCTCAATGTTAGGAGAGGTGGATTAAATTTTGTTATCTAAAATAAAATTTAACTTCTGTGAAGCAAATTCTATTCTCTCCGATTTTTATTAATCCATAAAACTGTTATATTTATAGCTTTGTTTGTTCATCGATTTAAATCTTTGTCAGAAGTCTATAAAATTGTTTTGTAATTTCTATATGTATGTGTGTTATTTTATTAAAACCAAAATGTTTAGAACTTCTAAAAACTCCTTTTTTGTCATTTACTGTACTCACTTAAAAGTGTTCTGCAGTTTATGTTAGAGTTTTCCTATTTTTTTGTCCTTTAAAATAACTTAAAAACTTAAAAATAACCTAGCTAAAAAAATTAACGTTAATGATAAATGCAGGATGGTCGCTTCTTTCTCGTTTATTTGAAGAGATACAAGAGTTAAATTAGGGCAAACGCATTTTTGCTGTCCAAAGCAATTTTCAGTTATAAAAAAAAATATTTTGATTTTTTTTTATTAATTTTGTAGATACATGAATATTCGTGAATGTACGTTTGTATACAAATGTATGAAAAACCACTAGTTCCCAAAATGGGTTATACATATTATTTTATCTTATTTACGCAAGTTTTGAGAAGTGAATTCCCCAAAACAGATAAAACCCTGTTGTTTGTCACATAAGAAAATAGAGCGTTTGGTACCTATATTGCGGGGCGGTTTTGAGAATACTGGACATTGTTGGAGCATTTTTGTGTCTCGCAAAGAAAGAACAGACCATTACGATTGTTTTAGAGATTTTTCCTTAGATTTTACAAAAAATCTGAAAAATTATATCAAAATACCAACGATCTCGTTTTTGTGGAACTGCACTCTTTAGGTAGGCTGAAATGTAATCTCGAATCTTGGAACTTCAATACAAAGAAGAGTGTGATCACTGACCATATGAAGTGTTATTTCATTACTGTGAAACGAGCGGCCAAAATCGTAACATGTCCTATTAAACACTCTGGCATACACACAAGTCCGTTAATTAACGGACTTCTATTAACTCCAATTATTTTTGAGCTAAAGTAGCTAAAGTAATGTTAAATTATTATTTTAAATATTTAGCCTATTTTTTCGTCAAAAGTTTAATGTTATGGAGGCTCGTCTACAAAAAACTACTGAAACCACCGAAATCATGAATAGAGAAACGTTAATTGGAATCTTTTTCCTGTCAACTTTTTAGAAAGAAATATATTGAGTGGTTACGTTTCACTTTACACACTGTGTAATAATCAGGGCTTTGAAAGATTTACAACATTTTGAAGATCAGAGTTTTTACAGACTTTTTTTGAGCATTCATCTTTACAGAATTCTAGAACAAAAGGAAAATCGTCGACTGAAAATCTTACAATCTCGAAGAATTCATAGAGTTTTTCTCTTCTAACAGTCAAGGATTTCTCATTAGTCTCGTACAATATTAGATATAGTTTCTTTTATAGCAAAAACCATGAGTTAAACTGCTAAAACTGCCTCCACTCTCTTTGGGGCACCCATATGCCAGACTACTCTAAAGTTTCAATTTGATATTCTTACTACGGTAATTTATTAATTAAGTACCTAATTATTTATAGTTTATAAAAGATTGATTTTGGTCCCTAACCGGCAGGAGCTCAAATATGAAATTCACTATTCTTGAGAAGGTAATAAATTTGTTAAGTTAGGGCCTCGCTGAGAGGAGCCTAAATCTGCTTGCAACGTTAATGAGCACTGGCATGACACTAATAAATAATGTAATGATTAAATAACTTATTTACCCAATATTTGCAATGTTGGCAATCACAACCTCAATCTCCCAAAGGAAATCAACAATAATTTAACGTGTGCAACATATTCAAAATTGAACCACTTCGCGATTATCGCTTGCTCCAGCATTCCGGTCATTAGCAGGATAGCCGGATAGCCCAACATCACTCCTCGCTTGCCTCGCGGAGAACACGCATCCGCGAATTCGCTCGAACAGCGCCGATATCCACCGACCTCTTCCAGTATTATTGTTGTTATCGTTCGGCGGACAACAGTCTGACTTGCGTCGCACGTTGGACGCTTTCGCTAGCAGCGTCGCGACGTCATTCAAACCGAACGCGTCCGGACAACCGTACAAGCCGAGCGCGAGCGTCGTTTTCGCGGACATTCAAATTGTCTTTGTGTAAACAGATTTGTACAAATAAATAAACTGTTCTTTGGTTCTTGTGGAGTGAAATTCAGATTGATCTCGCTGTTCGATTACAAGGTAAGCAAGAAATTGAGTGTGTAATCGTCAATAATTAATAAGAATAAACAATAACCGAGAGTTTCTTGGGTGTGTTGATTATACAGATTTAAATATTCATTGTAATGAGTGTCTGTGTTATTTTTTTTTGTACCGGTTTTCTAAATAGGAAGTGTTGCTGTGAAGGTTGATTTCTTAATCGTGATCGCGATTGTTTCGCGAACACCTGTAGTGGCTTTGTTGACATGTTCATGGTTTATTGTGTAGGCATTGCAATGAAGAGAAGTAATTATTATTCAACTAGTTTTACCTTTACCTTTTGCGGCTGTTTCCATTTATATAGTTCGTTTTGTTTATTGGCGATTTGTGATAACGATAAGGAATACCATTCGCGTGCTATGCAACATTTGATAATATCGTACTTCTGTGCGAGTAAAAGGACTGTGAAGTCAGAGAAGTAGCAATATCAAGGTTATTTTTTCTTTATACATACTTGTAATTTCTAGTAGTGGTATGCTTTGTTTCTCAAAACTGAAAAAGCTAAAAATGAGAATTTTTTCCAGATCTTGTGTACAATATATCCGACAAATGAATATTCGTATTATTTTATCACAGGCAAAGTTTCATTAAATTTTGGGTAAAATAAACCATATTTTCCAACAAAAGAATGGCCTTAGGTATGTCAACTGATTAGGAATAACTGCATAAATGACATCTTATCTGCCTCGATAAGTACGATAAATAATTATAAAAAGAAACTAAAATAATGTGTCACCAGGTGTAATCAAAAAGAGATTACCTGAAAAGAAACGAACGGGGTAATCAGGAGTTGGATATTGTGCATATAACATTCATGAACCCGTAAATTTCGTTCGATTTTTCCTGTTCTAAAAACTTGCAAAATTTAAAATAGTTGTTAAGTTTAAAATAGGTTATGTTATTTTCGTTTTTGTGAGTACCCACAAAAAATCCAAGTAAACATTTTCATTGTATCAAAAATAATAATTACTTGTGTTCTGGACTTGTGATTATAGAAACTTTATAATAATAACCGATTGACAACAATAGCTTTTCTATCTGTTATATTTTATTGTCCACATGTTCTGATGCATAGAAATACCGTATCCTAATTGAATTGAATTTAATTTTTCAGTTTTATTATCCTCTTTTTAAGCCAAGGTAATTGTTTCTTATTTCTTAGCAATAAAAATATTCTGTGCATTTCAACAAATACAATAAACTGCGTGATCTGTCGTGTAATTGTTCTTTTTATTGATGCAAAGTGGATATTAATATTTGAACCCGTACATAATTAATATCATTTAATAACTAATGTAATGAATTATGTACTTTTCGTTTATTTTCTTTTGACGATTGTAATACTGAGAGTTTAGGATGCGAATGATAACTAATTCAGCTGAGTCGGGAGCTCTAACCTATTGAGCTACCGAGGTCGATGAAAATTAATCATTAATGATGTCTAAGGTAATTATTTAATAAAAATAACACAAACAATTAATAAAATTATTAAGATTACTACACTCTTGTATCAAATATGTCGCCCAAAAGGTTCAACGTTCTCACCCAATGGTACTGTTTCTTCTCAAAGCTGCTGGAGGTGCTCACAAGAAACCTGTATTGTGTAGTATTTTAACTAAACAAATATTGGGAAGTCTTTCATTATGTCGAACAGTTACGGTGAATTGTATTTTGAATTCGTGATCAGGGACAAACGGTGTAGGATTATTTACTATGCAATGGGCGTCATTTTGTTTGGTTTTTTCTATTCGCTGGGTACGAATTTAACGACAAGCGTTATCCCCTGAGCCCAGACTACTTATGTGGGTCCAGACCGAAAAAATATTGCCTTCAAATACTTTGAGTACATAATTTTGATTATTTAATTACCTCCAGGGCCTGTACAAATTTTTACGAGAATTTGGACTATAGGAATTGTAAGTGCAAGGTAGTAAAGTTACAAAAAAGTGCCCTCCAGGAGTCATTGTGTTTACACAACTGGAAGCTAAGTTGCATTTTGCATATGTAAATAAGAATAAACGTGCCACAGTTCGTTTTTTCTGTTCGTGGACGACATCTAATTTACACGATGTAACACAGTATGACGTTTCAAAGGTTCTATTGGAATCAATATAAATTGAAATTCGATATATTCTACGAATACCCAGTTTCTCGTACCAGGGGTTAGTATTCAGCACAAATGAATTTATCCAAAACGCATGTTAACATTCCATTCGCAAAATTGAGATTCCCCAGTTTTAAGATTTCTAAAATCGCTAAATTCTACTAAAACCGGAACCAGTTATGATAATTATTCCTCCCTTTATTAACACCTTGTATAAAATTGATGAAATCTTACTTGACTACAAACCCATAAATGCTTTTTTGCTCTTTTTTACTTATGTCAGAAATTTTAAAATGGTAACATTATATGGTGTTACTATTGGAAAAATGTCCTCTACTGTTCTCTCCGCATCTCTCTGCCAAGTGCTGTCTTTACGGCATTATTAATACCTCTTTAACGTTTTTCTTCATTGAAAATTGGACAATGAAGACTAATTGAATCCTAGAAAAAAATTCACTTAGAATTATCTTAAGCCTTTTTATTGTTCATTAATAGGAATCAGCCCCCGTGAGTTTTACTAAAAAAATAAAAATAAATTTGTAAGCATGTCTAGTCTACGTCTTTCTTGGATGTACAGTGTGTTCCCATATTGACCTAACTATACGTATAATGGACCAAAATTTTCATTCAAGAAAAAGTAATTTTTCATTGAGAGTTTTCGATGTCCTAGACCTAAAATATGGTTGCAAAACAAGAAATTGTTAAATTGGCTTAAGAGTAAAGTTTCGGGGTTTTGACAATGTCATAGAAACAAGTTTGTTTGCATTTAATGTAATGCTAAAATATCGAATTTAAATATTTTAATATTCAATTTTAAAATGTTATCCTTCAGCCATATCGTTAGCTATTATTTTATCTTGTTGTTTGATCTTTAGTCAACATTATTATTAGCAACTATATACGGCAACTGCATTTGATCTTGTACTGTTACTAGTGTTAATTGAGGCACATCAGTGTTTACTGTCAGATTCCTTTACTTCTTTTTAATATGTCTGATGTGGTTAGGCACATGACTTTATCATACAATATTTAAAATTAATATTTTAGTTGCATGAGATTCTATTTTATCGAGATCGATCGTGTCTACATTTAAACTTAGTTAGCCAGGATTTGACAGATATTTTGATAATATTGTCAAAGAAACCAGCGTTTGACACTGTCAGAATGAACATAATTGTCAATCCTAAGTTTTAACGCAGACACGATCTCCATCAAAAAGAATTTGCTCATACAGCTAAACAATTTTACCAAACAATGTCATAGACATAAATTATATAAAATTTCCTCTACTTTAATTCATTATTTAACCATTTTGACGAAACATTTGCAAAATCCTTAAAAAATGCTTAGAGGAAACATCCAGTTCCTTTGGTCCGTTTTGAACCAAAAGCTTATCAGGTCTAAGTTTGGCCATAAAACTTCTAAATATGAACTTTCGTCCCGATACCTTCAGTAGTTTCTCCGAAATCGTCGCCACAAAAATCGGGTACACACATACACACAGACATACACACACACACAGACATTTTTTGTACCTTGGTCAAAAATTATCAGGGGACCCAGAAAGACCTATTACCGCTAACATCTCATTTTTTTTGGGCAGGATTACAATATTTTATCATACTGCGTATGATAAAGTAAAAATCGCCAAAATTATCAAATATGTACTTTAATATTGGAAACTGTACATTGTATACCTTTAATTTGGTACATATAACTTCTAGGATTCTGTAAATAGATTACCTGAGAAAAACTGTTTTGAGACTAAATGTACTGATTTTTTACAACAATACGTACTTTCCATGCAAGGAAGTACAACTTTAAGATCTTCAAAAATATAATTTTTAAGTTCATACTTTAAATTAATAACAGTTAATTGATAATGTATGGCTAATGAGGAAAATAACTAATCACTGTTGTAATGAATTGTGTAGATTTCTCATCGTAAATGAATGTCTGATAGTTCTCCTTGAATTCCATATCAAATCGATAGTTTTAAGCAACATGCGAGGTAGCATACCAATATAAATCTCGTTACTGGCACTTATTGGATTACAAATCTAATAATAGCCTAGACTTTGCAGTAGTACATATACAACAGAATTATTAGTGGGCTACTCCTGTTTTGCGTTGCTGTCACTAGCAACCAAATCAATAATCATATGTGGCATGTGTAAACTTAGCCTAATGTCACCATTATGAAATCAATAATACTCCGAGAGTCTGCGACAAAATGTTACCCTGACAAAACATCACTACAAACAAACTATATGTGATGTAACATGATAAGATGTAAGAGATAACTTAGTGCGGGTATCCTGTTTTCATATTATCGAAAAATATTAATCTCTTACAGTAGGTCCCTAATTGAACACACGTTTGAAATTGATATGTGCCCTTGAGTTAGTAACTTCTTGCAGGCAAATGACGTAATATTTTTCAAGACCATGGAAACTAAAGTCAAATGCCTTCAATCTCAAACGTGTTATTAGTCAAATTCGAATGTAAAATACATACATAAATAATAATTAGACGATGGTACGTCTGGGTAGATAAATTGTTGTGAGCGAATAGAGGAAGTGGGTGATGATTGCTAAGAGTTAGTAGTCAATGTCAGTGATTGGACAATGTTGCGTCCAGCATCGAGGCGCTATTTTTAGACTAGTAATGAAAACAAACACCGAAATGGCCGGTACAATGTTTGTTGTGTGCATATGGGAGGTGTCATCAATCTGTGTCCTCTGTTTGTGCAATTAGAGTACATAATTGATCTGTTAGCGCACATCCTCTTGGGCTATATGAAAGTCGTAAATGTGATATGAAATGCGGCTTTAAATATATTGAATTTTTAGTAGTATTATGAAAGAAATTATCATTTTATCTTGGTCTATACTAAAGTATAGATTAAATTGAAATATTACAAACAGTGAAATTTAAAAGTCTACACCAATATTATTAAGTAGAAATACATGTAAATCTAAGTACAGTGAGTTATATCTACTAAAAGCATTTTTTTTTGTTTACGTGTACATTTTTAATGATATATACCGATATGCAAGTAAGTTGAGACCGGTAAACGGAACTTTTAAGATCCGTTATATATTTTAGACTATACGCAATAAAAATTGCCGACTTATTGGTTGTATCTATTCCTAAAGAAGTTAAATCATTTAAAATACAGTTTTGCAAACTGTTGTAATTTTTTAAGGAATAAAGAAAACAAAATGGTAAAAGTGTACTGTTGATTACAAATGATGTAAAATATTTGGTTATATAAGAATTTCGTGGATTCATAGCAAAATAAGAAACGATTAAATGGACGATGATGACAAGAAAATGTCTGCTGTTGATATATCGTCAGATGAGACTGATATTTTAATTCTTTGTTTTAAAAATGTTTTTATTTTTATAAGAATTAACTGTATTTTGTAATAAGAGAATACCTTTCGATTTTATGATTAAAGAAAAACCTTTATTTAGTAAAGGTTACTGTTGTTTTTAATAACATCATGTTTATAAATACCCCTATAAATTCCCACTTTGGGTAAATACCCGGGTGGACAGTACAGACAATTAATTGTCAAACTTATAAGCTTAATCGCCAATAATTGACATTGATGACTTAAAGTTTACAATTTGAATGACAATTATTTGATATATTTGACATCTAACCATGGCAACTCTTAATGCCCGCACGGGCGTTAAGAATTCTTAAAGCCCTTGCGGGCGTTAAGAAGCAGTTTTTGCGCCGGTATCTAAGATGTAAAATGTCACTTTGTGATCATGTAGGACACACAAAATTTCATTTCCTATTTTATCGAGATCGATGATCGATTGACAGTATGTATTGTCAGAACATCAGCGTTTGACACTACATACTGTCATTAGAATGAAAATATCTGTCATATCCTGGCTAACTAGTTTTATATTAATGCAGACACGACCGATCTCGATCAAATAGAATTTGTTCATGTAGTTAGACTATTAATTTTACCAATAAATGTCATACATATAAATTATACAAAGTTTCCTCTACTTTTTACTATTTAACTAATATAATTTATTGTTTAATTATTTTGACGAAATTACAGAAATGGCGGCTCATTAGCAAAAAAGGGTTTGAATAAACATCCACTTCCTTTGGACCGTTTAGAATAAAATCTTTTCATCTCTTCATGAAACTTCTAAATATGAATTTTCGTCCCGATACCTTAGTAGTATTACCGGCATCGTCGCCACAAAAAAAGAAACAGTTACACACACACATACATACACACACACATACATACACACACACAGACATTTTTTTGTACTTTGGTAAAAAATGTTCAGGGGACCCAATAGGACATATTTCCGCTAAAATCTCTTTTTTTACACGATTGCAATACTTTGTATGATAAAGTAAAACACAGTAACATTTTATGTTATAAGAACTTAAAAACAAACAAATTCAATAATAAATTATTGAAAATTAATTATTTCACTTTTATATGGCGCGATATTTTTGTGCTTTGGTAAAGTAAAAGAATTTGTTTTAAATCATTTATCCCATGATTTAATTAGGATTATGTTGTTCATTCATTCATAATATTACGGGAAACAATACAGCCTTAAATTTTTATAATTTGCAATGGAACCTACTATACTGTTTAAAATTTTAATTCAATTTTATTACAACATTTATTTATTTTTTAATATTATTTCTTAGTTTTGGACACTCCTCGCTACGCTTGTCGTGCCCAAAACAACTCGTGCGCCAATTTTTGTCTTATAAAACTTGTATTATAATATACTATTATGAGTTAATTGTATACATGACGATTAAGGAACGAAGAAATCATAAAAATGAATAATTTCTTCATTGTTAAGTCTATTGAATTGTTTTCATTAATATGTGCAAGATTATTTTTGATCTGCGGATGACTAATACCTGCTTTAATTATATTCTCATATCTCTTGAATATCTTTTGTAATATGTACCAATTTTCACAGAAGGTGCACAACTAATCCTCAGTTTTCTTTTTCACGTAGCATTGATAAATATCTAGAAAGTATAGTGCAACCTAAGAATTATCTTTAGTTTCTACATCTTCAACGTCAATATGTGCCTCAGTAAAAAATATAAAATACATTTTAATTTTTTTTAAGAGTCCTACAGCCTATTAAAATAGAAGTATCAACTTAAGCTACCTATGTAAAGGGAATTTAGTATTTGTTTCAAAGTTAATACAAAATTCTACAAATAGTTTTAATAATGATCAACTTACACTCCACTTTGTGTTTTGTCTTACGTAACATAACATAACGATCATTACAACAGTGAGTATACGAATTCACTGCTTTTGTCGGTAATAAAAGGATGGTTAAGAAACAGGACAATAATATTTTACCTTTACATAATAATCGCAATCAAAAACAACCTTTTGTAAGTGAGTATTATATCAATGAAAATTCAATTACGGTGATGTTATCGCCGCCCCGAAGCGTGCAAGACAAATTTGATTAAATTGCGTGAAAAAGAATTCCAATTTCTGATTTCACAATAACAAATAACAAACTTTCTACTACTAATCGTTATAATCGTTACATTGATTGTTCTAACTACGCGCTGTTTAAAATCGATTTACACGTCGGAGGAGAAAAGACATACTGTAATCTACAAAAATCATTAATTGATTTCTTTTCAAATTCACTACCATTGTCGATTCATTCTTGTAACAATATGCTCAGTCAGAATTATCAGATTGTTGCACAAACCATTACTGATATAATATACATAATCACTCCCAATTTTCTTCGTTTCGTCCACCTGCACAGTTAAAAACTTATCAACATGCAACAAACACACCGATGGTGTTTGTTGTATTCACGGGACCATCGCAATAACAATTAAAGAATGCAATTATAATATTAACCTTGATCTCGCCCAGCCTTGGAATTGACATTGTGTTCCTAATGTATACAGGTAGGTTTCTTTGTTCTGAACGTAGCTACGTTTGACTGACAATCTGCAAATATCGCATAGTTTTCAGATTATGCAATTTCGTTCTGTCTTACCTACTTACGTAACCATGGAGAATGCATAAAATTAAATGCAATGTTAATCGTCTCGGTTACGATGCTGTTTTGTTTTGGTAGCTTTACTTTATTTTCTTTCAGATATGGGTTTGAATTCAATGCTATCGATGTTTATTTACATAATTAATTTATTAAGTAGTTATGAAATAATGAATATTGTCGTTTGTATAATGATTTTTTTTACTGGACTACTCCCCCCTTCCATTAAAAAACGCTATACAGGATGTGTTTAGATGAAAGATTAAGGTTAAATTAAAATCATTTATTCCATGAATATTTATGTACATAACTACTAATTTTCATGAAGCGTAATTAATAATTTAAACGGATTTTGGTTTGTTATTTAAGCTGTTATGTTGTGAACTTAACAACTGCCGGCTGTAACGCAACTCTTTCATAATTACTTCTTTATAAATTCATTATGTATTCGCTTGCTGCGATTATACATTCATTAAATTCAAACAAAAACATTTTACAGTGCGGGGCATAAAACAAAAGCGTGCGATTTTATTTTGTGTCTAATATTTGACTAAACTTTGATGTTTTTTATTATTCAATCAGTGCATAACAATAGTCATAATTGACTAATGGGTAACTTAAGTCTAACTTATTTTGTTAGTAGAACTTAACTAAGCCTATTAGGCACCCATCGATGCCTCTTAGTTAGTCCTGGTATACTGGGCACTTATTTCTTGCGCACTACGTAGTACTGACTCTGCTTTTGGAACTAACACCTACAACCAGCACTTACTCTGCTTTTATCACTATCTCACATTCACACTAACTCAAAAGGCTTCTTTCTCTTGAGTCTTCTGACTAATGCGGTGTTGTCGAGGAGCTGGATGGCCTCAACGTTCACGTGATGGTGAAGCCTTTCCTCGTGACTTCTTGCTAATTTTTTGATTTCTTTATAAACAAACTCCATTTTAAGGTCCGTGTGGAGATCATCATTCCTAATGTACCAAGGCGCATTGATAATGCATCTCAATACTTTATTTTGGAAGGTCTGGACAATTTTAATGTTGCCTTTTTTGGTGCAACCCCAGAGTTGCGCACCATACGTCCACACGACTTTTAGAATTTGGTGGTACAAGAGAAGCTTATTATGTACAGACAGCGTAGAGTTTCTTCCTAGCAGCCAGTACATCTCTCTATAACGGATTCCTAGTTCCTCTTTTTTCTTTTTGACATGGGCTTTCCAGCGGAGCCTGGCGTCTAATGTCATGCCGAGATATTTGGCTGTGTTTGAGTACGGTACTATTTGGTTATTAATAGTAACCGGGATGTGTTGTATTTTCTTGTTCGTGAGGTCAACATGTACTAACTTGAGTTCGTTCAGTTTAATTCTTTTTTTCTTTGTCCAGACCTGAAAATGACCAAGAGCTGTTTGGAGTTTTCTCGTCGTTTCTTCATTGCTGTTCCCAACAGCTAGGATAGCCGTGTCGTCAGCAAAAGTTGCGACAGTATTATTTTCTAGTGCTGGGAGGTCGCTGGTGTAGAGTAGGTAAAGGACCGGCCGTAAAACACTACCTTGCGGCACTCCTGCTTTTATTTCCTTAAGGACAGAGCATGCATCACCCTGTTTGACTCTTAGGTATCTCTCAGTCAGGTAAGATTTTAATAGTTGTGCAAACTGTTTTGGGAGAATACTTCCTAATTTATTGTTCAAACGCATGTGCCACATCTAGGAAGATTGCAGAACAAACCTTTTTTTCCTCTAACGATTTTTCAAATATTTTGGTTATTCGGTGCAACTGATGGTCTGGAACAAGCCTTTTGTTCTCAATTATTGGCTTCAATCTATCGAGTAGTAATTTTTCGAAGATTTTTAACATGATGGGCAGCAGAGATAGGTCTATAAGACGTTGTTTCATGTGGAGGTTTCCCAGGCTTCAGTATCATGATCACCTCTGCTACCTTCCACAGTTTGGGAACATACCTTAGTCTGAAGGCAGCATTGATAAACTTTGATGTTGAATAACTTTTGTAACCATTGACCGATGTTGATGATTTTATTCAGCGCAATATTAAGTTCTAAAACAACATATTCTGTATATTGGTGACTTTATTAAATATTTCTAACTTTTTCTATATGTCGAATAACAAAGATTGCAAAATGACTCTCAAATAAATTCAAGGAATGTGATGAAAATTCAAATGTGATGAAAGTCAAAATGGCTACATCATACTTGGATATTAATACGAAATGAATATTAATAAATTTAGTCTGTTTCCTGTATAATTTTCAGCGCTGAATACGCAGCTTGAAATTTCTACAACACGTCAGATTATTGTGGTTTTTTTATGGATCACTTAGGTTCAAAATCATTTGTGTAAAAATTTTCATGATTTCAAGTCGGTACAAGGTTTACTATGAGACCGTTTTGAGGTTTCTAGGACTGTTGGGTTTAGGTGGCATATATTTATACAAATTGCATTTCTCTCGGAAATTTTCTAATAAAGTCATTTATAATATAATATAATATTGCCATTTATAAAAAGTATCTTGATGACGTCATAAGGCAGTTGAAATTTGGAAATAGAGATTTGCTCATGTATCTTATGTAAGAATGAATTTTTCTATCCGAGATATTCTAGAAGAATTTTGTCAAAAACTTCTAAGCAGTTTTTGACAAAATTGTGCAAATCGGTCAACTATTACAAATGTTATTGATCAAGAAACTTTAGTGTAAATTCGTAAATGGTTTCACACGTCCTAAAAACCTACAGGGTGGCTCAGTGGAGGTTTTCAAATGTTCCGCGGAAAAGTCAAAATGTAAAAGTAGAGCATGTTGAAATCTCTATATGCTATACAGCTTTTGAGGATGGTGAATACTTTTTTTGAGTTTTGACAGAGTTATTTGCATTGAATACGAATTAGAACTAGGAAGACAGGGTTTGGCGTTTTTAAAGGCACACACATGAAAAAATGGTAACAGTGCTTCAGAACATTTCTGAAGAAAAGTTATCATTGCAGTTTAAAGTACAAAATGTAAAGTTTACTTTGAGACCATTGGGAATTTACAAATATTGAAGAAGTCCATTCTTTTTTACATTTTGAGGTCTTACTTTATGGCCAGCTGACATAACAGAAATCTTTTGACTTTGAATTCGTATTCAGCGCAAATATATCTATTGAACACGCTTATTTGTTTCATGATAGCAGAAGTGCTCGTACCACTAAAAGCACTGCCTGTTCTTCAAAGGAATATGGACCAAAATGTTCACGTGAGAGAAGAAATCAAGCTAAACTTTAAGACCTTTTTCAATTCTTAACTATTGCCAATATGTATTTTGACGTTAGGTAATTATTTCCTTTCATAAATCTGTTGTTTCAAAATTATTAGCATTCACCATAAAAAAAGTCTATCAAAAAGTTGGATGACTCAAACAAATTAAAACAAATTTTTGTTTTTATCTTTGTATACATGGACGTTTCAGACGTTCCTGGAATGTATGGACGTTGTTAGACTGCGCTCTTTATGCCTATTGTCTCAATATCGAAGCATTGCTATTCCCCTAATCTTCAACTATAAAAAGTAATTGCCAATGTTATTCATACTAAAACTAATGGAAAAGTGCACGACCTTCCATAATTAAACGATGTCTTGAGGGAGTCGATGTCGTTTTTAACCTGTAATTAATTTATCCTAGGGTGCAATATTAAGCGAAAGGGAGAGCGTTACGTTCACGCTAGACTGAATTCCGACGTTATATTAATGACAGTAAGTGGTAAGGCACTGTATAAGACCACTTAGTGCTCCCCCAACGTTATCTATTATCCCTCAAGTTGGCCAAGGTGTAAAAACATTTAATGACTTATAGCTTCCAACTTCGAGCGCATGGTTAATGAAAACTTGTATGTTCATTACCGGATAAAGACTAAGACATTAACACTAATTAGTTTTACTTATCATACATGACAATTTTCTTCAGTACTTACTTGCTTTGTTGCTTGGTTATTTTACTGCAGAATACTGTACAATGCACTACAAAATCATCATTTTGTTGATCAGGTAGTAACTAGCTAGGTAAGGATAATGAATTGGGAATTCCAACTCACATTTATAAATATTAAAATGATGTCTCTGTTGCCGCTGCCTGAGAATACAGCACGAAGTAGAAGTCTTTTTACGGGCGAAATCAAAATTCTACGAAATGTATGTTATTAGGTGCATCAAGGCTTTTGCCTTGGACCAATCATAAATGGAAACAATTCCAACAGCAGTAAAATACAGAACACAAAGCGCAATAATCTACTAAAACGAGCATAATTATGTTCTGCGTAAAATGTACTATTACAATAGAACCTAACAGATAGATTGAGTACAGAACAATCCCTGAAAAGGAAAGAAATTCAGAAGAATTGACTCTTTTTTTACACGGTAGAGACAACTCACTCGAAATGAAATAAAGTCCTACCTATCAACTTAGTTAAAGGTCATATTCTGAAAATTTCACTAAAAATATCGGTAACAGAGGTCTCTCACAAAAGCAACCACGTCGTTGCGAAAGTATGTCGAGTGATGCCATGTAAATATGTTGACCGACTACTATTGGCGTGACATATTAACATGGGCTAAAAATGTTCAAAATAAAATGTCAAACTGTAAATTAATCGTTCAAAAGTTCATAAGCTGTGAAACAAAACAAAAAGTTATGTAAAACGGTGTATTTCTCTCGTATTTGACAGTATAGTTATTTATGTACCAAGGGCATTACATGGATGTTTATGCCCCGAGGTTGACCGTTTAAAAAGCTGTCGACCCTCGAGCTTTTTAAGTTGCCCGAGGGTATAAACATCAAGTAATGCCAGAGGTGCATACAAAATGTTATGTCCTACAATAGTTTTGTTCCTCCATTTGAATATTAATAAATTTTTTGACGTTATCAAGCGACATGCGTATCTACGGAGTTGAATAACAATACAAACAATTCGGAGTTGAGTGACAATACAGACAATTAATTGTCAAACTTATAACCTTAATCGCCAATTATTGACATTGCCGAGTGACAGTACAGACAATGAATTGTCAAACTTATAACCTTAATCGCCAATAATTGACATTGATGACATAAAATTTATAATTTGAATGACAAATATTTGATATATTTGACATATAACTATGGCAACCCTTAATGCCCGCGCGGGCGTTAAGAATCCTTAATGCCATCGCGGGCGTTAAGTAGCAGTTTTTGCCCCGGTATCTAAGGTGTAAAATGTCACTTTATGATCATGTAGGACATAAATGAAATTTTATACACAAATGTCACGAAGTAGGAACAATACATTGATCAGACGATTCATCTGCACAAGAGGTACATAATTGTTTATTTTTTAAATAACAATAAACTCACTAATTAGCACCGTTATATCTACCGCTGTCTATATCTACCGCTGTTATACAATGCCAAGAGACAATTTTGGGAAAAAAATACCTTATATAGCACACTTTTTTAACTGGGCTTGTGCTTTGACTGATCTCGTTATTGACTGGAAGTGTATGTTTTTGTTTTCTGAATTGTTTAAATGTTCAATGATTAAGTTTTTATTTCAGTCTACTTAAAGATTTCTATCACATCGCTTATTGGCATTATAAAGTGTTAAAAGCTAGATCTTGGACTCACTTCTCTTTCTTATATGACTTGATGGCAACTATTGAAATCAAAGGTTTATTGCCACTTAAAAATGGAAAAATAGTGTCAATGGCCAAATCATGGGCGAGAATTTGTATATACCATATAGCTAAATAATCACACTACATAACCTATACGAAATTGCAGCGATACATTGCGCAACACTGTTTATTGATGAACTTTTAACTCTTTTAGCACAGAAAATCTGCGATTATTGTAAGCCAGGTCGTATGCAGAATAAGAAAATAGTTATTGACAGGTTCTCTACTACGAAAAATGGTGGTGCCTATATGAGGAGCAAACATGCAAACACCGTGAAATCCACATTCTACAGTTCATCACAAATCGTTAATAACTGCTACAGCAAAATCCCAAGAACTTTTTCAAAATGTTATTACATGCATTGTTGTCTTATGGGTTTTAGATAATAACCCATAAATTTGAAAGCAAGAAGAGTATTTCCTTTTAATTTGGATTTAACGGGAATTTCATTTGTGTTTTTAATTATAATTTAACAGATTTCGAACAATAATAATTTTACCCCAAAAGAAAAGTTTATTTGAAAAATAATATTTATTTAAGAATAATAGCAAAAATATAAAAACAATAATAAAAATTCATTCTTTAGAAAAGTATTTGAAGAAAAAAATTAGGTATTAATCGCAGAATCCAGTTACAAACAGATTTACTGTTCAGCATCGTTTTGAGATTCATCTTCATTTACTGATGGCAGTCAAGAATTTTTCGATTCCATTAAAGTTTCTGCGATTTCGTCTAATCCTTTCCGAATCGCTGGACCATTAGATGTTTTATCTCCAGTATGGTGAGCTACGTAGCAATATAATTATTGCATTTAAATAATTTAGGTTAATTTTTACAAGGATGGTACGGTAAACGTACATACGAGAATCTAATTTCGGGAGTAAATATTTTACCCAGAAATTCGAAAGAGAAAAATTTAAATAATATTATTTATTATTTAATAATATTAATAGATATTGGCAAATTATTGGGATTTAAAACAATATAAATAAAGTTAATACACTTTTTATTTCTTCAATATTAATAATAAATAGTTGGAATCGACAACGGAAATATAGAAGAATGTTGCTGACAAGAAGATATTTTATAATAAACTTTGCACTACCTACAGTAAATTGACAGTCGTTTGAAATAATAGGTAATATAATTGACAATGAATATTACGCAACATTTTAGAAGTTAAATAAACAATACGCTAATCTGGTGTTATTTACATTTTCTTTATTAGATTTTGTATATTCATTAATAAACTAATTTTAATAATAAGTAAATACGTAATAATTAAAGTAATAAGTAATTTCATTGACAACTGTACGCCTGACAGCATTATACTCATAACAATATTTATCTACGACTCGCATATAAGAAGTTCACTGCATACGTATCTATGACTATATAATCCCCATCATGATACACGCCAATGATTATAATGACACTAGCGTTGTATAATAATGACAGTTTGTTTACGTTTTGACGTCATTATTTGAACGAACTGTCATCATTATACAACGCCAGTGTCAAAGTCTGTCAAAACGTACGTAGATGACAGTTATTTGACAGTTCGTCTCGCATTGACAAATGCATTTAAAGTATTTTACATAAATGGAATTTATGAGTCGTAGATAAAACGTCGTATATGACACACACATAACGGATATAAATCGTTCGCCTGATTGCCCGCTCGCCTACGGCACGCGAATAATCTTCATTCTCCTTAATTATGTGCTCGTCAAATAATATACTATTACTTAACGGTATGTATTTCTGCTAATGTATTTCTAACTGACAACTAAAAATAAATATAAAATGAAAATTATCGGTAATTTATCTACAATATTACTATTATAACTAATATAGCTAGTGACCTCAGAATCGATATGGGTGAACCATTAGGTATGTTCAAAACGTTGTATCAATGACTCTACAACGGGTTAGATTATTTTATATCGGTACCGCAAATCTCCAGCCGGCAAGACTTCACAAGTTTATTGGTTTCCAGTCGAGCACAAGTTTGTTTCCTTTGTAAGGTGGAACATTTCTTTTTCGCTCAAATCATCAAATGAAGTCGCAAATAGCTCGGTAATAGGCGGCAACTCCGATATATCAGCGGGTCAATTTGAATCAGAACACCGAAGATCGCAAAACATCTGGAAATTCATCAAATACTAGGTACTGTCTTTACTGATACTTGTTAATTAAAATTAGGCAGCGAGTACTTCCCCAGAAGTACTCGCAGAGTAAAATTTACTTGTCAAATCTGCTGAGTAAATTATACTTGCCTAGTGAACTGTAACTGCCTAGTAATATCTCACAATTCAATACTTCATTTATTAATAGCTAATGTTTCATTAATAATATGACCAGAATGTATTGTGTTTCCATTATAATAAAAACATTAAGTGCATTTGTCAGTGAGCATGCTCATAATGTTTAATCAAGTTCTTTGTACAATATCGCTTCTTTAAATGAAAATGTTTATGTTCTTTATTCTTTTTTGGCTTCTACAGGAGCTTTATCAAAATGGTTATTCAGGTTTCTTTATTAGTCGACCATTATTGCAAGAAATCTTGACAAGATTAATCACGAGATCCACAGGATAACGTAAAACAGAAATTATTTAAAATAAACTATATTTTGAGTATTATAGATTATCTTGTTTGGAATGGTTTATTTTCTTTTAGAAAATAATCGATAACAAAGATTTTTAATATTATCTAAGTAAACATTTTCATTTTCCAAACGTTAATTGTGATTTATTTATCACATCAACATTTTTCAACGGCAACGACAAATTTTTCTTACTGATTTTGATTTGTTATGCGATCTTATTTCGTCTTGTTGTTCATACAATCACAGTTCGTATAAAAACGACTGTAATCTTTAATTCGTATCTTTTTTAAGAATATTGTGTTTGAAGTAATCTGAAATAAAGAATGCTCATACCTATATCGCCAAAAATGTAATTTAAAATTTTGCAAATTACGTCACTTCCGATAAAATACGAAGGCATAGGTACCCCAAAATTATCTAAACACATTTATTTTTTTTTGTATCTGAGAACCATCCAATTTCATTCGCCATATCAATTTTCCTGGATTTTGTGAATGGAATGTGAATATTAGATAGAATATATAAACCAGAATTCCCTGGGAGCAAGGCGAATTACGACTGTTTTTAAAGTATGTTGTGGCATTGAATAATATCTACGTTATTACGCAGATGAATAACATTAGGTATTCAAATTAATATTTCTACTTTTATGCAATGTTTGTGTGGAAGACCAGACAAAACAACAATCTAATTTGTTTGTTTATTTTATTTAAATATGTGGTTTCGAGTATGCAAAACCTCTAAAAACCTGTATACATTAAAATTTTGCTAATTAACTTCTCATCATCACCAAAAAAATCAAACCAGTTTATAAATTGCATATTAACACCTTTGACGTTAACCGTTACTTTTTACATCTCCTAATGCTGCTGCAGTCAGCTTAAAGTTAATATAAGTTTCCTGAAGAAATACTCTCTCTATGAAAAGTGCAAGGCCACAAGACAGCATCTACAGCGTGCACCACTCCTATAGGAACTTTAGCACTCTTCGCAACACTCTCCTGGTCATATCGTGACATTACGTTACTTAAATTTATACATTAACATCATGCTTGCATAAGTAATTGGGTAGAAAAGACGTGGAAAACACGAAACAACGAAATTAGAGTAGTGTGTAGTCGAATGTCACAAAATCTAAGTTTCAGGCTAATTGAAACGTTAAGCAAGACTCAAGTAATTGGGTAATTTCGTTAATATACTTTTTGTCCTCAAACTGCTCGATTTACTCAAAACTTTCTAACTTGAGTAACGCAGGAAAATCGTACACGTTTCTTTGTTCGGATTTCAATTTAAATATGACGATTGTCTTGCCAGTAATTTAACAGACAGGAGCATTTATTTATTCAAATTTAAGTAAATATTCAAACAATTGTATTACTATGCAGATTGGCAAATTTTGAAAAGAAAAACAAACATCACCGAGACTAAACTGACCAAACCGAGTAAAATAATAAGTGCGTATTACGTAAGTCTTTGCAGTACCTGTGTGTTTGTAAATACGGACAGTTTCATGAGCAATTTATTGCCTAACCTTGAACCAAATCAGGTGTCTGTGTTCGCGTAAGCGCTCTGCCACATTCTACAAGTAGCTGCTTGTTGTTTTGTTTACAACTAAGTGCATAGTTTGATGCCATTGCTGCAGCAGCCTCTGTGCTGCAATTCCATTCATTTTAATTATCGCTGTATATGACGTATAAAATGCTGCAGATGAAAGTAAATTCCACGTACCCTTGACACTCATACTGCCGCGCCATCCTCAGCCTGACAATTAGAGAAATTCTTGAGTTTGGTTTATGTATACAGTATACATAAAATAAACGTAACACACAGTGTGTTACGTTAAGAGGGTTCAGTAGAACTGGAAGAGGTTGAGGTTTTAAGTGTAAAACACGGTTTATCGCAATTGCCGGCAAAACTACAAGTCCTACGGAAAAAAGTTAAATGGCAAAGTTGTAGGTAATAATAAGATCTACAACTTTTGCATTTACGATTTTTTCAGAAAACCTCAAAATGTATGTGAAGAATTCAAAAAACCAAGTTTTTGGTTTTTTATTCTTTTCATTGTTATGTACCAAACACACCGTAATTTTTTTGATTTAAAATATTCATTTTTTCGCCTTATTTTCACTTAATATCGAAAAAGTACCCTAATTATTAATCGATAATTCTCACGTCAAAATATCTGCTTTTTAAAAAAAGTCGGTGGCGTTTTTATTCGCTGAGATCTCCACTTTCTGGTAGTGGAAAAAAATATACATTACTATGGCAAATGTTCTGACAAAATGCAAAGAAACGAAAAAACTCGAATCCGATTTTTTTAAAAATCACTTTGTACAATTTTGAGCTATTTATTAAAATGTATATTTAATTACACGGAAAACGTAAGATTCCATGTTACATTGATAAATAAAAAAAATTACAAATACATAAAACATGAAGATTGCAAAAAATATGCGGGATTTCTGCTATTTTTTTCCGTAAAAAAGTTGATTTATTAAATTCTAATTACATTTGTTACTATCCATTACTTTCTGTCTTTTTGATGGCATTTCTTCATCGTTAGATTCGACAAACCTTCCCGATTCTAGTAGATCTTCAAAATCTTCAAGACCGTCACCGTCTTCGTCTCCAATATTATTTCCAGTCTGCATTGGTTCCTGGTTCCTGAAATTGTGGATACAATTTCATCTGAATCACTAACTTCCTCGTAGCTTTTTTCTTCCACATTGGAGCATATTTCAGAACAATGACAATTTGAGCATAAATTTGTGCATTTGAAACCATATTTTGGGCAGTCGTAGTTTTGAGCAATATTTCCGGAGTTAATTCCTTTTCTGTCCATTTGGGCATAATGCCACGTTGATGTTGCTTCCAGCCCCAATCTGTTGCTGTCAGTTGTCAATGTTGCTCTGCTGCACCATCTGTGGATGGGAGATTTGCCAACATGAAAGATTATTTATTTTTTGCGAATGGATATTTGCGAAATCTTAATTGATTCTGTGTTATATTATCATTTTTACATTTATGAATAGATTTGATTAAGTAATTGTAATTATTTTTTTCCAATATATTCTTTGTTGCATACTTTAAAAAAAAATTTGCCAAATTTGACAAATTTGTATCGTCTGATAATGAATTTATGATACTTTTCTTTCCTTTTCCGGCAAATCCAGATGTTGTATCGTAACCAGAAGAACAATGCAGAAATGCAATGATGTATTTGGTGGATTCATATTTGAAACTATTAAAATGAGGTGAAAAAAAGAATATTTTAAAATAAAAAAATTACAGTGGGTTTGGGTCATAAAAAGGTACGTTTTCACCAAATTTATGTATAATTATGTATCTAATAAGGGGTGATTGTTTGTTCAAAATTATTTAAACATTAAAAACTGGTCAAGCAGTAAAGTTATTGATAATGAGTTAAACTATTATGTTGCTCTGGTATTTGGAATTATATGCTGCGGACATACCTGCACTACATGAGAACTAGAATATAATTTTAAGAATGATTTTCAACAATATTATTCCAATGATTTCTTCGTTTTGTTTTGTTAAGAATTATGTTTGGTTATGTTGAACTGGGGCCAATAGAATCCTAGCACAACTTTTATGGCACAACTTTTAACGCAAACTATCTACATTGAAGTTGATAAACACTCAGAACATCATGAACTTGCGATCTTTTTGAAAATGAATACTCAAATAAATTAGTATTCAGAAGAAATAATCTTCGCAATTAATCACATACAATCACAATACGTAACAATAGGTTTACTAGAAGACAGTCTCATGTTACCGTATCTAGTATTTTAACAATTACACAAATCGCTCTTCGAGAGCAAACACTTAAATCGCAATTGAGCTAATGACAGACTGGCCCGAACAGCAAAGATGATGAAAATAAGACCAAAGTATAGGCACGTTATCTGTTGTAATGGATACATGACAGCAATTATGTGGTTACATATCGTGTTGAATATATTGGAATAAAAAACAAACATCACCTTGAATCTCGCCAAGGTTAAAATATTCCACAGCTTAGCTCTATAATAGATAACTATTGTCTAGTCTCGGACGTAAGTTCTAAAATAAATATCAACAAATCACTTTGCGTATGAAATATACCTTTTGATATTCAAGGATTGTTTAAAAATACATTTTAGTAATTGTGACTAATTCTCTTTTGCACTGGTTGTAATAAAATTCTATATTTCGGTTTATCGCAATTCTAAGGTTGTGTTTTATGTGTTGTTCTCTTACAGATTTGCATTGTGTCCTATAATCTATTGTTAGAAATTAAACTCATTGTTCGGCGATTGGATACAGTGAATATTTGTTCCGTAAACACCCGACATTCCAAAGAATAGTATTTCTATAGTATTTTCTATGACTAAATGTTAGTTGTATTTATAACTTAAAACTTTTTAGCATTTTAATTTTGGTAGTTTTAATGGCGTTTCAAGAAAGTTGATTCTAAACAATTATTATTTAATAATTTATTAATTATATTAACAACATATCAGGAATTAAGAATGGTAGATATCTCAAACATTTGAATCACTAGTTATTGAAGCTTTGCTTGCATTCATTTATTTTTTCTTCCACTGGAAATCAGTGCATACCTCACTGAAATTAATAATGGGAAAAGAACTCTAAAGTTTTTTTTTCGCTTATACTTTGTCATTGTCTGGTCTTATTTTTAGTTTAACACAACCTCGAGCTCAAATCTAATACTTTTCTCCCTTGTATAATAAATAGATATTATCTACGACTCACATATAATAAGTTCATTGCAAGTCATAGTACCTATGACTATATAATCCCCATAATTATACGCGCCAATGATTATAATGACACTAGCGTTGTATAATATTGACAGTTCGTTCAAATAATGACCTCATTATTTGAACGCACTGTCATCATTATATAACGCTAGTGTCAAAGTCTGTCATCCACGTAGGTTTTGACAGTTATTTGACAGTTCGCCTCGCCATCATTGACAAATATATTTAAAATATTTTGCATAAAATGGAATTTATGAGTCGTAGGTAAAACGTCGTATTTGACTCGCACATAACGGATATAAATCATTCTCACGATTTATATCCTTAATTATGTGCTCGTCAAATAATATACTAATTATGTCCTACACAATCATAAAGTGACATTATACATCATCAGATACATCAAATATTTGACATACAAATTGTAAATTTTGTAGCGTCATTGTCAATTATTGGCATGTTAGTCAATCTTAAGTAACAAAATCATAGTGGAACATAATATTTTCAATATCAAAACATTTGCTCTTTACCCCAATAAACGATAAACTCACAATGTTTTTAAAATCCACTTTTGAGGAGCATTAGCAACATCACTGGTATTAGCTGGAATCAAGCAGTAGTCCAATCTATTGTTAAATGAGGTACAATAAGAACAGACATAATTAGTGACAAAACCTGTTAGAAAAGATTCCCAGTTTTGAAATTAAAATCTAATTTTCACCCGTTTACTTTCTGTATCAAATCATACCGATTTTATTTCAAATCTGTTTATCTGCAACGTATTGTTTTCAATTTATTTTAATAAGAAGCGACATCTATCGCCTTGCACCGAACAAATAGAACGATGGAAATTTACATTCGGAATAGGTAGTAGCCTTTTTTTGCCCTGCGCGAATTAGTGTAATTTTACATCTCAGTTGTGTTTTTCATTATCTTTGTCGATTCACACTAATTTTACAAGAATTTGGACGGAATATTACGCCGATTTTAATGTAATTTTAAATGATTTATAGAGTGAAGCTTGATAATTTTACATCAATTTCAATGTGATATTAAATGAAACATGCAGTCATTTCGATTTGTACATTTCTATTAAAAACTAAGTAACTGCAAAACATATTTTTATAAAATATACTATCATGCCGTCTTCTAGACAGGAAGCACATTCCATTACCTTCTATTGCTGACAAGCATATTATACGTTAGTGCAAAATTTATCTGAATTGTGTGCTTGGGCGGTACAATATCAACATACCCGCATACAAAATCACCACATACGTTATAATTGTTCGATTCTAAGGTATATTTCCATTGTAATTTTACTAAAATATCATTGTAATTGAAATAACGTACCAATATCGTCGTAATATCACACATTACTGAAAATAATTGGTATTCCGTGCAATTTTTAGACTTACACATTTTTCTCAGTGTGTATATGTCGTAGGCAAATAGTTATTTTAGGCAAAACCCTTTTGCTTACGCAAAAGCTATTTGCCTAGTCAAATAGATATGGAGTCTTCATTGATATTTTTAAAGCTATTTTAAAGCCTAGACAAATGTATTTGCCAAAACTGATGTTAGGCGAATAGCATTGTTTTCAATCGCGTTTGTAATGCATGTTTGTAATCAAGTGCATGTTTGTTTTACAGACGTCTTAATTCAAAATAGCTTGCTGATTACTTCTGGGTAATAACGTATTCTAATCAGCCTGGTATGCCTGATTTTGTGATAAGCGTCAATACTCATGACAAATATGATAACCTAAAAAAGATGTAACTATACCTATGTGGGTCGGCTACTGTGTTTGGAACATTACAGTGCCTCCCTCCGAAGCAATATCAGTGAACCATTATCTTCGATTAAAAAATTATATTATCCTACAGTAATCAACAATTAAATTTTAATTAAGACGTATTTGAAAACTTACATGCACGGATTGTACATAACCTCACAGAATATCATAACAAACGCGATTGAAAACAAAATGCTATTTGCCTAACATCGGTGCTGGCAAATACATTTGCCTAGGCAAATAGCTTTAAACTTACCAATGGAGACTCCATATCTATTTGACCAGGCAAAAGCCTTTTGCCAGAAATAACCATTTGCCTACGACATATATACCGGCAAGGCAACACACCGAAAATTTATTAGCAACTGAAATGATAAGCCGTAGCTTGTTAATTGTGCAAGTTTTAAGCAATCCGACGAGATAATCCGCTGAAATCCGACGGAATTTCGCGAGTACAACAAAGAACGGACGACGCATGCATCGAATTAATGTTTTAATCTGCGAATTTAATACGGCAGCGCCGGCTTAATCCGTTTAGAGCATTTAAGGAAATACTGGCTCTGACTCCCAGAACAACTACATAAAATGAGGGTAGGTATATTATGTATCCTGTGCAGCGCGTTCCCATGTTTGATTAATATAATCTGCTCGCCTGCCCTATGAACAATTTCCATTAAGCGCTTCGACCGTATTTAACACACGCTGGCTATAAAACGCCATCTATCTCCATTGCAGCTTTAACGGGCGATTCAACATATATGAGCTTTACTCTGGAACAATTCTCGGCTCAAGCGGATGTCCACATTCAATGTGGAATTACGATTATTGACAATCTTTAGTACGGGACTGCTCAACCGATGAATCGCCTGCAGCTCTAAATCGTGATTAAAGCCAACAACAAATTAATTAAACGCGGCAATTTATTACCAAAATAAACATTTGATTGCTGTAATGTGGAGAAAATTACGTGCTGCTTGCGTTTTGCAAGTGTAAAAGATGAAGATGAAAATTTGTTTATGGATCCACAAAGTCCTGTTCGTGATTTGTATTAGCTGGATGCACTAATACTGGATGTCCTAATACATCAAGTTTTTTAAAATTAATTAATTTTGTATTTAATAAATATTACACTGTGTCACAAAAAAAGAAGAACAAAATACAGGGTGTTAGTAAATAAGTTGTACAAACTTCAGGGGGTGCTTCTGCATGACAAAATAATGACAGTTTACTATATAAACGTATGTCCGCAAATGCTTCGTTTTCTGAGATACAGTTCAATTTTAAAGTTTTTATTAAAAACTAACTATTTATTTATTTCTGTGGAACCGGTCGAGATATGCAAATGAAATTTAGTGGGTTTTAAGAGGTAGTCATTGCGCATTTTTTGACATGCAATTAAGAATTTTATGTTCACCATTGGCGCGCATACGGGTAATGATATCAATTTCTTGAAAGAAAAAAATGGCACGCCACTGGGATATTTCAAATTAAAAATCATTCTGGAATTCCTCGTTCAATTTATGACAAAAAATCTCTCTCTGCCTTTTTTCGTAGGGGGCACAGTTTTTATGCAAAAAAATAAAACATTTTAATGATCTTATTTTTTTTAAAGAACTGTTTAATTCAATAACATTAAACTAAAACAATAACAGAAAATAACATTAATAAAATTTTAAACAGGCGCAAAGCTACAAAAGCTGCTGAAAATGACCTCCCTCAGACGTGACACAACACTTCAATCGTCAGTTTTTAAGAAAAACTTTTACTTTAACTTTTCTCAGAAAACGAAGCATTTGCGGACATACGTTTATATAGCAAACTGTCATTATTTTGTCATGCAGAATCACCCCCTGAAGTGTGTACAACTTATTTACTAACACCCTGTATACTTTTCACGAGACATAGCGGAAGTTGTTGAGCTGAACATAATGGCATATACGAAATTCTCTAAACACCCCCAAAATCTTGGATTTTATGAAAAAAAAACTGTTTTTCGGTACTTGCATGTGTATAAAAATGCAGTACTCCGTTATTTTCCATTCGATTTCCAAAATAAAAAATGCAATTGAAAGAGGGAATTCAGAGCATGATAATGATGTATTGTTTGGTCAGATCCAAACAACAGTTTGAAGATCTATTTCAATCCATAATATTTAGTTTCTATTTTTTTTTTGAAAGGCCGCTTAAATTTGCGTTATATACGAGTTTGTTTATTATAATCGGTGGAAGTTATTTAGAGTTATCGGAGTTATCGATGTTTAATCACTGCCTTGACATTCACACTAGGCTAAAGGAATATACCTATGGCCCGACTGTAATAAATCCGTACTCATGATTCACATTAACTAGACATTATTTTGTTTGTTTATTCCCTTGTTTTATTGTACTTTAGTTTATCTAATATGTTATTAAGTACTATTCGATTTGTACCCAAATATCGTAAAAACATTAATCGACAATCTTAACCTATTAACATTGTGTAACCAGGGGTTCTCAACGTTTTAGGTTCCGTGTACCACATAAAAAATATTCAAATTTCGTACCACCAACCTTTATACAAAAATGGATATTAATACGTACATATGAAAAAAGTTTATAACAGATTTTAAATATACATACCTAGATATTATTTTGAACCAAAAAAATAACTTTTTAACGGCAGTTTACTTGGGAAAAATAAAAAAATTCCAAAAAGACGAGAGAAGAGTCTAACAATAAACAATTATATAACAAAACTTCCATTGGTATACAAAAGCAAGTAAAATAGTAAAATAATTTAAATATTGATGCGACTGGGATTGTTTTGCTAAACCCATTTTTTTAAAAATTTTATGCTCAGTGCAAGTTTCAAACTCAAATTTGCCTCAATAATTAATTTTGTCCTATGTTTGTCCTTTAAATTAATATTGATGACAATTATATTTCACATCAATTGGTGGTGCAAATAGGCATTAAAAATCTAATATCTTAATCTGCAATTTCTTTAAAATAATTCTTCCTCTGGATCTAAACATTGGTGTGTATTAAATTTTAAAATTTTCTATCAGTCTGAGGAAGTTTCTGTCAATTGTTGTTTAGCCCTCCAGCCGCGGGAAACGCGATTTCCCCGTTCACGATTTCCCGCGATTTCCCGTGCTTTTCAGCAGAAAAATTGAAAACTTGCCCGCGTCCGGAGGGTTAATAGTCGTAACATTAAGAAATACTTTCTCATAAACATAATATATAATGTAAGTGACCTTAGTATTAACTTATCAATTTTGAAGTTTCGACGGTTTCAGTGTGCAGAAATCTTATAATTTTGTAGTGCATAAACAGCCACGGAACATGTGCAGTCAGAGCACTTGACTTGACTAGCAAAGTGAATTGTTCCCTAAAACATACTCAAACATCACCTGAAAAATGTTCATAATTTTGAGTTACTTAACTGAAAAAATAAGAACTGTCTGCTCTTAGGTTTAAACTTGAACGCGAGACAAGTGATAAATTGTACCAAATTTTTTCAACAAGATTGAACACCATTACAACCATTATCATAAACATAAGAAAACATAAATGCTAATCAATAGGCAAGATTCCAAATTTTACTCGATCATGATCTGACATTCTTGCAGTATGAGGTTTAAAAGAAAAAAATGGAAAGGTAAGTGTTCATTTAAAACAATTAAAACTGCATAATATGGGTACCTCTTTACACTTCTCTCGCGCTCATCTTTATACCGAAGCACATATTTTTTTATGATACAATACATATTATAAAAACGATTGTATATCATTTGCCTTTGATAAGTAGTTTCAGAGTTATGAGTCTTCAAACACATGTCTCCATACTATTATGTAGTGGAGGGCAGCCAAGGGCGGATTAAAGATGGTCGGGGACCCTAGGCAAATTATATTTACCCCCTCCCCCAATAATTAAAGAAAAAAGCAGGTAGCAATTTTTTTTCCTCATGGTAACGAAAAGAAAAGACATTTATAAACAGTTTTACAATAATAATACTTCATATAAGCAATAACAGTTATAATGGTTTACAAATAATAAATTATGATGTTCTTACAAATTTATTTTGCGAATTTTAGAATTTGCAAATTTATTTATTATGTCATCAAACTTTATATTTTTGGAAAACTCATATTCGATAGAAATTAATGTATTTTGCTTCTTTAACTTGATTTAAAATTTATTGAAGTACGTACTCGCCTAACAATTGGATAAATTCGTCACAAATACTTGATGACAAGTAGGAGACATTTCCACGTCCACAATTTCCAAATTTCTCTATATGATTTGCCAGAAACACATCATACTTTGCTAATAATTCTAGCATACCCAAATAATTGCCATTATAAGGCGATCCCAACAGTTCGTTTCTTGTATTACATCAACGATTCTTAATACTACGTAATACTTGTTTCCAATATTCGGGCTGAGTTTCCATTTTTTTTTATACAAAGCGTATCTAACCCCTTCTTGTTAGATCGAATTGGACCAACTCATAACTGATTTTGAATGAGACGCGCTATTTTCATGGATTGAAAGGCGAATTCCTGCGTTTTTCCAATCATTAAAGCCAACGGTATAGAAACATGTCTTGGTCGGGGGCCCTCCAAGGCCCGGGGCCCCTAGGCACGTGCCTCATTGCCTTATAGGTAATCCGCCTCTGAGTGCAGCGCTGTACTCTAGCGTATTTTTTGAAAACTTGATTTTAGCAGAAGACCCCTTTCTTCGAAGCGGGTCACATATAGTAATTAAACACCTGCACCCGTTTTCTATCTCCCTTGAAGGTAAACAAATTGCATTTCAAACATTTTGCTCTGTAACACTTTCTTTTCGAGATATTCCAAAAAACTGGTTAAATAGCGTCGTGTATAAGCGAGAAATTTACTTTATTACTGATGAGCGTGATGAGTGTGTACGAATATTCGGGGTTGTTCCAGTTGACAGATCCTGATGTGATGCGATGTCTAATTTCACTTTGAAATTCCGGTAGAACGTGTAATATATAGCGGCGATTACTTCCCAGTTCGACTTTCTTTGCCAAGTGATGCGTTTAGTTCTTCTTCATTATAACATGACTTACTCACGTTGTTATTTCGAGTACGGTGCGTCAAAAAAGTCGAGAATACTGGTCACGGGACAGCGTACATGCTATTTGGAGTAGATACTATATGCAGTTCAATTATTTCCTCATTCTTTATTTTCTTGTGAAGTTTACATTATTGAGCCACCATAGTGAATTGAAAATGATGCCTTGGAATATAATGTAAATACTGTTTTTCAACATCAAGCAATTTATGTAATTGATTTAATAACACAATTAGATTCAAGTTTAATGTTCAGATTGTCAGCAGTCTAAATTGATTTCATAATAGTCTGGATGTATTCCCAAACAGACTAAAAATTCTTGTTAAACATGAACTTTCCAAATTACTTTTTGTTTGGAGTTGTATCGTCCTTGGAGAGGACAAGCGGCGTTTATCTATAGTTATTAAGAAAGTTTTTAAAGTGCACCTGCTCAAGTAAGGGATAACAGAATCAATAGGACCCTGAATCCTGCTCGGCGCAAAATGCAAAATTTACGCGAACCGCGATGCACTTAGCTGTCTTCATTAATAAGTTTTATCGGAGCTAAAAGTTGCAAGGCGTTATCTTCTCTACGCGAAGCAAGCTAAAACTTCCAGTAGGAATCTGCAAGACGCAAATCTTATTGTGCTCGAAAAATGTATGTGCTTAAGTTCATCGTCGGCGCGTAGTTAAGTTCTTCATTACAGCAGTCTGGAAGGTGTCGCTTTTAAACTATAAGTGAATAGCGGAAAATGTTGTGATTCGCAGAAACTCAAACAACACCTTCTGGAATTATTTAACTGAATGTCATGAAATTGTCTTGCCGACCCACAGTGGCGAGAAATCACGGAAACCTGGCAAAAACTCGTAATAAGCTTGGGCTTTTGAAATACATGTTCATATAAGGCTTTTGGGGGTCTGTGATTCCAAATATGATATCAGATATTAAAAATTCAAAATGGAGGAATCAATATGGCGGCCAAAAATGATAAAATCTATCCGTTGTGCATGAAACTTATTTCCTGCATTATTTCTAGACTTCTGATTCCTAATCTGATAACAAGTTTTTTAAATTCAGAATGGCGGAATCAATACGGCGACCGAAAATGAAAACAATGTCCGAATTGCATGAAACTTATATGCTACAATTGTACAATACTTCTGATTTCATATCTGATGTCATATTTTCCAAACTCAGAATGGGGAAACCAACATGGCGACCGAAAATGTAAAATATATCCGATTTGCATAAAATTTATTTCCTGCAGTAATACAATTCTCCTGATTCTTAATCTTATATCAGAATTTATAAATTTAAACCGGCGGAATCAATATGGCGACCAAAAATTTTCGATTTGCATGAAACTTATTTTCTGCAACATTACAAGACTTTGCTGCTGGGGCTTATACGAAGATGAGAAAGAGCTTAAAATTACAAGTTACATTTTATGAATCTTTTTCACACAAGGAAGTACTATTGTAGTATTGTGCATTTTTCCAAAGTTTTCCTAAATGCCTAAAAAAGTTAATTGAATTCGATTTATCAACCTGTGAATTCTGTTGAAAATTGCACACGTTTGATATCGGCAGCTTCAAATATCACAGGAAATAAGTTTCAATTAAATCCTACAGTTTCTAGACTTTGGTTTGCCATATTAAATCCGCCATTCTGAAGTTTGAAAATCTGAGAACAATTTTGGGTTTAGAGGTCGTGAAATCAGAATCAAATCAGATCGCCACAGGAAAGAAGTTTCATATTATGAACCTGAGGATATTTTGATTTTGGGTCCGCCATATTGAATCCAGTCATTCTCAATTTACAAAATCAGTCATGAGATTTGGTATAAGGGAGCTTGAATTATGCTAGGAAATAAGTTTCATGCAAATCCATAGCTTTTACATTTTTGGTCGCCATATTTAATCCGCCATTTTGAATTGTTTAAATATGACATATTTGGAATCACGGACCGTGAGGTATCACAGGACGCAACTTTCGCACGAATTCGAGAGTTTTGGTCTTCATAACGAGTCCGCCATTTTGTATTTGAAGAAAAAAAAAATCTGATGTGGCCAGGCACATGACTTTATCATACCATATATTAATAGTTTAGCTACAGGAGATCCTATTTGATCGAGATCGGCCACGTCTGCATTAAAATAAAACTACTAGAACTAGACAGATATTTTGATTATATTTACAGTATGTAATGTCAAAGCATCAGCATTTGATACTACCGATACTTTACCAAAAAAAAACACAGTAATGAATTATTCGGAATTTCCTCTACATTAATTTATTATTTAACTATTTCGACGAAATTCCAGAAATAGCGGCTTATTTGCAAAATATTTCAAAAATGCTAAGACTCCTCCTTGTCCTACTACATATGATAAAGTAAAAAGGTTATTGGTTCTGATGATTAATATATTATATTGGCTTCTAGTATACTATATTTTCGGGTTCTACCCCGTCTTCAGTGCTAACTACAAAAGTTCATAAAGAATTATGCTCAATATTCCAAATAAGTTTTAATGTTACCACACCGTCTTACAAGCTTTCTTGTATTTATTGGCGAAAACATAAGAACATGGCTATCCGCAATCGAAATACACATTGAAACCAAGATGTTTTAATATTGTTGCACTGTACGTGCGCGCGTTCTCGCATTCTCCATGCATTTGCGTGTTGAATTGACGTTTCGCAACCGCTGACGTTCTGAATACTGTCAAAAGATTCAAAATATCCTGGCTACCTGCTATTAATGCAGACACGATTTCGATCAAATAGAATTTGCTCCTGCAGCTAAACTATTAATTTTACCAAAAAATGTTATAAACATAAATTATTTAAAATTTCCTCTACTTCAATTCATTATTTATCTATTTTGACAAAATTGCAGAAATGGCTCAATTGCAAAATCGTTGAAAAATGGTAAGAGTAAATAGCCAGTTCCTTTGGACCCTTTTGAACCAAAGGTTTTTCAGCTCTAAGTTTAGTTATAAAACTTCTAAATATGAACTTTCGTCCCGATACCTTCAGTAGTTTCTCCGGAATCGTCTCCACAAAAAACGGGTACACACACACACACAGACATTTTTTTGTACCTTGGTCAAAAATGTTCAGGGGACCCAAACACACCTATTTCCGCTAAAATCTCAATTTTTTTTTCGGCGTGATTACAATACTTTATTATACTGCATATAATAAAGTAATAAAAACGATACAGATTTGGTATCAGTGACAAATAACTCTTTATCGTATTTATTGCTGATTTTACAATTGCTCAAAAAGCTGCATTTTGCATCATTATACGGTCTCCGGTTGATACTGCGATGTATATTAGTTCGCAACTCAATAGAAATATATTGCATTTCCTATAAAATCGCATGAAGTCGGATGATATTGTCATACTATCTGAATGCTAAATGTACTACTTATCTGGTAGTATGCACCATTCGGATTGAGTGGAATAAGTAACTTTTCCACTACTTGCTCAAAGATATTTTCTAATTTAAATTATAACGAAATGTTTTATGTTTTTCATCATTATTAAAGTGCATTTAGTAAATGCGAACCTCCAGGTAGAATATCCATTGCAAAAAACTTATTTCCATAACCATGAATACAAAGAAAACTGCACTTGAAGGCAGTATGTATTGAATTATTGTGCTTACAGTAAAGAATAATTCTCACGTGCAACAAGTCGACTTTGGGGCTCAATCTACGAACTATTTGCAACCAGAAATCAAGTTTTTTTCTGTTCCATCATGCATTGGTACCTTGTCTTGGTAACTGAAGTGGATTTTTGACAATTGCAGCATTTTCATTAAATTAGGTTTTGGCCTGCTTTTCGGGTAATTTCGTCACTGGCGACCCTGCAAACTGAACGGTTATATCGGCGATTCTAAGAAAAGAACTGCCAATGTGTTAATTTTAAGCAGGATCAATCATATAAATTTTGCTTTAGTTTAGGGTTATTCTATCTTTTTTTAAATATATTGATAGCCGCTGTTAATAACTCCCCTACTCTGTTTTTTACAGAATACATTCACGTAGTTATTATTATTTGACAAGAAGGCAAAATATATCTTTACATAATAACTTAGAAATCAGTCCTTTATTTTGTTCAGTATCATAACATCTCTCACAATAATCTTTGCGTAACAAAAATAACAGTCTTCTCTGTCCACCACAAAACGCAAGGTGTAACCTTCTTCAATTCTTAAGTTTTATAGGCAAAATGTCTTCTAGTATCGTCTTCTCAAAATTTGCATAGTCGACAACTTTCTTCCGATAAAATTTTTAAGCCGCACACTTCAAACGAACTGCACTGGACGACCAAAACTAATTATGCTAGAAACCCTAGAGCGAATAATAAAATCTATGACAGTGCGGGGTCCAATTTCGCGACTGCACTAAAGAAAAACGTCCCAAGATATACGGAGTGGTGAAAGAATTTTAATTAAACTGCGAATAACCGACATAAAAAAGGACGTTTTATCGTCCTGGCATTACGGCCACTTCGCCCAGCAGAGTTATGCGTTTTATCTTAAAATCTTAGAAGTTAGAGCAAAAATGCTAATTTTCTTTGCGACACCAGACTGGATTTAGCGTTGCGCAATTTCACCTTGATACATACTTTGGTACTTCATAAGTGTTGTTCATGAGTATTGCAAGCGGTAAATAAAGAGGTATTCTATGTTTATTCATACATTATTATAAAATATGTAGACAGTATCTCTACTCTTGTTTATACATATACAAACTAACAATAAACTCCTATGAAACTTTTCTATTTTGTAGAGTCTCAAAGAGTTCGATTGTTTTATTTTATACAATATATTATCTATTTCTTTTATTTTACGCTGGTTGATGATTTAAGTAATCCAAGTAGTAAAATCTAAGTACTACAATCTAACTGTTGAGCTAATCTATACCAATTTTTATTTATTACTTGCAACATTACTTTTTGTTTTTGTCATACAGTGTCCGGAAAAAATTAAGAAACGCTAAATTTTTAGTTTAATAACAGAAAAACATCATGATTATTACATAACATTGTAATTTTGTAGAAAAAATATACATGATAATATCCCAGGTAAATCTTGTTTGGATATTTTCACTCTACTTTTGCGACATGCTGCGCAATAACTAAGGAACTTGGGCAAGTTCTAAAATACTCCAGAGCCAAATAAATTCTTAATATTTTTATATCCTACATGATCATAGTGACATTTTACATCTTAGATACCGGGGCAAAAACTGCTTCTTAACGCCCGCAAGGGCGTTAAGTATTCTTAATGCCCGCGCGGGCATTATGGATTTCCATGGTCATATGTCAAATATATCAAATATTTGTCATTCATTGTACATTTTAAGTCATGAATGTAAATTATTGGCGATTAAGTTTATAAGTTTGACAATTAATTGTCTGTAATGCACTCGGCAATGTCAATTATTGGCGATTAAGGTTATAAGTTTGACAATTAATTGTCTGTGTTGTCAGTCAACTCCGAATTGTTTGTATTGTTATTCAACTCCGTAGATACGCATGTCACTTATAACGTCAAAATATTTATTAATATTATTCAAACGGAGGAACAAAACCATTGTAGGTCATAAAATTTTGTATGCACCTCGGGCAACACTTGATGTTTATACTCTCGGGCGACTTAAAATGCTCTATGGCCTATCGGCCCTCGAGTTTTTAAACCGTCACCATCGGGCCATAAAAATCCGTGTAATGCCCTTGGTACATAAAGTGACATTTTACATTTTAGATACCGGGGCAAAAACTGCATGTTAACGCCCGCGCGGGCATTAAGGGTTGCTATGGTTGTATAGTACTTAAGATTGTAAATTATAAATTATCAATGTCTATTATTGGCGATTAAGGTTATAAGTTTGACAATTAATTGTCTCAATTTCTCAAAATCATTAAACATTTAAAATCTCTTGTTCATGTTTTCTTTTTTTTTTGTTAATCGCCTTCGCTTCAGTTTGGAAAGCTTCCGTTCTAATTGCTCTAACTGGACATAAAAGTCTGATTATTCATTTAAAGAAGATGATTCCAAGCTACACTGGTCAAAAGAATTGGGGGATAATGAAAAATTGTTCAAAAATTGAAAGTTGATTTTGTCCCAAAAAATTTGACCGATTTGGGTGATTCTTGCACTTGCTGCGTAGCCTCATCTTTTCTGAAGATTTTGTTTTTTTATTTAGTTCATTATCTCTAAAAAAGATAAAACAAGAAAAGTAATTACAAGACCAAACGATGGCAAGGTTTTTCTCTGGAACCGCTTAACTGATTTTGGCGATTTTTTTATTGATATGTGAGTTCATTCCTCAGCAGTAACACAGCGGTGCTTAACTTTCTTATTTTATTTTATCCAACTAAACAGAAATATGTTGGAATTTAGGACAGGGTCTGAATTTGGGACCTTTACCTTACTGTGGCGACGATATATTAAGTTTGCCATAATGTCCGTCTGTCTGTCCGCCTGTGTACACGATAACTGCCGTAATTTTGTAATTGATCTGAAATTTGGTATACAAGGTTATCTCTTAAAAAGTAAGGACAAGTGCATGAATGGCCTAAATCGGTTTACTTTTTTTAAAGTATTTTATGGTGGGGATATTTCAACTTCAGCACGGCTGAAGATAACTTTCTTACTAGTTTTTTTCTACGATATTTCAACGTGAGTTGGAGTCGGAGTCGGTAGATTTTTGTCGACACCAACTCCGACTCTTCGGAAGTTTGTACGAAGTCCTACTCCACAGTCCAGCGGGACTGAGCGCAGTTGGAAATTTTTATTAATATAATTGTGTACTATAAACACAATGAAAGAGTTAGGTACTTAACACTAGTATGTTAAGTTTTTACATCAAAATTTCCCAAATATATTGTTTCCCCAGATATTTAGAACAAACATTTTCTTACAAAAACCGATCCACAAGTTAGACCGTATTATGTTTAGCCCTGACAGATATTGTGGTAGTTTGTGGAGTTCTGGTGTCCAGGGAGAGACAGAGAATCCTAACAATTTCATGAGCGATATCAGATTGCCGCTATAATTAATATTTGATCCCGGAAAGTTTCGGGTTGTAGGGCTTTAGATCAATACCCTAATTGGCCATCCATTGTCACCCCTCAACAGGCAATTTTGATACAAACGTCGGATATTGCCGCTGAAGAATTTGCATATGGGCCATCGTCAAAGCTTATACCATCTAACTGCACCTACTAGTAGTAGAGTACATCTAGAGTGGTTATTACGGTCAGGTGATTGCGAATAACCGCAGAATATTGGTAGCTTGCCAAACCGCAATATCTCACGGCCACCAAGTTGATGCTTTGTTACAATTCCGTAACTTCCAATTATAGATTATTGCCAAAGTGGCAGATTTCACGGTAAAGTTTCCTAGTTATCAAGTTTGTTTTAATAAGGAAAAGTTTGCCGGATTAACATTGGGTATGCCACAATCTTTGGTTTGTTCTTATTGTTTACCTAAGAGGTATCATGAACTGAAACTATGGTTACTCAGACAGAGAAATCAGTTGCATAGATACACAATAATGTACAAATCATTCATCATGGGATTTGTAACACAAATCGTCGCTTAAAATTTACTAGCAAATATAGAGAACAAGACAACGGTATCCTTGTGTGACAATTGTTTGTCCATCTGTCTATCAAAAAGCCTAATGAACGCATCTGCGTTATTTTCAGGTTTGATTACCTTTTGATTTAAAATACTATAAAACTTTCAGTTATCCGGTGTCTACAAAGAAGTGGATATGAAAATGATCTGTCAAAGCATTTGTTCCACAATCATTCCCGTTGGACTTTGATAATTTGTCTGGTGACTGGAACAATAATATCGTCGGTGATCTTTAAAGCCCGCGTTTGTCGATTCAGAAACAAGAACGTTTTTCAGCTTCATTTGACGGTCACATAAAGGATATTTTTGCGTTCAGAACCAGCAAGAATCTTGACAACTTTTCTTGTACATGAAACACTATTTATTTCTTTAAAATTCAGTAAAAGATATTTTTTCTGATTTCATCGATGTTAAAATATTATATCCTTACATTACGGTGACTTTTAACTACTCCAAGGCGAATTTCGTTCTGATCCAGGAGGATACAAAACTTAATATTTGCAATAATTTAAGTAACTTTTCACGAAAATAGTCATATTTTGATTCAATTTCATTATCATCGTCAACCAAATTGATCTTTTCGTTGGTGCACACGAAAAGTGTTATACATAAGTTATGCGCCCAGATCAGACGTACAGCAGAAGGAATCTGCTGACAATAGAATAGATAAGATACTATATAAATAGTCCGCATGCAAGCCAGTAGGCATTATTATACGCGTGACCTAGACGTAGTAATAGTCGATCTGTAACACTTTTATATTGTATTGTATTAGCTGTGAAAGTAAATAAAAACATCTTTTTTGAATTCTACCAAACCACGAATTTAACTCATATCTCAAAATTTTCCATTTTGTAGAAGAAGGATTTTACTATTATTGTATATTTATATATGAATGAGTATATGATTTTTTGTTGTTTTATTTGTTTGCGACAATTTCACTACACACGCCGCGATATATAAAAAAATATTTTGATGAAATTCAACAAACTGCCCTTAATATTGAAGCTTTATTTGAGTTAAGAGTTAAGTTGAGAAAACCAAAATAACTATTCTACCCTAATTAATAGCTGGAAATTATAATATATTATTATTAGATAACCTGATGTGGGCAGGCACATGACTTTATCATACTATACAGCAGTATCAAACTGTGTCGAAAGCTGATGTTTTGATATTACTCTCAATAGAATCAAAATATTTCTGGAATGGTGGCTAGCTAGTTTTAATGCAGACATGACCGATCTCGATCAACTATTCAACTATTTTGATGAAATTACAGAAATAACGGTTCATTTACAAAAGCGTTGAAAAATGCTCAGAGTAAACATCCCGTTCCTTGTAGCCCTTTTGAACACAAAGCTTTTCAGCTCTAAGTTTGGTCATAAAATATGAAGTTTCATCCCGATAACTTTACTAGTTTCTCCGGAATCGTCACCACAAAAAAAAACGGGTACAAACACACATACACACGCAAACACAGACTTTTTTGTACATTTGTACAATAATGTTCAGGGGACCCAAAAGGTAAAATTTCCGCTAAAATCTCAAAACTTTTTTTTCGGCACGATTACAATACTTTGTCATACCACGTGATAAAGTAAATAATAATAATCGAAGTTTTATTGAGGATCAGGTTATTTAGATATATGTTTTTGTGTGTGAGTAAAGGGTTTATTATGTTGTCTTTTCGATTTATTGGAATCCATTGCGTTTCATCTTAAGCGACCTGTAAGTAATTGATCATTGTTATTCGTTAAACGAATATTTTTCATTCAAAATAATGATATCAACAACTATAACACACACAACAAACTTAACAGAAATGATAATTCTAAATAGTTTGCAATTGTGTTGACATACTACTTTTTAAGTGTCCAGAAAAGAAACACAAGCCAAAACAATATGTCTTTAAATCATGCTTTTTTTCTGTTTTGGTGTTAAACATTTAAGAATAGTGTCACAACTTAAAGTAATGCATGTACAGGATAGCATGTAGGTACATTATTTCATTAATTTACATATTTATCAAGAAAGCAGCATAATACAAAATATGACGTTTTTCTTGAAAGAAACCTTACTTAGCAAAGAAATAATTCCCAATGTGACGTTTTTCTTGTGTACTTTGATACGCTTTGATACGCTATATACACTATGACTTGATCGACACAACTAAAGATTAGTGAATTTGCCGTAGTCTTTGGAACCTTTAAGCGATAGTTTTGCGCCCAAAGAGAAAGTGACAAATATCCCCTTTACCGGTTCTCTTATGAACTATATCTACGAAGAATTTTTTTCTGAAAAGTGGAAGCTTTTGCAGACATATTTTATCATGTAACTCAAGAATTACTATAATTATAATTTCATTACAAAATATTTCATTAATTTCATTCTCACATCACAAAAATCAAATAGTTGCTGTAATTTATAAGTTATTTATTTACCCTAACGTACATAAGAAAATTAAGACAAAGTAAAATATTCGGTATACCCGTTCAATTTAAGATTGTTGGTCATCCAAACTTACACAATTTTTGTGAAAAATACGTTTGAAAATCCTTAAATATTGTTGACAGTGGCGTGCGGTGCATTTGTACATAAGAGTGGAGAATAAATATCAAAACTTCTAAAACATAGAAATTATTTTATTTAGTTATACTACATGTATATTTAAACAAAAAAAAATAATAAATACAATAGTTACTTTGGTACGGGTCCATAATCCAAAAATGTCGAATAAATTAAAACTGTTTCGACCAACATATCATCCTTAACCAAAAGCCAGAAAAATACAAAACAATCAGAAACAATCAAGTTGCAGGAGCTGCTGGAAATACGTTTGCCCAAACTCGAATTTAAATTAACAAACAAACAAATATGAGCGAAATAAATAAATAAAAATCTGATCTGGCTTCCTCTGAATTATTTATTGGAGTTTAAAGAATACATAGGTAAAAATCCAATCAAAATTTATTGGTAATTTTTGAATTACACCTGAGTTTGCATTGTTTAACATTCTGTGGCTCGTGTGCACCCCTAGCCGCTTCACGTGTGAGCGATATAGTTCCGTAGTTTGATTCTTGAAATAATCGAGATATCTCTATTATTATTTTTATTTTTAATAATAAGTTCTTAATAATAGATTTTTAATAATCTGTTTTTAATAATCGCTTTTTAATAATTGATTCTTAATAATCGATTTTGAATAATCGACTTTGAATAATCGATTTTGAATATTCGATTCTTAAGAATCGTATGTTAGTAATCGATTTTTAATAGTTGGTTTTACATACATTTACATTAGTTTTATACCCCCTCCCCCGCCCGTCACCAACTTCGTCGCTCAATCCAACCCAAAATATGCTCTTACATCATTGATTCCCTATTCATAATCGATTATGAATAATCGATTATTAAAAATTGATTATCCATAATCCCATTATTAAGAATCGATTATTAAAAATCGATTATTAAGAATCGATTATTAAAAATCGGTTATTAATAATCGATTATTAAAAATCGATTATTAAGAATCGATTATTAAGAATCGATTATTAACAATCGATTACTATGAATCGATTATTAATAATCGATTATTAATAGAGAACAACTCGAGAACCTAATCATACGACTATGCGAATCACTCGAATACTGAAAATCCATTCTTGAAATAATACGTTTCTGCACATCACTAATACGCAAGGTCTGTGTATCGGTTGGTTGTAAACATCGGATACCTACCGAACAAATAAATTAGTGTGTTCTGTATTCAGTCTCTCGTAAAATATAGTTTTATTTTATCAATGGTAGAGTTTGCGATAGTTTATACATTATTTACATACCTATAAAACAGCAATAATTCTTAAATTCGCCGATTTTAACCCAAAGTGCACCGGTTGTCGGCTTTTAAAGTCTATTCACTTGTGTCTTCGAAAGTAATTGTTGCCGAAGAACTTACACGCATAGGTACCAGGATTGTGTTCGTAATCAAACTAGCTTAAGTACCATTTACCGCATGAGAGTGTTGTTGAAATATCACGTTGTAAAATTCAGTTGTTACTTCTTCTTCAATTTAAATTAGAAATTCATACAAGGAAACATTAAGCAAAATCATCTCTGCCAATATTAACGTTTGCAGTCTTGCGATAAAAAGCAAACATCAAACAAGGAATGCACAAGAGCAGACCAGGCACACACCATAATAACCCACGGTATCATTTGAGACACTTGAGCTGATGTTTTCCTCTTTCAAGACGACGTCTGCATAGAATAAACCTTAAGTGTTTTACATATAGATTGCTGCAAGCAACGCACAGACGATTGCGATATGTATACGCATTTGCGATTATGATAACCAAAGCGAGAGAGACCTTCCAATTACTTATAGCACTGGTGTTAATAGCAGTTTGAATGTGGATGTTTGTCCGATGCCGTGTGAGAAGATGTGGGCTCGAAGCTTAGATAACATCTGTATTCGCTGTTGGCAACAACGGCGAGATAATACTTTTATAATTTACTTCTCAAGGCATTGTTTATTTATTTATTTATTCAGTTTTCAATGCGAGGTCACTGGCGATGATTAAGGATAAGGTTATGTTCGTTTTTTACGTGGTCTATTTATTTTTATTTCGGTGACTTGAGATGACTTGAATTAACGTACATGTCGTGCATCATTTTTTTATAATATATAGTAATAATAGATCAACATATATAACAAAATATGACATACTCGTTAATACATTGTCTTGCAATTTGTTATTCTTATTTATTGTAATATTAATTTATATTCATTCAGATTCTTAAAGAGGTTGCTCGGTGTAATTAGAAATTGTGTTTTATAATAGTTGTAAAATTACCGAGTTGTAGCCGAAAGCATTTAGAAGTTTCCCATTTTGTTCAGTTTTTTTTAACCTTAACAACTCGGTTAAAACTAGTTATACTTTTGATTCTATTATTTATTCTTCTGTATTTGAGTAGTATTTTGCTATAAAAAGGCACAAATAACTGCTATCATACGAAGAATACTGTCTTAAAAATAACCAATTCACCAAATATTGTCGCATTTTGATTGTACATTAATTTTCTGTTAAGAATTATTTATAGCATATCAATAACCTCTATTCTGATTTTTGATTTTGACAATTTGGTCTATTTTTGGTTTTAAACAATCAACACTTGATACACAGGTAACTGTAAGTGTAACTTTCAGTAGGCAGTTGCATTGAAATGCTGCGCGACACTGCGAAAAAAATATACAAATCTTTAAATGAATAAGGTACATATAGGTACGGCGGTTTTATTGGCAAAGATTAGATGTGGGAGGTATATGAGAAAGACGTGTATTTAAAAATGTATATTTAGTACTACTGGACCAACAACTAGAGTGCTTAAATGTGCGAATGTAGGAATAATTTAAAATTACTTATCAACAACCTACACCATGTTCCCTAAAAAGTATGTTTTCATTGCAATACAGCGACACAGAAAAGTAATTCAAATAAGAGAAAATGCTCTCATTAAAAACTATGACGGTTTTATCATATAATATGTGCGTATATTGTTATCGATTTTCTTATTTTATGTTCCTTGTTTGTGCTAACTGCATTTCCAACATGGAGAAACTTTTCATTCATTTATGTTGGTTGGTAGAATATAAAAATAAATTGGCGTACGTAATATGCTACTAAAAATGTTTTCCATAATTATGTTACTCAATAATTTTGATACATTTTTTATAATATCCCAAAAAATGGATAGGTAACGATTCATATACTGAACACACCGGCAGAAGTAAAGAAAAGTCTAATAATTATTTGACTTTGTTCAATATTTTTGTAATCTCTGAACGACTTACTTCTTTTCTGGCTTTGTAGAGAAAAGGAAATGATATGCACTTTTCAGACGTTCGAAGAGCAAATATGGCCGGTTATATTAGGAGAACTAAAGATATCGGGACGAAAGTTCATATTTATTGTGCTAGAAACGCAAAGGTCCCTGGTTCAAATCCAGGATGTGGCTGTAATTTTTGATTTATTTAAAATTTACATCCCGCCTGTATATCATCATTTTATGACTAAACTTCGAGCTCCAAAGCTGTTTGTTCAAATGAATCCAAAGAAACTGGATGTTTCCTCTAATCATTTTTCGAGGATTTTACAAATGAGCCGCCATTTCTGTAATTTCGTCAAAATAGTTAAATAAATAATTAAAGGAGAGGTAATTTTGTATAATTTATGTTATTGAAATTTTTTTGTTAAAATTAATAGTTTAGCTGCATGAGAAAATACTTTTTGATCGAGATCGTATTTGCATTAAAACTTAGTTAGCCGATTTTACAATTATTTTCACTCTGATAGTAGGCAGTGTCTAACGCTGGTTTTTTGACAATACCTACTGTCAATATTATCAAAATATCTGTGAAATCCTGGCTAAGTTGTTTTATTTTAATGCAGACACGATCGATCTCGATCAAATAGAATCTCATGCAGCTAAACTATTAATTGTATAAACTGGGTAGTGTAATAATAGCCTCTTCTCTTTACATTGTTTTATATTCATTTAAATGGGAGACATGTTTCGGCTTTTGCCATCTTCGGCGTCTTATCGCCATTGCGACGAAAACAAACCATTAAATGGTTAAGTCACTGCCAAGACCAATTATTTAAAGAAATGACCGAAACCCTGATAATGTTTGTAGGTAGTTTCAACAATAGAGTATTTGGGACCGAAGATGGCGAAAACCGAAACATGTCTCCCATGTAAATGAATATAAAACAATGCAAAGAGAATAGGCTTCTATTACACTACCCAGTTTATATTAAGAACTTTGCAATATGGATCCAGCTCAATATTAATTTTATATATTGTATGATAATGGCATGTGCCTGGCCACATCAGATTTTTTGTAGAAGAAACACAATTACAAATAAATTGAAAAACATAAATTTTAAATGAGGTTAAATCTTGCGCAAATGCTATTTATTAAAATTGAGATATTCCATTGGTTCAAACGTGTACGTCTTTTTCAGATTTTTACTTTTGAAATTTTAGCGAGATGACAGACGTCAAATGTTGTCATTTTCTGAATTACGTGGAGCTGAACGTAGAGGTTCAACTCTCAATTTTTCAACACTTTTTACATTTAGAAGTATGTGCAAACAAATCTTCACCTAGTTTCAGAATGTTAGTTATATCAAGCATTTTAGTAGCAGTTTTGCTAGTGGGTGTAGTATAATCTTAAGATTATACACCCATTAGCAATGTTAACATTTGATTATTTCGAAAAATATACAAAACTTTTCTTGTAAGAAGTTGGCTACAAGAAAGTGTTACTGGTTTTGTCGAGAAAACCGGGTCAGAATCTTTTTTTAATGGAATGACCTATATTTCTGTATATTTTTATTTGTTTGCAACATTTTGGTGCAAAAAGTATTAAGATAGTCCTTCCTCATCCTTATGGTTTTTGAGTTATTATTTAATTAGTTTAAAAAGCATCAGGTGTTTTCAATAGTTTTCTAACAATATACCTACGCGTCATTATTGATAATTATATGGAGGAATTATATTAAGGAGATCAGCAAAATGATAAAACTCAATATTCAACTCAATGCATCTCGTGTTTTATTTAAGAACAAATACAGAGGTTTTAATTAATTATGGTATTAAATTATAGAGTCGCTGTCTCTTGTGATCTTCATAATTTAATGACAAACAAAATAAAATGTTTATAAAATAAAGAGCTGTCCATTTCTTAAATAATCGTAAAAAACAGACTTTAATTTCTTTAAACAAACCGACGATATATTTAATTATATTTTATGAATTTACTGCCGCAATAGCCGATGCAAAAGATTGTAGAATGGGCCAAACCTGTCCCTGAATCCACTTTCTTACTGAACAGCCTGTTATATATTCTTTTGTAAATGATTTAAAATTATACAGAGATGTAGGCCATTTCATTTAATAAACTAAAGTTTATCACGATTAAAATGGCTCACCATGTATAGTAGGTACACTGTTTTTGTAGGTTTGTACATTAGAATATATACAGTTCGAACATTAAGTTATTCTTGCATCTCGTAAAACAGACAGTAAAATGGCTTATTTAATATTTCGCCGGTGCGCGGACGATAGTAGATTTTAATTAAGATATCCCATTCGGAGTGTGCAGATTTTGCATCGTGTGTGCCAAATAACCTTTGCTTTGTCATATTCTGGGTTAATACCGAATAAATACCGCCGTAATACGTGCGGAGAATAACCTCTGCTGTTTAGTTTAGTCATTTTTTCAGGTTTCAGGCTTTGGCCGCATGCACAAAGCGGCAGCGTCGCGACAAAAGATAATCGTTTTTCAGAGGCGATCGTGCGGCCCATTTACCCTGATAAATAATTGAACTAACGAGCCCATTCATTCCCTGAAAATTTCACCCCGTCGGGACGCTCAGGTATTAAGAGGGGACTTTAAATTTACAACGGTAATTACAATGGCAATTATGGGAACGCGTGCTCATAACAACCTTTGATGTACAAGATTTTGGGGTTTCGGAGTACGCGAGAGATTAGCTATTTCGTACATTTTAATGGACAGTGTCTAAACCGTAAAATATCTCATTTGGCGGAACGACACTATTTAGTAAATATATGCGAGTGCTTTCGTGCAAGCAACGCCACTTTATTTAGATGGTAGCACAAGATACACAGATGTATTACCGTTGGATGATCAACTTTTTAATATTCTACCGCGGGACGCTGAAATTCAGTGCTTTTATGAATCACCATTTCTTGAAGTATAAACAAATTAAAATATAACTAGATATATTTATTTAAATATGCTTATAAATTAAAGATCATATCATATCATAACAGCGGTAATTGATGTAAAGTCAATACACCGACCAGCTTTAATTATAGAATTAATAACTTTTCGCGCAGACTTCAACGTTGCATCAAACGACGAACCACAATTAATTCGCATAATAAGTTATATAGATCTCAATCGTCTTAGAATCTTACCATTTGGGGAAAATTTTAACAGAAGCACCTCTGTAAACGGAGGAATTACGAGTTGTACACTATGTCGATTGATATTGTTGATCGATCATTTAATTCCATAATAATTGGTACACCTGCTTATTAACATTTTGAATATTTCCCGAAAAGTAATCATAATAATTTTATGCCTGGATATGAAAAGGGACCAGTTGTCCGAAATTGAGTTATAAGCATTTTTGGATAGAATTAGTTATGGCAATGGTACTCCACCATTTTAAACCTATTACCATAGAGGGAAATTGAAAAAAATATAATTAAGTTGCTGATACAAAAAGTAAACTATTGCGCTATGACTCTTCAAACTTTTGCAAAGTTTAAAAGTTAATAACTTTGCGCATATTTGCAAGTTACGCCGACTCCACAATTTTTGTAACAATTTCACTATTAGTTTTAAGATCTTTTTTTAAATTTATTATTTCATTATTCCGTTTAGGTTTTATAGGTCTTTTAATCTATAGCGCCATGGGCCTGGGGGCTACAAAATAGTCTAACCGAGGCAACGGTTGGACATATTTTAAAAATTTTTGAAAATTTTGGAAAAAATTTCATTTCTTTAAATGATTCCTACATTTTCGCCGGAAATTTATCCACATGCAAAATTTCAACCCGATTGGACAATTTTTCAAAATTTAAAAAAAATTTGCATGTTTTGAGAAAGTTTTCAGTTTTTTTTTATTTATTCGTGCATTGTCACCAGAAATCTGTCCATATGTAAAATTTCAACTCGATTGCACCCTGGTAAGTAGGTAAAATATGGTAATGCGCAAGAGCGTAGTGATATATCGACAAGTGGTCCTTTGATCTTTCGCAACAAAAACGCATTTTTTCATGCGTTTCCAACAGCAGACGGGTTTCAGATAAATACATCTGATAAAAACACAGTAAAGAGACTAATTAGCGGATAAAATGTGGATTTTGAACCAGTTTAACTTTATTTGCGATTATCTGCGTGACTAGAAACGGACAAGTGGTCCCTTTTCATATCCACGCACACAATTTTCTTGAAATATTGCGCCCGGATTCTGCACTAGTTGGCATGATTTCTCCACTCAACGTAGTCTGAAATAAAAATATCGAATGCAGTTGTATTCTATGCACATTATACACAAGTAGTTATTGCTTGATAAACCAGAAATAAAAAAAATATGTAGTTGAGGAAATGGTTATTTGTCAAGCTCAAATTGTCTAATTAGCTCACAAAATTGACAATGTTTTTCGCAATTAAATAAAAAATTCATAACACATTTCTGGTTTATCCAGCAATGCACTATGTTTGTTGATTATGCAGTAAAAATTCAAGTTGATCAATCCAATAGTTTTTGAAATATCATACCAATCAGTCGCGAAAAACTGTTTTGAGAAAAAACGCGTTTAAAGTTTCAAGTTCAGTTTACTGAGGCATATCGAGTACTTATAGCATTGTATTGCTAATCTGCTATACCAGGGTCGTACAGTAGGTACTCCATACTCTGCTTCGTGGAATAATTTTGAGAAATTTGCTTTTTCTACGCCTTGTCCTAGCCTTTGTTGATGCCGCAAGTGTATATTTCGACAGTCTCGCCAGACGCTGTTTGTTGCCCAATCCTATCAAATTTATGGGTTTTGAACCTAGGAAACATGATTGTAACTCTCTTGATAACAAATTGTTGTAGATTGACTTTACACCATTTTTATCAAGTTTTTTCGGGTTAAGCATTGCGCCATTTACACTAACGCTATAGTCTGACTGGACAATACATATTAAGCTGCGGGCCTTCTTTTGACGTCAATTTTCTCGCAGAACTATGGGAGAAAAAATTTGAAAAAATTCTGATGCTGTCCTTGATTAATATGCTACAACTCATAAAAATTAGAAAGCTGTATATGTTTGGCGCTTTCCCGATTTTGCCAAATTAAGAAGAATTGGCGCTGTTTTTGCCTCACAAAATCTCATTCGTTTAACTTCAGCAATTAATTACTCCAGAAATAATCCATAGATATCAACGAATTAAACAGTAAAATCACCTGCGGAATGCTAGCTTTCAATGTCCATTTTTGTAAAATCATTGGATTAGTGATTGACCCACAAAAAGCTATGTTATGCAATGCCAGCAATTCCGTTATAGAAATATAGACTATAGGCTACCCAATAATTCATAGGTTTAAAGTTCATTACATAATGATTGAATGATTGGCTGAAATTCTGCGTGAATTCCGACGCTCTACGGTCTTTGGTGTGCTGCGGGGAAGGGAGGCGTTAGCGGTGCTGTTATGTCGGAGAGAACCGACACAGCTGAGAGAACCGGGGCAGCTTATTATCAATAAAAAATCTGATGTGGCCAGGCACATGACTTTATCATACAATATATAAAATTAATAGTTTAGCTGCATGAGAATCTATTCTATTGAGATAAATCGTAGGTATTGTCAAAGTATCAGCATTTGACACTACCTACACTACGTCATTAGAATAATAGTTATTTATGTCACAAATGCCGAAAGTACGGAATAGCGCGACGAGCGGTGATACGGCGCGTCACCGAAGGCGGAGTGTCGCCGTCGCATATGAGCGACTCGCGCTATCTAGTTTTTGGCAGGAGCGACATCAACGTTTATTGTGTTGCTTTTTAAGAAATACGTATTTAAAAAAAATAAATGATTTCTGTATAGTAAATGCTAGGTTGGTACCACTTTGACAAAAGGTGCGTTCCGATTGGTAGGTAATGGTAGCTAATGGCGGTGGTAGAATACGAAATTATAGTATTTCTTACATATCGTGATAATGACACATATTAGTTTGCATGTACATAAACATGAGTCACTAGCAATTTTCTATTGGAAATACTATAACGGCGTCTGCTACCACTGCCATTATCACTAATGAGAACGCACCTTAAAAAGGTAATTCAAATTCTGACAGATTTATATTTGTTCATGACACATCCCTACCAACATACTAAAATAAAACTACACTCATCGCTATACTTTATTTATAATTTTCTCAATGTATCATTTTTAGAATTAGATATAAAGACTGGTTGATATTTCTTATCAACAAACAATCAAATTGGTGATCTTATTTTATTTGAAATTTGTATTTTATAATTTTGGGCACTACAGCGGCACGTTCCATAGTGGTTCTCCAACCTCTGATGAGATCAGCTGTTTTCGAATGTGACAACAGAAAAAAATATTTGTCAAAATCCTGGCTACTATGTAATTTCATATCAATGCAGATGCGACCGATCTCGATCAAATAGAATTTGCTCTTGAAGGTAAACTATTAATTTTACCAAAAAATGTTATAGGCATAAATTATTCAAAATTTCCTCTACTTTAATTTATTAATTAACTATTTTGTCGAAATTACAGAAATGGCGGCTGATTTCCAAAATCCTTGAAAAAGGCTTAGAATAAACTAGAATGCTAAACTATTAATTTTACCAAAAAAAGTCATAGGCATAAATTATTCAAAATTTCCTCTACTTTAATTTATTATTTAACAATTTTGTCGAAATTACAGAAATGGCGGCTCATTTTCAAAATCATTGAAAAAGGCTTAGAATAAACTACCAGTTCCTTTCGACCCTTTTGAACCAAAAGCTTTTCAGCTCTAAGTTTGGTCATAAAACTTCTAAATATAAACTTTCGTCCCGATACATTTAGTAGTTTCTCCGGAATCGTCGTCACAAAAATCGTTTACACACGCACACACACACACACACACACACACACACACACACACACACACACACACACACACACACACACACACACACACACACACACACACACACACACACACACACACAGACATTTTTTTGTACCTTGGTCAAAAATGTTCAGGGGACCCATAAAGACCTATTTCCGCTAAAATCTCAATTTTTTTTTTCGGCATGATTACAATACTTTACATACTGCGTATGATAAAGTAAAAAACGATAACTTGTCAAGGTAGTAATTTTAACTAACACTTAAATTCTTAATTTTTGCATAATTTTGATTATAATATGTGACCCGGCACTAGAGAAATCTCTTCTATCGATTGGCGTTTATATTTTCTTCAGTTTTAATACAATAAGGTTGTAAACAAGATTTTGATGGAAGCGGGTAGATCTAATAATATGGAGTTAGCGATTTTTCCAATTAGTATGCCCGATTTTGTTATATAAATATTCAAACTATTATAACAGTTTCAACAGTTTATTTATTAATCATATTTAAATACATGCACAAACAATATAAAGTAAATGCCAACTCTTGATATATTACATATATTACAAACGTCAGCTCTGAGCGTATAAAACTTAAACTTAAACATAAAACTTTTACAAATTTAGCATCGTAAATTTGTAGACACATAGAACATTTTGCAGATCACTCATTAATTTTAAATGCTAATCCCGAAACCCGATTTAAATTGCCAAGAATTCGCATGGGACTTCCAACTCCCTGTTCGTGGTTCTGTTATCTTATTGCCTCATTTTTCCGTTATTTTTTAATTCAGTGATCCGTCGCCGGATATCCAAATTTCTTTGGCGAGGCATAATCGCCGTGTCGTTATAGGTATGTATTGTGTCGGTAAACACTGTTCTGCTAGTAACTAATGCACGTGCGTTTTTTTTACTTTATCATACGCAGTATGTAAAGTATTGTAATCGTGCCGAAAAAAAAAATTGTGATTTTAGCGGAAATAGGTCTTTTTGGGTCCCCTGAACATTTTTGACCAAGGTACAAAAAAATGTCTGTGTGTGTGTGTGTGTGTGTGTGTGTGTGTGTGTGTGTGTGTGTGTGTGTGTGTGTGTGTAAACGATTTTTGTGGAGACGATTCCGGAGAAACTACTGAAGGTATCGGAACGAAAGTACATATTTAGAAGTTTCATGACCTAACTTAGAGCTGAAAAGCTTTTGGTGCACAAGGGTCCAAAGGAACTGATAGTTTATTCTAAGCTCTTTTCAAGGATTTTGCAAATGAGCCGCCATTTCTGTAAATTCGTCAAAATAGTTAAATAATAAATTAAAGTAGAGGAAATTTTTAATAATTTATGTTTATGACATTTTTTGGTAAAATTCATAGTTTAGCTGCAAGAGCAAATTCTATTTGATCGAGATCGGTCGCATCTGCATCTGCATAAACTACATAGTAGCCAGGATTTTGACAAATATTTTTTGTGTTGTCACATTCGAAAACAGCTGATCTCATCAGAGGTTGGATGGGTTGCAGGGTTGATGGGTTGGAGAACCACTATGGAACGTTGCCACTCTAGTGCGGCAAATTATAAAATACAAATTTCAAATAAAATAAGATCACCAATTTGATTGTTTGTTGATAAGAAATATCAACCCGTCTTTATATCTAATTCTAAAAACGATAAATTGAGAAAATTACAAATAAATTATAGCGATGAGTGTAGTTTTATTTTAGTATGTTGGTAGGGATGTGTCATGAACAAATATAAATCTGTCAGAATTTGAATTACCTTTTTAAGGTGCGTTTTCATTAGTGATAATGGCAGTGACTCTTGCTAGTGACTCATGTTTATGTACATGAAAACTAATACGTGTCATTATCACGATATGTAAGAAATACTATAATTTCGTATTCTACCACCGCCATTAGCTACCATTTCCTACCAATCGGAACGCACCTTTAAACTTGACGTTTCGTCAAAGTGGTACCAACCTAACATTTACTATACAGAAATCATTTATTTATTTTTTTAAAATACGTATTTCTTAAAAAGCAACACAATAAACGTTGATGTCGCTCCTGCCAAAAACTAGATAGCGCGACTCACTCACATGCGACGGCGACACTCCGCCTTCGGTGATGCGGCGCGTCACCGCTCGTCGCGCTATTCCGTACTTTTGGCATTTGCACGATTATTCTAATGACGTAGTGTAGGTAGTGTCAAATGCTGATGCTTTGACAATACCTACGATTTATCTCAATAGAATAGATTCTCATTCAGCTAAACTATTAATTTTATATATTGTATGATAAAGTCATGTGCCTGGCCACATCAGATTTTTTTTATGGTTGAAATATATAGATTATTTCCCGGGTAATTAATTGCTAAAGTTAAACGAATAAAATTTACGGGACAAAAACAGCGTAAATTCTTCCTAATTTGGAAACATTGGAAAAACGCCCACATATACAGTTTTCTAATTTGAGAGTTATAGCATATTAACCAAGGACAGCATCTGAATTTTTTTAAATTTTTTTGCCCCTGGGTTTGCGAGAAAATGGACGTCAAAAGAGGGGACATAATATATGGCCACGATAGTACGTAACCAATGATATCTTATGGCTAATAAATAGAGTTATCTTGGTAAAATTTCCCGCGCGTTCAAATTTTTTTTTATTTTCTTTATTTTCTCAATGGTGTCTTACTTTACGTACTTGACAGCTAGGTCAACCAATCTTTGGCGTCTCCGTTTCTATTTTTTTATTCTTTTTATTTTTTTTTATTTCATTCTTTTTATTCTTCGTTTGATGCATTATTCGTCAACATATCTAGTAATAATAAATTTGTTTTTCGGCTTTTAGGAGCTAGGAAGTCAATTAAAATATCACTTTTTCGCTGACGTTTCGATTTTATTTGAAACCATAATCATAGCTACACCAAACAAAATAATTAAATAAAAGAGCAGCAAAGAACATATAAATTTATATGTTGCTATGTTGGTATTTGTTGCTTATTATATGCAATTCTAGGATGTGTTTTCACTAATTATTGTAAAGTATGACTATATCCTACTGTAACAACATGGTTAACTAATAAATAATTCGGAAGCCATTCATGTTGTAAATAAAAGTGAATACTGGAGCTCGTATTTTTATGTAGGAATGTATAAATGTGAGGTGTTTGGAATACATATTGCGGTGACTCAAATTGAATAACAAAATAATAAAAGCTTACTTCTCAAGTTTTTATACATTAGCTAAAAATTTAAAAACCTGATTTTGCCAGGCCCATGACTTTATCATACTATACATAAAATTAATAGTTTCGCTGGATGAGATTCTATTTGATCGTGATCGGTCTTGTCTGCATTAGAATATCTAGTCTAATCTAGTTAGCCAGGATTGTCAAAAGATCAGCGTTTGACACTACCTACTATCATGAATGAAAATATCTGTCAAATCCTGGCTAACTAGTTTTATATTAATTCAACCACGACCAATCTCAATCAAATAGAATTTGCTCAGGCAGCTAAATTATTAATTTGACCAAAAAATGTGACAAATTTTATAAAAATATCCTCTACTTTAATTTATTATTTAACTAAATCAAGCAAAAATTTATCATACTATGGATGTTAAAGTAAAAAAAGTGTTTTCAAACTCTCCCTTTTATACTCTTGAGACAAATTTCTGGTCAATATTTTCTAAATACAACAATGACGCTGGAAACAATGGTCTGAAAAAATACCATTGCCAGCGGCGACCTCAAAATCTGTCCGTAAAAACTTCAATGATCTGTAATCAAGAAACACGCCTCTCGTGCATTGTTGGGTGAGATCACGAAGCGCCTTGACAATCTAAAGATTGCCGTTGCGCAACAAAATCGATACACATTTTGCAACCGTACCTCATATATATTCATTTGTTGTAGCCTTGCTCTTCCTTCATTAGCCACGCAGTAAACACATTGTTTTCAAAAGTGATTATCACGTCAATGAGTGCGCTGCATTTTGTTATGACGTAATGTCACCTCTACAATTGGACTCGAGTAAATGGTTTATGTGCTTCGTACCATATCACACCTATGCAATAAAATAATAATTCGGCATTAAACGTTTTAGGATATCATAGCTAGAATTGCATACTAAGTAGAAAATTATGTAATGGTAACAAGTCCTAAACAGTGACTCCCAAACCTGGAGGTAGTGGCGTCGCCAGTGCGTACATATTTATAAATATGTACCTATAATGGGGGTTCTCTTTATTTTTTTAACTTTTTTATGCTGGACTGTCATATGTTGTTTCATTATATCCTTTGTTTATTCAGGTAAAATTTGAGATCGGTTGATGCATATTCAACCGTGTCCCAAGGGACTCGAAAGCGAGAATAAGGTTCGTACATTAAAAACAGACATACAAAAATAAGTAGTTTAAAAAAAAATTAAAACGAAATAGCGAAGATAATCTGAATAATGTTGGTCATAAAGCTATAAATACACAATCTTTGATTTTTGGTTACTTAGAACCTATATTATGCACAATATGCCATTATATTATGCAAAGTGTTAGGTGATCGAGTTATTGACATTTTTTTATGCAGTTTTATACCTGGGTACCCATAATATTCCATAGTTTGCGAATAGCTTGAAAATGGAATGAAAGGAAACCTTGAGGGTTTTTAACGCAAAAAGAAACTAAATGTTTAAATGGTTTTGAATTAATTCAATGTTAGATTTTTCTCTGGGATTGAGCACGAAATTAAAATCACAGTGCTCCAGATTTATGAAACTGTTATATAATTAGTAAATAGTTTCAGGACCTATTTATCTAATTTAAAAAATTGTCGGCTGGCAAGATAAAAAAGTATGAATTAAATTTCTATTAACCAAAAAATCATTTGTATGTTTTTACACCACAATTATTATGGCAATATTCTTGTTTCCGTAGTTTTTGAGATAATTAATGAAAAAATGCGTGTATAGAAAACCCACCCACACCGACAGATACCTCAATGCCAATTCCCACCATCACCCCGCCCAGAAACAAGAAGTGATCAACACCCTTGTGAAAAGAGCAATTTCTATAACCCACCGCACATACCTCCAAAACGAACTTGACCACTTAACCAAAGTCTTAACCCAAAATAACTATCCCATGTCCTCGATAATTAAAACCATTTCCCGACACCTAAACCTAAGAAGATTTTTGTGAATCGTATTTTTAAATTTTAGTTTATTTTTTAGTTATTTTGATTTGTGTAATATTGTTTTGTAGTTTAATGCATATTAAGCAGCCTATCCCCCATCAACGTCAATCCGTAGTCACCAGTTATGGGCGGTTTCAAAGCTTCTGACGTCTGCTGTCTACACCGGGCAGCAGTAATATGGGCAAACAAATACATTTATGGCAATTACGCTTTATTATCGCAATTATAATGTTTGGGTTAAAATTGTACTTAAATAAAAATCTATTTTTGTTTCATAAGTTGGGCTTGTTGTTTTATATTTGAATAATGCCAAAGATGTAGAAGTAAAACTAATTTTTATCTTTCCAAACATTATTTTTCATCCAGTCCAGCTCGTTATTTATCTAAGAAGTTACCCTGAAAATTTCATAAACTTTGAACAATAAATAACGTTTTTATTTGAATACGCGTTTTAGGAAAAGTAATGATACACCAAGTATATTATTATCAGGCTATCTATTATAATCATACTGTTTTATGTTCTATCATGTTTGATGTAGGTATATTTATGTAAATTATTTTTCTTTGCAGGTACGTTTGCGAATTGTAAGAGGTCTCCAAACGCTTGAAGTCGCAGTCTCCACAAGTCTTGGGAAAGGTATTTAAAAAAAATAAAATACAAACTTAGTGATGCTCAAACTATATTTAATTTCCAAGAGACCATTATTATTATTATTATTGACGTATTTAGATGATATAATACATACTTAACTATATTTAATCAAAAACAATGGTAAATATAATCATCAAAACGTTTGCGTTTCAAGTAAAAAAGTTATAAAATATAGGCCCGAGTTTCATAAATCATCACTTGAAAGGGCATAACCCGTTAGAAAACAACGAACAGTCAAAAGGGCGACAAAAGGAAACTCCCTCTGAGTGAAAACGTGAAATTTATGCAGAAAGGAAATGTACCTTTTTTGCGGGGCGACCCATCGACAATAAAAATATTTCACAGCTCCGCGCGAGTTCCTAACTTATGGAGGTGTTTTTTTGTTTGCCTGAGCTGTCGAATACTCGCGCTCTCCTATTTCGCCTGAAAGGAAAAGTTTTATTAAAAGGAAAACGAAAAAATAACACCGTCTTTTCAGCTGAAATAGTTCGACCGTTTCAACATAGTCGAAGCGATCGAAGTTCTTTTCCGCCAGCAGCAAGATTATTCAGTGAACGTTCTTAAATACTATTATGACCGTTTCCAAGGACAACTACTTCGATTTAATCGTGTAAAAATCGCTCATTAAAGAACGAGATGATCGGTTAGCGCTCCATCGCAGCTGTTTCTATAATTTATACTTGTCAATAGTTTATGGAATGAATATGTAGCAAAAAAATGCAAGGTTCGTCTGTGTCATTGACATCTGAGGAGATCTTTTTTTCATGCATGTAAATGAACATGATTTTACAGTTAGAAGAATTAGAATAATAGAAATTTTAATTGTTGGCGTCCTTGTCTTCTTTTATGGATACGGATATAAGAATTAAGTTGCTAAACGTTTCAGATAATTTATACAACAGTAGAACACAATTATTAGGTTTCTTATAGTGGTTAAAAAAAGTTAAGAAGTTATACCATTGTTTTCTTCCTGGCAAATGTTTGATGGGTAATAATTTTATTTAAAGATTTGAAGAAGGAACCAATACAAATGCAGAAAAAATACATACTGTTTATCCTTCCGCACTGGAACGAAAGTGTAATAAGAATACAAATAATTTTCCGTGATCACCCAATAAACTAATTTTGCCATAATTTCAGTGAAACAACTGTGCTCTGCTTTTCAAGAGAAACAGCGATTTACCGAGCTTCATCTTATTGGTATACCTACTAGTTGCATATCCAAAAAAGAGGAAACTGACAATAAGGAAATACAGAATGAAAAGGGCACAAAGGACTAAAACAAGAATAATAAAAAAAAATCTGATGTGGCCAGGCACATGACTTTATCATACAATATATAAAATTAATAGTTTAGCTGCGTGAGAATCCATTTTATTGAGATAAATCGTAGGTATTGTCAAAGCATCAGCATTTGACAGGAGTGACATCAACGTTAATTGTGCTGCTTTTTGAGAAATGTGTATTAAAAAAATAAATAAAGAATGGTAATATTTCTGTATAGGAAATGTTAGGTTGGTACCACTTTGACGAAACGTCAAGTTTAAAAAGCTAAGTCAAATTCTGGCAGATTTATATTTGTTCATGACACTGTAGATGTCACATCCGTACTTACATACAACAATAAAACTACAGTCATCGCTATACTTTATTTACAATTTTCTCAATTTATCGTTTTTAGAATTAGATATAAAGACGGGGTGATATTTCTTATCAACAAGCAATCAAATTGGTGTTCTTATTTTATTTGAAATTTGTATTTTATAATTTGCCGCACTAGAGTGGCAACGTTCCATAGCTGTTCTCCAACCTCTGATGAAATCAGCTGTTTACGAGTGTGACAGCACAAAAGCATATTTGTCAAAATCCTGGCTACTATGCAGTTTCATATCAATGCAGATGCGACCGATCTCGATCAAATAGAATTTGCTCCTGCAGCTAAACTATTAATTTTACCAAAAAATGTTATAGACATAAATTATACAAAATTTCCTCTACTTTAATTTATTATTTATTTATTTTGATGAAATTACAGAAATGGCGGCTCATTTGCAAAATCGTTGAAAAATGCTAAGAGTAAATAGCCAGTTCCTTTGGACCATTTTGAACCAAAAGCTTTTCAGCTCTAAGTTTGGTCATAAAACTTCTAAATATGAACTTTCGTCCCGATACCTTTAGTAGTTTTCCCGGAATCGTCGCCACAAAAATCGTTTACACACACACAGACATACATACACACACACACACAGACATTTTTTTGTACCTTGGTCAAAAATGTTCAGGGGACCCAAAAAGACCTATTTCCGCTAAAATCTCAATTTTTTTTTTCGGCATGATTACAATACTTTACCATACTGCGTATGATAAAGTAAAAAACAATCAAATAGGGCGTAAAGGCAAAAGGTTATGATTGAGGTTAATAAGGAAAAGGACAGAATCGACACAAAGACGATAAAAAGGACGAAAACCACAAACACTCATAATCCTTTACATCCTTTAAATATATATTTGCCATTTCGTTTCACGTCTTTGTATCCTCTTCGTATTTTTTATCCTTTTTCGTATTTCTATTCCTTGTGTCCTTATGATGCATTACATCATTCCTGTTCATATTGCTCCGTCCTAGGTACAGAACGTCCTCTTTTTATCAATTTTGTCCATTTTGCCCTTAACGACGATCTTGCTGTCCTTTTCGCTCTTTAGCAATTTAGCAATTTAGCAATTTATTGGTTTGATTTCCACTGAAATACAAAAAAATCTGATGTGGCCAGGCACATGACTTTATCATACCATATATAAAATTAATAGTGTAGCTGCATGATATTCTATTTGATCGAGATCGGCCATGTCTGCATTAAAATAAAACTACTAGTACTAGACTAGAGACATTTTGATTATATTTACAGTAGGTAATGTGAAAACATCAGCATTTGACACTACCTACTGTCATTAGAATCACAATATCTGACAAATCCTGGCTAACTAGTTTATATGCAGTACGAGCGATCTCGATGAAATAGAATTTGCTCATGTAGCTAAACTATTAATTTTACCAAAAAATGTCATAGTCATAAATTATTCAAATTTCCTCTACTTTAATTTATTATTTAACTATTTCGACGAAATTCCAGATATAGCGGCTTATTTGCAATATCTTTCAAAAATGCTAAGACTAAAACGCCAGTTCCTTTGGACCCTTGGTTCAACAGAAAGCTTCTAAATATATAGTGTTGTCATACTACGGATGATAAAGTAAAAAGGTTCTGGTTCTGATGATTAATATATTATACTGGCTTCTAGCATACTATATTTTCGAGTTTTACGCCGTCTTCAGTGCTAACTACAAAAGTTCATAAAGAATTATGCTCAATATTCCAAATAAGTTTTAAGGTTAACATACCGTCTTACAATCTTTCTTGTATATTTATTCGCGAAAACATAACATTGCTATCCGCACTCGAAATATTGTTTTTCAATATTGTTTCAATATTGTTTCACCTAGCTCCTCATGGCAATTCTCCATGCATTTGCGTGTTGAATTGACGTTTCGCAAACGCTGACGTTCCAAATACTGTCAAAAACTTCAAAATATCCTGGGCACCTAGTATTAATGTAGACACGATTTCGATCAAATAGAACTTGCTCCTGCAGCTAAAGTATTAATTTTACCATTAAATGTTATAGACATAAATTATACAAAATTTCCTCTACTTTAATTTATTATTTATCTATTTTGATGAAATTACAGAAATGACGGCTCATTTGCAAAATCGTTGAAAAATGCTAAGAGTAAATAGCCGGTTCCTTTGGACCCTTTTGAACCAAAAGCTTTTCAGCTCTAAGTTTGGTCATAAAACATCTAAATATGAACTTTCGTCGCGATACCTTTAGTAGTTTCTCCGGAATCGTCGCCACAAAAATCGTTTACACACACACAGACATACATACACACACACACACAGACATTTTTTTGGACCTTGGTCAAAAATGTTCAGGGGACCCATAAAGACCTATTTCCGCTAAAATCTCAAATTTTTTTTTCGGCACGATTACAATACTTTACATACTGCGTATGATAAAGTAAAAAGATGGATATCAGGATGAAAACTGCAAAAAGAACAAATAAGTTGTAAATACAAAAGCGCGCAACCGACAAAAAATTCGGAATGGATGAATTTATAAAATAAAATCATTATCGCTCATTACGTTCGTTTAATCAGTTTGTCATTTTACGTCGTTTTATCATTTTAGTTCTATCAGTCTATTTTTTCGGCCTTTTCGTCCTTTTTATGTATGTTCCGTTCTTTATATGTTTTTCATTTATTCCGTCCTTTTAACGATATCGCTGTGTATTTTACGTTCTCTTTATCAATTTCGCCCTTGATACCGTGTGTCACGTCCTTTTTGTCCTCATCTTTATCATTTAAGTCAATTTTGCCGTATTTGTCCTTTTTATAAATTTTCTCTGTTCCTTTTTTATATAATTTTGTACTTTTTAGTAACAATACGTTCAGCAAACATACATATCTAATCGAGCGGTTCCTAATTTCAGTGAAACAACTGTGCTATGCTTTTCAAAGGAAACTGAGCTATTTACCGATATTTTTCTTATTGGTATACCTACTGGTTGGAACCAAAAGGGCACAAAGGTTTAAAACAAGAATAAATGTAAAAAACAAACAAATAGGACGTAAAGGCAAAAGGTCGTGGAGTTAGGTCGTGAGGTTAATACGGAAAAGGGCAGAATGGACACAAAGGCTGAAGACGGTAAAAAGGACGAAAACCACAAACACTCATAATCTTTTTCATCCCTTTAATCTATATTTTCCATTTCGTTTCATGTCTTTGTATCCTCTTCGTATTTTTATCCTTTTTCGTAATTGTATTCCTTGTGTCCTTATCATCCAGTACATCATTCCTGTTCATATTGCTCTGTCCTATGTACAGAACATCCTCTTTTTATCATATTTGTCCATTTCACCCTCCACGACGACCTTCACGTCTTTTTCCCCTGTTATCGTGTTTTTGTGCTTTACGTATTTTGTGTCGGGTTTGTCCTTTTTATAAATAACATCTATTTCGTCCTTTACGCCTCTTTTTTTGTTAACCTTTTGCCTTTCAGTATTTTTCGTTCTTTGTGCTATCTTTTTTTGCTTAACGTGCTTTGTTTTGATTTTACCTTTTCGCCCGTTTAATCCATTGAGTTTTATTCGCCGTTTACTGATTTGATTTCAGCTGAAACACAAAAAAAGATCGTTATCAGGACGATAACTGCAAAAAGAACAAAAATGTTGTAAATACAAAAGCGCGCAACCGAAAAACATAAATACGGAAAGGATTAAAGCATAAAATAAGATCATTATCGCTCATTACGTTCGTTTAATCAATTTCGAGTTTTTATCCTTTGTATAACTTTTATACCTTTTATCGATAAAATTGTTGTTTTAAAATTATGGTTAGTCCTTTTTTTGGGCCTATTCGTCCTTTTTATGTTTCGGTCTTTATATCTTTTTTATTACGTCCTTTTAACCATATTGCTGCTATTGTTTTATCGATTTCGTCCTTCACACCGTTTGGCACGTTCATTTCGTCCTCATATTTATCTTTTAAGTCATTTTTGTCGTATTCGTCCTTTTTGTAAATTCCTTTTCCTTTGCAATCAATTCTTTACTCTCCTTTCGTCATTTTCGTTCTTCACGGGTATAACGAGGTACATATCCCAAAAATGAAAATATCAAAAAGGGTAAAGTAAGGGTGAAAAGGGCAAAACAGAATAAATAAAAATAAATTGAAAACGAATTACGGGGAAAAATTAGACGTAAAGACGGGTCGTGATTGACAAAATACGGATGCAAAATGGATGCAAAGGAGAAAGACAACAAAAACAAAAAGCACAATTATTATAATTCTTTGCGTCCTTTTAAGCAATGATTTTCATTTCGATTCACTCTGTTTTATCCTCTTCGTCCTTTGTGTCTTTTTTTACTTTATCATACGCAGTATGGTAAAGTATTGTAATCATGCCGAAAAAAAAAATTGAGATTTTAGCGGAAATAGGTCTTTTTGGGTCCCCTGAACATTTTTGACCAAGGTACAAAAAAATGTCTGTGTGTGTGTGTGTATGTATGTCTGTGTGTGTGTACACGATTTTTGTGGCGACGATTCCGGGAAAACTACTAAAGGTATCGGGACGAAAGTTCATATTTAGAAGTTTTATGACCAAACTTAGAGCTGAAAAGCTTTTGGTTCAAAATGGTCCAAAGGAACTGGCTATTTACTCTTAGCATTTTACAACGATTTTGCAAATGAGCCGCCATTTCTGTAATTTCATCAAAATAAATAAATAATAAATTAAAGTAGAGGAAATTTTGTATAATTTATGTCTATAACATTTTTTGGTAAAATTAATAGTTTAGCTGCAGGAGCAAATTCTATTTGATCGAGATCGGTCGCATCTGCATTGATATGAAACTGCATAGTAGCCAGGATTTTGACAAATATGCTTTTGTGCTGTCACACTCGTAAACAGCTGATTTCATCAGAGGTTGGAGAACAGCTATGGAACGTTGCCACTCTAGTGCGGCAAATTATAAAATACAAATTTCAAATAAAATAAGAACACCAATTTGATTGCTTGTTGATAAGAAATATCACCCCGTCTTTATATCTAATTCTAAAAACGATAAATTGAGAAAATTGTAAATAAAGTATAGCGATGACTGTAGTTTTATTGTTGTATGTAAGTACGGATGTGACATCTACAGTGTCATGAACAAATATAAATCTGCCAGAATTTGACTTAGCTTTTTAAACTTGACGTTTCGTCAAAGTGGTACCAACCTAACATTTCCTATACAGAAATATTACCATTCTTTATTTATTTTTTTAATACACATTTCTCAAAAAGCAGCACAATTAACGTTGATGTCACTCCTGTCAAATGCTGATGCTTTGACAATACCTACGATTTATCTCAATAAAATGGATTCTCACGCAGCTAAACTATTAATTTTATATATTGTATGATAAAGTCATGTGCCTGGCCACATCAGATTTTTGTTATTTTATTTCTACTGTCCTTTATGTGATTTCATCTGTTAAATCCTTTCTATTGCTGTGTCCTTTGCATCCGTTTTTAGTCAATTTTATCCATTTCATTCCTGATGCCAATCTTCATGTCCTTTTTGTCCTTTGATCCTTCTTGTACTTTAAGTCCATTTTTTCTGGTTTGTCCTTTTTATGAATGATATCTATTTCATCTTTTACGACCCCCTTTTCTTTTTAACCGTTATCATTTTGTATTTTCGTTCCTTGCGCCAACATTTGTGCTTAACGTCGTTCCTTTCGATTTTACCTTTTCGTCCCTTTTGTCCATTACGTTCTATTCGCCATTGACCGTTTTTTTTGCTGAATATAGAAAAACGTGGATAAAACGACAAGGATTAAAAGGACAAAATAGATGCCAAGAGAAAGGACGCAACCGATAAAAATTACGGAAAGGATAAAATGAATACAAAGGATGAAGACGACAAAAAAGGAAGAAATGCACACCAAATCATTATCGTCCATTGCGCTCGTTTAATCAATTTCGTGTTTTTCGTCTTTTGTGATACCCTTTTTTTCGAAGCTGAACGCAGTATTACGTTTTAATTTTTATCCATTCTGCTTTTTTCTTTTGGCATTAGTACGTCATTTTATCCTGTTTATTTTGTGTCCTTTGCCTATTTTCGTCCAATGTATTTTTCATCCATTGCGTCCTTTTTATCCATATTGCTCTGTCTTTTGGGTCCCTTTTTATCAATTTTTCCATTTTGGCCTTGACGCCGTTTGTCACGTCCCTTTCGTCCTTAGTTTTATCCTTTATAATTTGGTTTTGTCGTATTTGTCCATTACCTTTATGTATTTTCGCCCCTTGCGTCATCGCTTTCGTCTTTCACATCTCTCACAGCTTTGCGCCCATTGTTTACCATTGGAATTTATGTAAAATTAATCTCGCAAAGTAGAACAATAATAATATATAACACTCGTTTTATAAGACGTTTTGGTACACTCGTTCCATTTGGCTAAAACCACTCGTGCGCCAATTTTTGTCTTATAAAACTTGTATTATAATATACTATAAAAATCGAGTAATTTTAATGGTTATGGTCGCTACAAATCGTTTATTAAAAGCATAGTTAGTTACTGTGTGTTAACATGTCTATGACAGTGAGTACACATAAAAGTTTATTTATGACAATCGCACTAAAAGGGAACAGGAATAAACAAAATCATGGTTCGCAGCACAACCTGAGAGATAAGTGTCAATGTCATTACTTATTTAAACTTGTCGCTATACAACCATTACTTCATCTTACGCAAGATCTCTTTTAAAAAGTGTGTTAATGCTCAGTTTAACAACGTATTTAAACACCGGCCGGTCGTAACGAGACGGTCGTCGGTGCGGTGTCATTGTGTTCGCTCGCTCTTTACGACTGTTGCATCATAACCTTGAGGGCGCAAGTTCGAGTTTTCGAAAATTTTATCGACGGAGGACGATTACGTGGTAATTGCGTTTGAAAAATTCGAGAGCGTTTAGTAACTTCATAAAACTTTCTTAATGGCTCTGATAAAAGTTTAATGGCATTGACGAAAATTGTCCCGAGGACCGACCTCCAGGCGAAACTTCAGTTTTTAGACGCGACCGTCTCCGAGAAGTTTTCAATACCGGAATCGGCGATAAGCAGAATATGGAGGGTTTTAATCGCTATCGCTTGAAACCTTTCTGACTATATAATTCTTGATATCCCTTAAGACTAATTTGACTACTTTCTGAGCTTCTCGTTGGTTCTTTCATGAAAACGTGGCTCTAAGTATTCTAAATAAAAAAGCAATGATAAATGATTATTTTGTAATTATTATTAATTTAGTAATAAATAATAAATTTGAGTAGAGTGCTATTTTGTGTTAGTGGCGTACAGGGCAGTAAAATTCTTAACGATAACTAATGAATAATAAGATGCGACAATAATTATATCACTTTAATGTATTCAATTCTCTAGGGCTAATGTTGAAAACTAGGCTGCCCCAATAGAGGATTCCCAAATAGAGACTTTTTAGATTCCTTGCCTACTGAGTGCTAAAGCAATAAGTACTAAAGTAGTAGGTACCCTTGCTGAAAAAGCAGCAGTTTAAGTAAAAAATTCTTTTCATAAGTAATAAAAATTTCTCTCAAGAATACCCATTAAATGTATAAATCTTTGAATCTGCGTGCTTTTTACACAAGAAACTACTAACAGACTATTATGCTACATTCTCTCAAAATCATTTTCTTCGTCCACGCAGCACGTGGCAAGCCCGTGCTGCAACTAACCTTCTCGTACGATTCTATTGTTTTTACTTTATCATACGCAGTATGTAAAGTATTGTAATCGTGCCAAAAAAAAAATTGAGATTTTAGCGGAAATAGGTCTTTTTGGGTCCCCTGAACATTTTTGACCAAGGTACAAAAAAATGTCTGTGTGTGTGTCTGTGTGTATGTGTGTGTGTAAACGATTTTTGTGGAGACGATTCCGGAGAAACTACTGAAGGTATGGGAACGAAAGTTCATATTTAGAAGTTTCATGACCTAACTTAGAGCTGAAAAGCTTTTGGTTCACAAGGGTCCAAAGGAACTGGTAGTTTATTCTAAGCCTTTTTGAAGGATTTTGGAAATGAGCCGCCATTTCTGTAATTTCGACAAATTAGTTAATTAACAAATTAAAGTAGAGGAAATTTTGAATAATTTATGCCTATGAAATTTTTTGGTAAAATTAATAGTTTAGCTTCAAGAGCAAATTCTATTTGATCGAGATCGGTCGCATCTGCATTGATATGAAATTACAGTAGCCAGGATTTTGACAAATATTTTTTTGTGTTGTCTCATTCGAAAACAGCTGATCTCATCAGAGGTTGGAAAACCACTATGGAACGTTGCCGCTGTAGTGCGGCAAATTATAAAACACAAATTTCAAATAAAGTAAGATCACCAATTTGATTGTTTGTTGATAAGAAATATCAACCCGTCTTTATATCTAATTCTAAAAACGATACATTGAGAAAATTATAAATAAAGTATAGCGATGAGTGTAGTTTTATTTTAGTATGTTGGCAGGGATGTGTTATGAACAAATATAAATCTGTCAGAATTTGAATTACCTTTTTAAGGTGCGTTTTCATTAGTGACAATGGCAGTGGTAGCAGACGGCGTTATAGTATTTCCAATAGAAAGTTGATAGGGACTCATGTTTATGTACATGCAAACTAATATGTGTCATTATCACGATATGTAAGAAATACTATAATTTCGTATTCTACCACCGGCATTAGCAACCATTACCTACCAATCGGAACGCACCTTTAAACTTGACGTTTCGTCAAAGTGGTACCAACCTAGCATTTACTATTCAGACATCATTTATTTTTTTAAATACGTATTTCTTAAAAAGCAACACAATAAACGTTGATGTCGCTCCTGCCAAAAACTAGATAACCGACTCGCTCATATGCGACGGCGACACTCCGCCTTCGGTGACGCGCCGCATCACCGCTCGTCGCGCTATTCCGTACTTTCGGCATTTGTAACATAAATAACTATTATTCTAATGACGTAGTGTAGGTAGTGTCAAATGCTGATGCTTTGACAATACCTATGATTTATCTCAATAGAATAGATTCTCATGCAGCTAAACTATTCATTTTATATATTGTATGATAAAGTCATGTGCCTGGCCACATCAGATTTTTTTCTTACTGAAAATAGTGTTCATCGAACCTGTAATAAAATAAAGGTTAGGACTAAGGTTATCCTTACACTGCACTTTTAACACGTTGCTCAGTTCCGGTGCGTAATAGTATATTACATTACAAGAGCTGTAACTAGCATATTACGTGCGAGTGGAAAAGTTAACATACGAGCCGCGAAGCGGCGAGTTTTGTTATATTTCACGAGCACGTTATATGCGTGTACAGCTCGAGTATTGTACATAGTTTTACCTACGACCGACAATTTCAATAAATTGTATCAAAAATGTCAAAAAAATAAAGGTAAGGATATTTGACGGGTGACAATATTTGACGGTATTCGCGCGACATCTATTGCAACTACGGAGAACTTTGTCTGAAGTGTCGATAGAAAATTCCAATACAAATCCAACATAAATGTTTACAAGCATGTCATGTATGTTACAGCTCGAGTATTGCACTTACTTACGACCGAAAATTTCAATAAATATAAATTGTATCAAAAATGACAAATAATTAATCAAAACATTCGCGCGACATCTGTCATTATGACATTAGGTCGTGCGTAAAAAACACAAACGCACAGCCAAACGCACACGTTTGTTATAAGCAATATACAAGCGAAGCAGTCCGTGACGTAAGGGACGTTTACACATATGGTCGTAGGTAAAAATATATTTAGATGTTTCATGACCAAACTTAAAGCTGAAAAGTATTTTGTTCAAAAGGGTCCAAAGGAACTGGATGTTTACTCAAAGCATTTTTCAAGGATTTTGCAAATGAGCCGCCATTTCTGTAATTACGTGAAAATAGTTAAAAAAATAGTTATGTCTATGACATTTTTTGGTCAAATTAGTAGTTTAGCAGCATGAGCAACTTGTATTTGATTGAGATTGCTCGTACTGCATTAAAACTAGTTAGCCAGGACTTAACAGATATTTTTAGTCTAGTGACAGATAGTATCAAAAGCTGATGTTTTGCAATACATGCTGTCAATAGAATCAAAATATCTGTCAAATCCTGGCTAACTAGTTTTATTTTAATGCAAACACGACCGATCGCGATCAAATAGAATCTCATGCAGCTAAACTGTTAATTTTATATATAGTATGATAGATAGTCATGTGCCTGGCCACAACAGATTTTTTGTTATTAATATTTTAGATACCATATTGTATAAAAATGTGGTTTATGTTGGTTAGATGATAATTTAAAATGTAATACAGAGTAATATGAATTAGTATTATACTATGAACTACTATTGGAACTGTATTTTATTACCTACTGCTTTGTAACTGTTTTTCGTTTATTCAAATTGTTTTTCTTTATTTATGGACGCTTTCTTCGGAAACATTCGGCGGCATTCGTTGGGTTTGTTTATTTTTCTATGGTGATCCTTGTTCTTGACTATTCTTTTGGGTAGTTTTAAACATAATTTTGATATTAATTTTTGCTAAGGTGTTTTAAATTTTATACGAAATATTCTCCTGAAAATTTATTGCCAAGACACACCCCATTCTTTCCATCGGGTCACATCTTTATATGGGGTATAAGATCTATTGAAAGCGCATATTTATGTGAATAGTGAACTACAAATCTAGTAAAATATACATAATTAATATAGAAAAGTGTTGTTAGCATACACAAATTCTGCCAGTATTAATAAAAATATAATAATAATAATAATATACATTTGAAAATTATTTCGGATAAGTATTATATACTTTCCCCCCTCACAACTTTCCTTTCAGTTGTACCGCTGTCTTCTTGTACTTATTTCTGAGCTGACGCCAGCAAATCGCGATATTTTCCGATCTGCCAAAGATCAGATGATTGATGACGTATTTTAAAACTTTAAATATTGGTAAGCTACGCTGCCACAGTAAAACTCGCGAAGCCGCGAGCCTCACAGCTCACAGCATGCGGCACACATAATGGTGTTGGATGCCGTGAAATTGAAAACATCAAAACAAAATTTTCCGTTCTATTGCGCGTTATTTGCAGAAATGCCGATACCCTTTTCATCGGCCAGAACACGGAAATGATACGATCGAGACGTTCGAAGTTCGCCGTACAGCGGCGCTGGCGGCGCAGATAGATTATCCAGCGAAGAAGTGTCCTTCCACCGTGTGGTCCAACAGTTGCTTAGAATTGGTTGTCATCACACTGAGATATGAGTTATGCGGACTCCTGGAGGAAGACAATAGCGTTATGAAATATAACGGTCACCTGTATTACACATTATTCAAAAGTTTGGCACGAATTCACAAATATAGTTGATATTATTGTTATAATGTTACTCCACAATTTTGAAGCAAAATGTCAAGCAAACTTGAGAATTTCATTCAGAAACAATAGATCTTAATACAAAATAGGTAATGAAGAATGGGGAATGTGAAAGTTGATAAATCCTTTATCTAAAACAAGAATCAACCCTTGACAGTAAAAATGTGGTTCTCATATGTGTGTTTAGTTTCTCTTTCTGCATTTTTAACTAAACTGGAAGCATGATAATTTTATACAAATTGAGTCAAATATATGTATGATTTTCGAACAATTTTCGCAATGGTAAACACTAGCAGCGCTGTGCATATATTTGCAAGAAAACTATGGAATATGGTTTGGAGTAACTCTACGACAGCTGTGAGAGTATCCTGGCCGCAAAGGGTATGTTTATGGATAATAAGATCGATTTAAGTGCTGTGTGGTAACGAATTTCTCAAGAGTACTGCGTATTTTAAATCAGGGTTGAAATAAACAACGGTGTTTATTGAAAACTCTCTACGGGCAAAAGTAAATTTCAAATGGTAATACAGTTTTTATTTTACTTTTAAAACGCAAACACAAAATATAGACATTTTCAGTTAACAATTCAGAACAAAACTTAAGTTGTTTTTTTATTCACTCAGCCTTGTGAATAAGTGTGTTAAGAAAAGAACAAAATACGAAACACCAGAAACACATTGAGTTCACCAGTCGCCACGGTTAGTGGTGTGTCCATGTCAAGTAAATATCTATACACTATGCGCACCAATTTAACTGCTTTTTCGACCTGGAAACAGTTTCGGTTGTTGTTTTGGGTTTTGTCCAACAGATGTTTTGGTTATCTTGGTTATACACTTACTAAAACGATTTCAGTTCCGGTTTTGACTTTGATCTGCAACACATCAGTTACTGTAGGTGTTTAGTTAATATTTACTATTGCCCACTTTTACCCGAAAAAGCCCGAAAAGCACACTTGAACCCAGCGGGTTGGGTTTAAAAAAAAACGTTTTTTTTCAAATCCTGTTTTAAATGTTATTTATATCTGTGTGTCTGTACCTGTGATAGGAGAATGTGGATAAATTATTGTAATGAAGCGCATTACTATTCACAGTTTTATAATATCACAATTATATAATTTTATTTAATAGTGGATATCCGGATATTTGGTTACATACAGAGTTGACGAATATAACGTATTTATTTTAGTAGAACTCCTCTAATTTCATTATTAATTCTCAAGCTCGGCGTCAACTGCTTGCGATGCTACGCTACGCTGTGCTATGCTATGCCAGCAAGTCGATGCGTTTCAATACAAAGCCGCCGATCTATGCTATGCTATGCTATATTTTAATAAAAAGAATTTGCACAGTGTAGAATTCAATTTTTAATATAAATTTAATTAATTTAAATTTAAGTTTGACTGCCGGTAGCAAGTCGCAACTGTCTCATATTTGAAAAATTTTGGCCTTGCCGGAATTTTTACTCTATCTCATTTAAACGTTTGGGTTCAAATCAAATTGTAAAGGTATGTAGAGTAGAAAAAATATGGGCCAGACATTAAAAAATATCAGTATTGTCTGCATAATATATCTAGATTAGGATGAAAACTCATAAATAAGACATAAAGAAATATTTTCAATAATTGAAACCACTTTTTAACTTATGTAGTCATAATTTAAAATCCTTTTTTTAAAGCCAACGTAGTAAAAAAGAGGTTGCATAGCCGTTTTTCATATGTTTTCATTCTCCCTTAGCTGGAGATGAAGCACGAATGAAGCACATCTGAAACAATGATTCTGACACTGACGCAAATATGAAACAGTGGCAGAAAGGAAACGATTTTGCAGTTTCCGTCTAAACAATATTTAAATTGCAAAAGCTTCTTCAGTCCGGTTTGATGCTTATTAGGTGCGTTATCTTTATTTATTGCAACTGCAATTGCTGATAGAAAACAGCCCGAAGCAAATGTTAGCACTATAATAATAATAACAATCCACGCTTTAACATCTCCTGGCAGCCCATAGATGACAACATTTCGGGGTTGCTGGCAATAATTCCCTGCAATTTGACGTATGAAATAATGTCATGCAGTATTTATAAAAACAGTATTTATAAAAGTTATAAACATTTACTGTGGGTGCCGGCAAATTTTTTTACTTTATGGGTATCTCATACTATAGTTATTTAGGGGTTATCAGCAAATGTGCAAAACTCCGATGGTTTGAGGGTATGCAACAATATTTGTAAAAGTTATCCACATTTTTCTGTGGCTGTCGGCGATATCTTCTGCCGTGAGCGCGTAAAGTGTGGAAACATGATAAATATCTGAAAAATATCTAAAATGGTTTGTTATTTAAAAAATCCTCGGACACGACGATTTTTAATTATGAAAATAATTATATCAAATTATTAATTTCCGACCATCGATTGTTTTCTTCTTCTGACACAACAATGACTTCTTCTGTCATAAGAAAATGTTCGAGAAAAAGGCAGTTGAAAATTAGGATAATATTGATAACTTTCTTTGTTTATGGACAGCAAATGGATTGATCGATTGATTTATTTTCGCTGAATGCCAATCTTAGCTCAAGTCGCGTATCAGGTCAGGTTCTATTGCGTTTTTGCGGTTTCTTTTATGGAACCGTCCGCGCCCCTTAAAGAATAGCTCTAAATGAAAATACGTCAACAATCCGGAAGAAAAAAAAATTAATTAATTAATTGAAATTTAAAGTAAAAAGTGCAAAGATTAAGGTTTACTATGACACCATTGTGGTTTTTGGGACAATGGGCTCAGCTGGATTTACAAATTTCAATTTGCTCGAAATGCAAGGCCGTGAACTGTTTCCGACACCATTTAGACAATTAAATTATCTACCAAAATCAGTAAAAAAATGGGGTTGCCATTTAAAAAAATCTGATGTGACCAGGCACATAACTTTATCATACTATTTAGAATATTAGTGGTTTAGCTGCATGAAGTTTGATCGAGATCGGTCGTGTCTGCATTACAATAAAACTGTCAGCCAGGACTTGACAGATATATTTATACTATTGACAGTAGGTATTGTCAAAACATCAACGTTTGACACTGACAAATCCTGGCTAACCCGCTTAATGCAGACACGACCGATCTCGATCAAAAGGAATTTGCTCATGCAGCTAAACTAATAATTTTACCAAAAATGTCATAGACATAAATTATTCAAAATTTCCTCTATTTTAATTTATTATTGAACAATTTTGTTAATTTTAGAAATGGCGGCTCATTTGCAAAATCCTTGAAAAATGCTTAGAGGAAACATCCAGTTCCTTTGGACCCTTTTGAACCAAAAGATTTTCTGCTCTAAGTTTGGTCATGAAACTTCTAAATAAGTTTCGTTCCAAACCTTTAGTAGTTTCTCCGGAATCGTCGCCACAAAAATCGGGACACAAACATATATATACACACACACACAGACATTTTTTGTAGCTTGGTCAAAAATGTTCAGGGGCCCCAAAAACACCTATTTCCGCTAAACTCCATTTTTGTTTCGGCACTATTACAATACTTTATTAAAGTAAAAAGTGTCGATGACATTCAACTCAGCAACAATTGATGATCGGAAATTAAATCTCTTACAGAAATGTGTATTTTAATAATTAAAAATCGATATACTCGAGAATTTTTTAAAATCTAAACTGTCTCGGAGGTTGCCTCATGTTTCCATACTTTACGTGTACTCTGTATATGCATATCTACATACTATCGTTATTTAAGGGTTCTAGCAATGGAGCACCATTGTTCCAACCTACAATTTGACGTGTGGAAGAAAATTATGCATTATTTGTAGAAAGTATAAACATTTATTAAGTTATAACATCCACTTAGCGAATTGCATACCAATTTGACATTTTACCGTCGCATTAGGGTAAGTTGTCTTAACGGTAGTTAGTGTCTTGTTAATACCGACGTGGGATGTGGAGATTCTGCATGGAATTTCATGTGCTTTGAGAATTTGCTGACGTCGACGCTCTGAGATGTCGGCGGATAGAGGAATTTGCAATTGTTTATGGAGACGTTCGGTGCACTTATTAGATAACGCTCGCTGAATTAAATCGAATTTTAGGGAAAACCGTTTAATACAGTTTGGTTAAAAACTCTGGCGCATACTTGAAAAGTTCTGTTCTATCTATAGAATTCCGAAGAGGTCAATTAAAAAATACTTTGCCAACGAATAGTTTGAAATATTTATTTATTTTAATACAGCGAAAGAAAATTCTAAACTTAACTACCTCAAATATAGAAGTTTTAATTTAAAACATGGCAACTCGTTCTATTGGTAGGTACTTATGTGCATGATTGCAATGAATAACTTTTTACAGTGTATTTCTAAGAGGTGGATTAGGACCGGCCTTCTTCCGAATTTGGAGAAATTGAAGATGCCAAAACAGACAAGGGAGCGAATTATAAGTCTTTCGAAACTTTTCCTTTCTGCTCTCGTCGCAACTGGCAGGTGCGAAAAAATAAGGCAATTTAAAATTGCCCCTCCCGAAGTTTGCGAAATTAGTATGGACGGAAACTCCAAGGGTATAAATTAATAAGTTTACACAAACATTTTTAATCTTTTAGGATTTTGTCGTCGCAGTTGAAAAGTTACTCCCCGAGAGCTTTCACGTCATATTTTATGATCTCATTTTCCCCAGAGGGAATACCAATTCACTGAATTCGATAATCCTTAATAACTTTAACGGAATTATTTCGAATTTTATATCTCAAGTAAGATCGCCATAAAGATGCGAGCGTTATTAAGATTTGAAGCGCTCATAATGATCATTTTCATTCGAGAATTTTAGTAAGGTCATTTATTACGGTATAGTATTACTTTAATAAAATATTAATTGAGAAGTGTCGATCTTTTAACGGGCCTCGCCTCGAACATCTTGCCTAATCAATGTATAATAAAATTACGTTTATCTGTTTATTGTAGTCCATATGTTTCCATTCTTAATTAGCATCTCATGCAATAATGAGATGTTCATTATCAAGATTAATGTATAGAATATTATTGGATGTAATCATGAGAAATGTAAGATTGTGAAGGAAAAGAACCGCAAACAATATTTTCGATTTTATTTTACAGCTAAAGGTAAATTTGAATTGGCGTAGAGATGATGTGTCTAAATATGTTAAGAATGTACTCTATAGAAAAATCGAATAGAAAAGTTTGTTCATAAGTTTAGGACCGCCCAATCCTGATGGGATCCTAAATCTACAAAAAACCTAAAATCTTAAAATCCCGAGGTACGTGTGTGCAAGCATCACAGCAACATAAATTACACTGTGCACGAAAATCAAAGTTTTTGTTGAACAAGCCGACGACTTGCCTAGCAAAGTCAATTCGGGTACGCTGAATTCAGTGGTGATAGTCATTTTTCTCGGGCGAATTTATACGATTTTTATTGCTCTGAAAATTCGTATTGGTTTTTTGTTGTGCAAGGTATCCGAATTTGATATTATTTTTGCGATCCGATAAATATTTAGTACAGCTTTCATACAAAAAGCATCTAAAAATGGCCGAAAACGACCAAAAGCATTTTTTAATGGAAATGGCTAATAATTTGTTGGAATTTCATTTTGTTTATAAAAATACGTTCCAAAAAATTTCCTTGCCATCAGAGAAGAAAAAAATCTGATGTGGCCAGGCACTTGACTTTATCATACTTTATATAAAATTAATAGTTTAGCTGCATGAGATTCTATTTAATCAAGATCGGTAGTGTCTGCATTAAAATAATACTAGTAAGCCAGGATTGTCAAAATGTCAGAGTTTGACTACCAACTGTCATTACTGTCAAATCCTAGCTAACTTGGTTGCTAACTTGGCACGATCTCGATCAAATAGAATTTGCTCATACAGCTAAACTATTAATTTTACCAGAAAATGTCATAGACATAAAATATACAAAATTTCCTTTACTTTAATTTATTATTTAACTATTTTGGCGAAATTACAGAAATGGCTGCTTCGGATACATTTGTGTCTCCAGCTGATTTAAACGTCGTCGTGATATATTCATCCGTAGAGCTCGGTCTTTTTGTGATGGGTACGGTTTTAGAGTGCGGATTGTCAACTGAACAAATTTCGTTCCTTTGTATGTCATCGAACGTAACTTATTTCTGTTGTTCCGAAAACATATTTCTCGCACGCATAACATTCGTTCGAATTATGTACCTGTGTGTCTGTCCATATTACTGGTATACACGCCATCCATTCAGTATCACATGTAGACCACAGACTCAATGCTGATGTACATAGCGTACAAAAAATGAAAATTTGCCGACAACTTTAACAAACATATAAAATTTGTTTACCAATAAGCCAGATGTCTATCATCTATTCCGAATATATGCAGAATACGTATACCGAATACGACTGGCAAGGTGAAATATGCGTAGAATGGGATGGGTGAACTAATGAAACATGTCTATCTGATGCTAATAACAGTGCGTTCGTTGAATTTGAATGAGCAGACAGCACTAATAACAATGAACGTTGCAGCATCGGGCGCTAACAAAGTTTAACTGGCCCTAATCAAATGAGTTACAAGCGTAGCGGTGTTATGCAGAAAATGAAGCCGCGAATCATCAACAGTCGGTCTGTGCACACACGCACGCATTTCAATATGAATGAGCGGAGAGACGCAAGAGTAATTAAAGATTTAATGGGTGCCAGGCGATTTGCTCGCAAATATAGTATTGGCAATGTTGTGCGTCCCTTGACACGGAACGCTCGTTGCCTAAGAGAGCAGTTTTTAACCCATTAACCTAGCTCGATTGGACCGATTGCCGCATGCATAATGTGCGTAAGTTTATTTGAACTAAATGTTAGCGTTTAGCAGTTTGTCATGCTTTGAAATAAAGTGAGAATGTACGGCAAATATATTTCGATTTGATATTATTGGCATTGTGATTAATAAGAATATTGGTACGTTTTGGGGTGGTTAGTGTTTTTAGTTACCTCATTAGGGGTATCTCAATGGTGAGTTGCTCCCAGTGGCGGAGTTTAATTGTTGTCATTTAGTTGATCGTGACATTCTTCTTTAGTATAAGGTTAAAAAATGTGATGTGGCCAGGCACATAACTTTATCATACTATATATAAAATTAATAGTTTAGCTGCATGAGATTCTATTAACCATTAACACAAATATATAAATTAAAGAATATACACATTATGAATTAACATAATTTCAAATGCTATAAAACAAACGGTGCCTTGCGCGGTGTGCGCTTATCCGAAATTGTATGTACAAATTTGAAATCTTTACAATGTACACGTCAGTGAGTGAACAGCTTGGCGGGTACATTTTTAAAAACAAACGACGATAAAACGATAAAAATTCTTTACAAAAATATTTAAAAGGATGTAAAACGTGTTGATCTAAGAATTATTAATAAAACACGACCACACATAGCACGCACACACAGCTACCGCCACCGCCTGCCATATTTTTCGAAAAAAGGGCGATTTTATATAAGCGAATTATTGATCACTCTGTGAAGTATTGATTTTGTGCATAGAAAAAAAATAAACATAGTCGATAGATACCTATTCGCTGAATGTGAATCCGGGCTCTTAAGTTTTCACAGTGATTATTTAGAATACAATTCGGTTACCTAAAACGTGATTTTGCTATAACGGAGCAACAAAATATCCTCGAAAGTTAAAAATAAGCTCATAGTAACCCTTAAACAATGCAAATTGTCACACAAAATGGCCATTCACTTTCATTATTTTGGTTTTGAAAATGACTACCAGGAACAATTCGTAGGCCAAATGAAGAAACAAAGAAATTCATACGAATCTTTTACTGTTTTTTTTTATTTCATTTTTTTCAAGTAAATGTTATCGTGCGTAAGAAGCTTCATGTGGTCTTATTGCCTTTTTTAATTCAATTCCTTAAGCAGTTAAAGCTGTTTAAATTATGATTTTGTTACAATTTTAAACTAGTATAACATCTTAAGGAATTGGAAAAATTTAGTGAGGAGAGCTTTATGCCATTTCAACTCGAGTTAGCGAGGAGTTGACAGATATTTTGATAATATTGACAGTAGGTATTGTCAAAATATCAGCGTTTGACATTACCTATTGTCATTAGAATGAAAATATTATTCAAATCCTGGCTAACTAGTTCTCGATCAAATAGAATTTGCTCATGCAGCTAAACCATTAATTTTACCAAAAAATTTCATAGACATAAATTATACAAAATGACCTCTACTTCATTCCGGAGAAACTACATAATGCATCGGGATGAAACTTCATATATTAAAGCATCATGATCAAACTTAGAGCTGAAAAGGCTTTTGTTCAAGAGTCCAAAGGCACTGGATGTTTCCTCTAAGCATTTTCCAAGGAGTTTGCAAATGGCCTGCCATTTCTGTAATTTTGCCAAAATAGTTAAATAATAAATTGAAGTAGAGGTCATTTTGTATAATTTATGTCTATGACATTCTTTGGTAAAATTAATGGTTTATCTGCATGAGCAAATTCTATTTGATCGAGACCGGTCGTGTGGCAGTAAGTAATGGCTGTAGGTAGTGTCAAACGCTGATCTTTTGACCATACCTACTGTCAATAGAATCAAAATATCTGTCCTGGCTAACTAGTATTCTTTTAATGCAGACACGACCGATCTCGATCAACTAGAATCTCATGCAGATAAACTATTAATTTTATATGTACATAGCATGATAAAGTCAGGCGCCTGGCCACATCAGATTTCTTGCTTTTACTTTCAACTATTTCGATATCCTTGGTAGACAACTTCTGAGTTCGAATTCGTGTGCAGCACATAATAATATATCCAGCACACACAATCTTGCTGAGGACCACATTCTGAGCCTACGTATGTTTCTTTCTTGCACTATAATTCCAGAACCTATTATATATAGTCTGTCTCTCGTCGTCCAATCTTACAGTATGTTTAAACCATCTCTCGCTATTCTACAGGCCTACTACTACATCTTCCTGCTAATTTTTGTATTGTGTTCGATAGTTATATTGGTGTGTAAATATTAGCATAAACATCTATCGATAAGTATAATATATTCATGAAAATAGACTAAATTCTATCTTTCTTAAATTCCGATGGCTTGCTTGTTGATATTATCATTTGCGAATTAACCACTGAATATTCTAAAAAGCAAACGGCCAAGTTTAAGCGAAGAACTAATCATCTTTTGGTTTAAGAGGTGATTTTATTTTATCCGGTACTGTCAACTTCGTATTGTTGCAAAGTTTAAAGGGGTCGATAAAGATTTCCAACAGGCATACAGAAATGTAAAGAAATGATAGATGATAAAAAACCGTCTCAATATTTCATGAAAGAAATACTGAGACGCTGTTGCGTCTAGACGTAGGGGTACGGTCTACTATTTATTAGCAAAATCATTGACGCTGGATTTACATTACTGTCGCGGCAACGAAATTACGAATATATAGCACGCGTTTGCGTTATTGCAAGTTCAAACAACAACGTCGACGTTCTGCGCTTCCAATCCGAACTGAAAATAACAAAGTTATCACGCCATTAGCAGAGTCCGAATTCGCAATTTCCATTTGCATTTCCTAACTTCCGATCGATTCGGTCACAGCAAACTAGATGCCGTCCGTCCACCGAAATGACAACGTTTTATGCCGCCCACCCGTCAATATTGAATATTTCCGAGATGCAAATTAAACAGCAAAACTGCATGAATGCGTGCGTACTGCGCAATATCCACTACAAATAAAATACTGCTACAATGCGGCTCGTTGTATTCTAATAATACGACTACGTGACAATTCGAATTAATATGATATTACTGAAAACCGGACGCAGGTGGGCGAAATATACAAACGGTGGATATTAAATTCATCCTCTTGCACACATGTAATGTAAAATGATGGTACAGATTACACTTGTATCGGATAGAGTGGACAAGATCCAAGCGAAAATAGAGATTTCTCTGTCACCGGATGTAACAGAGAAATTAATGGGGAGAGATATTAATGGGGTTCTTTGAGAGAGTTTCTAGATGTTTTGCGAATTTAGGGGTTTGATTCAAATTCGCCCCTTGATGTATCGGAGACGCCGCTATTTACCGAGATCCTTGCACCTGCATTTGTAGATCTAAGCGAAAAACAAGTTGAGGTTAGAATTTTTTCATCTTAAAAACGAAACAAACACATGCTAGATTGAACCAGTAATCTTGTGAAATTTTATCGGCTGGATATTCCATGTATACAGGGTGTCTCAACAGTGCGATTTCGGAAGATAGTACCTCTGTTAATGAAGATATTTTAAAACTGATTTCACTCATATATACAGAACTCCGAGGCGCACATTTTAAAATTATTAGCGTGTATACAGAGTGTATGGTAGTACCAACCCAAACTTTTTTTTAAATAGAACATCCTATATTTCGGCACAATTCTGAATTTCTAGCAAAATTTTACGACAATGAAAAATAACTTTATCTACCCTAAACTTTATACTTTTTGATTTATTGGCGTTTTTATGGAAAGACAGCAGTCTCAGAAAAGCAGTATATCTCAACACCTGTTTTTAATTTTATTGTGCACGCTTTGATTATAATTAAGTAAGAAGCGTTCTATTAGCGTGACTACCTACCATATCCAAATTGTCCTAATCTGCACCAAAATATAGCAAACAGCTTTTCCCACGAAAGTTAATTTGTTTAAATGGAACACCCTATATCTAATTAGTTTTTGTTTTCTCGAATGATTTGATATTTTGTTTTTAATCAAATAGAACACTTTAGCACATCTGCAATTTAATATTATAATTTGAAGTAAAATTTTACTTATACCCTGTCGGCTATGAAAAACTGTGCTAAACAAGTTATTAAGGTATCTGTCACTGGTGGTAATATTGTTAGGGTTGTTAAGTTAGATTTGCATAATTTTGGTAAATATGGCGATTTTTTCCCAGGAGGAACTAATTGCGTGCGGGCTTCGATAGACATACGCTTTGGTGGTGCTACTCTGGATATTGCGTCTGAATCTCGTAATTTCGGGATTGTGGTTGATTCCGGGGTCAGGTTTAGGAGGCACGTTGCGGGTCTTTTGCGACGCGCGTACTCTAGTCTGAGGCTTCTGTACAGCAGTAGGCATATTTTAAATCAGCGCCTGAAGACCCATCTGTGCGAGGCATTGGTTCTGTCTATATTTAATTGCGGGGACGCTTTGTACGGTTCTTGTATTGATGCCATTACTTCGAGTAAAATTCAAAGGGTTCAGAATGCGTGCCTTCGTTTTATCCATGGAATACGAAGGCGAGAACGAATTTCTCATACGTTGCACTGGGTTGGCTGGCTGAATATGTCGCGGCGCAGAGTCTACCATTCTGCGTGCTTATATCGCGGGATTATAGTACACAAATGTCCACTTTATTTATATAATAAGATCAGATTCCGAACTGATGTTCATAACATTAATGTCAAGCACAGACATACAGTGACAATACCGCGCCATCGTTTAGAAACCTTCAAAAGATCGTTTACGTACTGTGTGCCTAAGGTTTATAATCAGTTTTCGGAACTTTTTGGACAGGAGAGTGAGCGTGGATTCAGGTGTAGATTGAAGAGTCAATTGTTTGCTGGGCAGATTGAGGCGGGTGGTCGATAAATTAAATTAATAAATATTATATGCAATTTAATTGAGTCTCTTGCAGGATGTGTGGGTGGTGGCTAGATATTCCTCTATGAGGTATGTAGTGTAATTTTGTCATTCTTTTGTATTCGCATTAATTTTAATTTTGTTTTGTTACTTTTCTCAAGAAGGGGGCCAATGAAAAACAATACTGTCTTATATGGGCACATTGACTTGGTCCCTATTAACTTCGTTTGTTATAAAATTACTGTTTTGTTTCTTTTTTATGAGTTAATAAACATTTATTTATTTATTTATTTATTTATTTATTGACATGGTGTGGGTTTTTAGCGAATGCAACAAAAATTCTTTATTGGCAAGTAGAGTTGACAGATGCCACTGACAGATACCTTAGTAACTTCTTTAGCACAGTTTTTCACAACCTACAAGATATAAGTAAAATATTGTTTTAAATTATAATATTAAATTGCAGATGTGATAAAATGATTTATTTTATAAAAAAGGATTAAATTATGCGAGAAAACAGTACTTTATGGAAATACCTAACTGGTCTAATTGTTAATGTAGGTATCGAAGCACTTATTGATAGAAAAATCGATTTTTTATTAAGAATACTAGTTATCTACTAGTTATAATTTATTTTAGCACTAATGTGTACTAGTACTTTTTGGTGCAGAACGATGCGTAAAGTTCAAAAAAAGAATTAGATACAGGCTGATCCATTTAAAAAAAATAACTTTCTTCGGAAAAAATTTTTGCGTTATTTTGATGCAGATTATGACCACACTTTACACAATTTGGATATGGTAGGTAATCATGATAATAGAACGCTTCTTACTTAATCATAATCTAAGCGTGCGAAATAAAATTAAAAACAGTTATTGAGATATACAGTTTTTCTTAGACTACTGTTTTTCCATCAAAATGCCACTAAATCAAAAAGTATAAAGTTCAGTATAGGTTATGTTATGTTTCATTGGCGTAAAATTTAGCGAGGAATTCAAAATTGTGCCGAAACATAGGTTGTTTAAAAAAATCTTACTTATGCTCACGATAGTACACCTATATTTTCGGCACGAGTATGGATCATCCGGTATATAAAATACTCTAATATTATACAGGAAAATCATCAATCATTTTCGGAAAATTAACATTGTTAGCGAATTGAACTTTACAACAATTGTTTCCATGACGGTAATTTTCCATTATCTCAACTGATTATGAATTGCCAATTATATTCATATCAATGGGATTTTTTATCCTTTTCTTATCCTATTCTTATCTTGCTGAATTTTAGACTATTGATGTTTCGATACGAAAACGCAAAACTATTTACTAGATTTTTCATTATTTGTGTTCTGTACATATAAAACTCAATTTGTGTCGTTTTATGGTAAATTTGCTGATTGCTGTTGTCAAAATGCTCAAAATCAAAAAAGAACCATTGCTGAAATGGTGTCATATTGCAAATTTTGGTGGGCGAGTTATACGTGAAAATGTATCGAATGCTACCGCAAGGTGTCGACGCCGACGCGGGGTATCCAATCGGACGGAGTGACACATTCGGCAATTAACTTAATCAATTTGTACCGGGTTCAATAGTCATCGGGCCCAAATTGTATCCGGTGGATGTTTTAATTAACTCGCAATCAACAGTGACGAGATTTATGCCTCTAAAATTGAATTTCTTCATTGAAATATGTTTCGCTTTATATCAATTTTTGGTGAATTTTGTGACATCTTTTGTGGTATTTTAGTTTACAAGTTAAATAGATAACTTTTGTAAAGAAAGTAGATAAATGTGATAGTTTTTAAATTTAGTTCAAGATGTGTATTTAGAATATATAATAATTTGTTGATATTTTCATGAGACAAAAAGTATAATTGAGTCCACTGATTTATCCCAGTTTTATTAAGTAATATAGTTAGTTCAAATTAGCGTCTGTCTGAAATTGGTGAGCCGAGGTTTGAATGCTATAGTAATTACGTTGGTACTTAAATGCAGCTGTGGACTGTTTAGAATGCGTGGTTGCTTAACAATTTCTTACAGGAAACTGTAAGTAATAGGCAATACACCGTTCCTCAACGATGTCTGTCTAACTGTTAGCCAAATTCTATTTTCTTTTAGTGCTATCATTAAGAATAGCAATGGTTTCTCTGATTCTTATAATGCTAAGTTGGTATTATAGTCATCCTGAAAGTAAATCGTGCGAAGTCCAAGTAGGTCGCGACAGACAAATTTTTGTTAATTAGTGCATCATTTCAAGATTCCAGTCAAGTTTACAATACAGCTTATTTCGTCAATATTTTATCCAATTTGTTTTCCTTTACATTTGTATTCGATATCCAAATTTCAAAATTGACAGTTGATTGACACATGTATAGCAGTAAAAACTAAACATAAACTAGTAAGAAAATTATCTTCATCCATGCTGAGGATAAAATACCCCCCAAAACCGTAAAATATAAAAAATAGACAAAAAATTAACCGATTTTGCCCATTTACGAAGTTGTACTTATTGAGACATAAGCTTCTATACCAAATTTCAGATCAATTACTTCAAAATTACAGGAGTTGTCGTGTACACAGACGTACAGACATTCAGACATTGTGGCAAACTCAATATACCCTCAGCACAGTAAATGCGGGGGCTATAATAACATTATTTCGGTCATTATTTGCCAGTTAACTCTAATCTAACTGGAAGGGGGGGACGCTTTACATTAGCTGGCGAGAATTGAGGCAGGTGCAAGCAAAAGAGACAGAGCAATCATGTGGGGTATGTGTCACTGTCTGTCTACCGTAGGTAGATACCAAAACGCAGTAGTGTTTTTTAATGGAAAACGATATCTCAAATAAAAATGTCAAACCGCATACCGGCCGTGTGAGATAGAAACAGATGGCTAGCCCACATCACTGCGTGTTGCATCCCAAATGCATTTGCCTCCCTTATTCACCATGTCGCGTCCTTTCCAGTTATACAGTGTGTACAGGAAAATCCACATCATATGGAATTTTTTTTTATTATCCATTTCTCAGAAAATTTTATTGTTTATAAATGTTGGCGGCTTGTATGAAACCAATACGGCAATAGTCAAATATGTAAATTTCGATACCAAATGCCAAGCGATTCAGAATAATATATGAATTTGTGATAAGAGTGAAGTACCTTTATGTTCATTATTATCGACAAACTTTATTTGGAAATGTTGTTTAGAAGTAAATATTATATTCAACTATGAAATCACAGTCACCTATCTTGAGATTTTTCTTTTTTGGTGTTTTTTTTTAATTCGTACTTTTACGACTAATATTAGTCAATGCCAGTGATACTAAAATGTTCGTTTTAATCTATTTTTTAGAAATGTGAATACATATTTGATTATTTTGGCATGATAACTAATGTTTATTTAGAACTAGCGCCAAATTACCCATTTTCTTGATGCAAAGGTGATATTTCACCCTGTAGATAATAATGGATCATACAATAACTAAAACATGAGCGTGACTTACTTTTAATTCAATTAATATTAATGACTTTGGATATGTTTATAATATTAGTTAAAGTATATTGCCGAAAATAAGAAAGCAAGTTTACCAGTGTTGCAAGCACATAACTAACTAAAACTGAACAAATATCACCTTTAAAAAACATAATAAATTTATAAGTACACTAAGGAAAGAGCCTATGGCATCAGTACCATACCTATCACATTAGACCAGATGCCATAGGTATGACTTCGACATCTGGGTTGAGGGGGAAATGAAAGAGGCAACATTTACGTCAAATAGTCTTTTCACAAAATAGCCGTTGGTGGACACAAGAAAACCCGAATTTTACGGTTAAATGCCGATATTAGTATCATTTTAAGACCTTCTTTTCCTAAAATTTTTTAAATGTATATTAATATCTTTTAAATGTAGATTAATATCTTCAGTTCCTGAACAGCGTGTTAACACCTTTTTTAAGCACCGTCAAGAACTTTTTAAACCAGAAATTAGGTTAGAAATTATTACATTTTGCTTCTAAACAACATCTTCAAGTAAAGTTTATCGCTAATAATGAAGTCATTTTCTGAGGAATGTATAATTTTCCATATGAAGCGGACTTTCCTGGACATACCGTATGTACGAATGTATTTACATTTCACTGTTATATGCAAAAGATGCCGCCTCTAGTTAGAATATCCCAGAAACTAATTTCTTTACATGGTACAATCTGATACAGTTGTAAAGACAACTTATTTCGTATTCATAATATGGTATGGATGGTATTCCATTTAAAAGAAATTATTCTTAGTCCAATATAATTGAAAATAATGATAGGAAATGATACCTAAGCCTAACAACTTTTGTATAAAATATTTTTTCTCCCTGTTAAGATAAATGTGTATCTAGTACTTCAACTTGTATAAGTAATTTTGTACCAAATTTTCAAACCATTTTTTCAAAATTAGTCTAGACTCCAGCTAAATTAAAAAAAAAAGATCGTTTGCAACAAGGACCTAATGACTAGACTATATGGACCATACCCATGCTTCGACAACAATCATTTATAATCATTCTGTATTTATCGAATTTGTAATTGTGTATAACCACATTATACTGCATACTTATTATGCAAGTACATGGACCGGCAAATCACGTCGCCGTTCCCAGGCAATAAGTTACAAATTAAAAGCGTATTGGTACGGAAATCGCACGGAAGGAATCACCGACTAATACATAATGCAGGAGATTGTAATATCGGCTCGCCTGGGATGGGAAAACCACGTAACAGATGAGCCGCGCGGGCGAAGAAGAATTTTTGCGCCGCGCTGACTCTATATTCGGCTGTCGCCCGACCGAAGAATAGATTAAATTTGTTCGATTTATCTTCGCGCCCTCCGCACAATGGTCCGCCGCCGTCGCCTCCGCCGATTTTGAATACTAAAATCGCTGCGCCGAGACCGTTTTGTTTCCGCATCTAGAGGGCCCGGATTACAACTATTGTGCCAAAAGGCGATATCAATGACTTCCCGCGCCCTACAATATGGCAATTCTATCGGTGTCTGAAGAAATGAGAAATTGATCGTGATTTTGATTTAGATGGAATAAAAACATAACCACAATCCACCTCAACAATAAAAAATCTGATGTGGCCAGGCACATGACTTTATCATACAATATATAAAATTAATAGTTTAGCTGCATGAGAATCTATTCTACAGAGATAAATCGTAGGTATTGTCAAAGCATCAGCATTTGACACTACCTACACTACGTTATTAGAATAATAGTTATTTATGTCACAAATGCCGAAAGTACGGAATAGCGCGACGAGCTGTGATACGGAGCGTCACCGAAGGCGGAGTGTCGCCGTCGCATATGAGCGAGTCGCGCTATCTAGTTTTTGGCAGGAGCGACATCAACGTTTATTGTGTTGCTTTTTAAGAAATACGTATTTAAAAAAAATAAATGATTTCTGTATAGTAAATGCTAGGTTGGTACCACTTTGACGAGAGGTGCGTTCCGATTGGTAGGTAATGGTAGCTAATGGCGGTGGTAGAATACGAAATTATACTATTTCTTACATATCGTGATAATGACACATATTAGTTTGCATGTACATAAACATGAGTCACTAGCAATTTTCTATTGGAAATACTATAACGGCGTCTGCTACCACTGCCAATACCACTAATGAAAACGCACCTTAAAAGGGTAATTCAAATTCTGACAGATTTATATTTGTTCATGACACATCCCTACCAACATACTAAAATAAAACTACACTCATCGCTATACTTTATTTATAATTTTCTCAATGTATCATTTTTAGAATTAGATATAAAGACGGGTTGATATTTCTTATCAACAAACAATCAAATTGGTGATCTTATTTTATTTGAAATTTGTATTTTATAATTTTGCGCACTACAGCGGCACGTTCCATAGTGGTTCTCCAACCTCTGATGAGATCAGCTGTTTTCGAATGCGGACGGAATTCCGTCCGCTCTCCAATTCGAACACATGTCTCGTCGTCGTTGTTGTTCATGTTTTCTTAATTTATGCTTCACTAATTTGACCATTTAGGCTGATGATGATCACACGATGATTGAAACCGGTACCTATTAAAATAAATATTAGCAAAGGATCAAAGAGGTTTTATTTCCATTCAACAAAAAAATATTTGTCAAAATCCTGGCTACTATGTAATTTCATATCAGTGCAGATGCGACCGATCTCGATCAAATAGAATTTGCTCTTGAAGGTAAACTATTAATTTTACCAAAAAATATTATAGGCATAAATTATTCAAAATTTCCTCTACTTTAATTTATTAATTAACTATTTTGTCGAAATTACAGAAATGGCGGCTCATTTCCAAAATCCTTGAAAAAGGCTTAGAATAAACTAAAAAATCTGATGTGGCCAGGCACATGACTTTATCATACAAAATATAAAATTAATAGTTTAGCTGCATGAGAATCTACTTGATTGAGATAAATCGTGTCTGCATTAAAATTAAACTAGTTAGCCAGGATTTGACAGATATTTTGATAGTCAATAGTATCAATAGTAGGTATTGTCAAAGCATCAGCATTTGACACTACCTACTGTCATCAGAATAATAGTTATTTATTTCACAAGTGCCGAAAGTACGGAATAGCGCGACGAGCGGTGATGTGACGCGTCACCGAAGGCGGAGCGTCGTCGTCGACGTGAGCGAGTCGCGCTATGTAGTTTTCGGCAGGAGTGACATCAACGTTTTTTGTGTGGCTTGTTGAGAAATACGTATTTAAAAAAAATCAAAAATGGTTATATTTCTGTATAGGAAATGATAGGTTGATACCAGTTCTACGAAACGTAAAGTTTAAAAAGCTAATTCAAATTCTGACTAAAATATAACTACACTCATCGCTATACTTTATTTACAATTTTCTCAATGTATCGTTTGTTCAATTAGATATAACAACGGGTTGATATTTCTTATCAACAAACAATCAAATTGGTGATCTTATTTTATTTGAATTTTGTATTTTGTTCATTGACGCACTAGAGCGGCAACGTTCCATAGCGGTTCTGCATCGGCTGTTTTCAAGTGTGACAGCCATAGACATTTCTGTGGTGACAGCATAAAAAACTATTTGTCATATCCAGGCTACTATGTAGTTTCATATCAATGCAGATGCGACCGATCTCGATCAAATAGAATTTGCTCTTGAAGCTAAACTATTAATTTTGTCGAAAAATATCATAGGCACAAGTTATTCAAAATTTCCTCTACTTTAATTTATTATTTAACTATTTTGACGAAATTACAGAAATGGCAGCCCTGGCTACTAGTTTTTGTGCAGGCACGATCTCGATCAGATAGAATTTGCTCTTGAAGCTAAACTATTAATTTTACAAAGAAATGTCATAGGCATAAATTATTCAAAATTTCCTCTACTTTAAGTTATTCATTAACTATTTTGTCGAAATTACAGAAATGGCGGCTCATTTGCAAAATCCTTCAAAAAGGCTTAGAATAAACTACCAGTTCCTTTGGACCATTTTCAACCAAAAGCTTTTCAGCTCTAAGTTAGGTCATGAAACTTCTAAATATGAACTTTCGTCCCGATACCTTTAGTAGTTTCTCCGGAATCGTCGCCACAAAAATCGTTTACACACATACACACACACACACACACACACACACAGACATTTTTTTGTACCTTGGTCAAAAATGTTCAGGGGACCCATAAAGACCTATTTCCGCTAAAATCTCAATTTTTTTTTTCGGCATGATTACAATACTTTAGCATACTGCGTATGATAAAGTAATAAAAAATCTGATGTGGCCAGGCACATGACTTTATCATACAAAATATAAAATTAACAGTTTAGCTGCACGAGAATCTATTTGACTGAGATAAATCGTGTCTGCATTAAAATTAAACTAGTTAGCCAGGATTTGACAGATATTTTTATAGTCAATAGTATCAATAGAAGGTATTGTCAAAGCATCAGCATTTGACACTACCTACTGTCATCGGAATAATAGTTGTTTATCTCACGTCACGAGTGCCGAAAGTACGGAATAGCGCGACGAGCGGTGATGCGGCGCGTCACCGATGGCGGAGCGTCGCCGTCGCATGTGAGCGGGTCATGTAGTTATCGGCAGGAGTGACATCAACGTTTTTTGTGTTGCTTATTGAGAAATAGGTATTTAAAAAAAATCAAAAATGGTTATTTTTCTGAATAGGAAATGTTAGGTTTATACCACTTCTACGAAACGTCAAGTTTAAAAAGTTAATTCAAATTCTGACAGGTTTAGATTCATTCATGACACTGTAGATATCACATCCGTACCAACATACTAAAATATAACTACACTCATCGCTATACATTATTTACTTTCTCAATTTATCGCTTTTACAATTAGATATAACAACAGGTTGATATATCTTATCAACAAACAATCAAATTGGTGATCTTATTTTATTTGAATTTTGTATTTTGTGCTTTGCCGCACTAGAGCGGAAACGTTCCATAGCGGTTCTCCAACCTCTGATGAAATCAGCTGTTTTCGAGTGTGACAGCCATAGACATTTCTGTGGTGACAGCACAAAAAAAATATTTGTCAAAATTCTGGCTACTATGTATTTTCATATCAGTGCAGATGCGACATATCTCGATCGAATAGAATTTGCTCTTGCAGCTAAACTATTAATTTTACCAAAAAATGTCATAGGCATAAATTATTCAAAATTTCCTCTACTTTAATTTATTATTTAACTATTTTGACGAAACTACAGAAATGGCTGCTCATTTGCAAAATCCTTGAAAAAGGCTTAGAATGAACTACCAGTTCCTTTGGACACTTTTGAACCAAAAGCTTTTCAGCTCTAAGTTAGGTCATGAAACTTCTAAATATGAACTTTCGTCCCGATACCATTAGTAGTTTCTCCGGAATCGTCGTCACAAAAATCGTTTACACACACACACACACACACACACACACACGCACACACACACAGACACACACACACACACACACAGACATTTTTTTGTACCTTGGTCAAAAATGTTCAGGGGACACAAAAAGACCTATTTCCGCTAAAAACTCAATTTTTACTTTATCATACGCAGTATGATGAAGTATTGTAATCGTGCCGAAAAAAAAAATTGAGATTTTAGCGGAAATAGGTCTTTATGGGTCCCCTGAACATTTTTGACCAAGGTACAAAAAAATGTCTGTGTGTGTGTGTGTGTGTGTGTGTGTATGTGTGTGTGTGTGTGCGTATGTGTGTACTCGACTTTTGTGACGACGATTCCGGAGAAACTAGTGAAGGTATAGAAGCGAAAGTTCATATTTAGAAGTTGTATGACCAAACTTAGAGCTGAAAAGCTTTTGGTTCAAAAGGGTCCAAAGGAACTGGCTGTTTCCTCTAAGCATTTTTTAAGGATTTTGCAAATGAGCTGCTATTTCTGTAATTTCGTCAAAATAGTTAAATAATAAATTAAAGTAGAGGAAATTTTGAATAATTTATACCAATGATATCTTTTGGTAAAATTAATAGTTTAGCTTCAAGAGCAAATTCTATTTAATCGAGATCGGTCGCATCTGCATTGATATGAAACTTCATAGTAGCCTGGATTTGACAAATATTTTATTGTGCTGTCACCACAGAAATGTCTATGGCTGTCACACTCGAAAACAGCTGATCACAGCTGATTTCATCAGAGGTTGGAGTGGGTTGGAGACCCGCTATGGAACGTTGTCGCTCTAGTGTGGCAAAGTACAAAATACAAAATTCAAATAATTTAAGATCATCAATTTGATTGTTTGTTGATAAGAAATATCAACCCGTCTTTATATCTAATTCTAAAAACGATAAATTGAGAAAATTGTAAATAAAGTATAGCGATGAGTGTAGTTTTATTTTAGGTTGTTGTTACGGATATGACATCTATAGTGTCATGAACAAATATAAATCTGTCAGAATTTGAATTAGCTTTTTAAACTTGACGTTTCGTCAAAGTGGTACCAACCTAACATTTCCTACACAGAAATATAACCATTCTTTAATTATTTTTTAAAAAATACTTATTTTTCAAAAAGCAACACAATTAACGTTGGTGTCACTCCTGCCGAAAACTAGATAGCGCGACTCGCTCACATATGACGGCGACGCTCCGCGTTCAGTGACGCGCCGCATCACCGCTCGTCGCGCTATTCCATACTTTCGGCTCTTGTGACATAAATAACTGTTATTCCAATGTCGTAGTGTAGGTAGTCTCGAATGCTGATGCTTTGACAATACCTACGATTTATCTCAATAAAATAGATTATCATGCAGCTAAACTATTAATTTTATATATTGTATGATAAAGTGCCTGGCCACATCAGATTTTTTTTTTTGGCATGATTACAATACTTTATTATACTGCGTATGATAAAGTAAAAAAAATCAAAATATACAGGGTGAGTTATCAGTATCCCGGCGGTCGATATCTACTAAATCGTTAGAGAAAGAAAAAATGATTAAGATAAAAGTTGTTTGACTCACCAGTTTCTATAACGCAAAATTATTTTTATTTATACAGGATGTTGCATTTAGGCGTGCCGGAAAGTATGTACATTGTTTTAAATGGTATACCTTGTATATTTCGTTATTATATGAATACTAATAAATTTGTTTACGTAACCGTACAGGTTCAGGTACAGGTTCAACTTTCATCGTTAATAGTTTCTGAGATATTCAATTATTTCTCCAAAATATGTCCGTTGCAGGATCTTCTTTAAATCTATGTAAAAACGACATTTTTGCAGATTTTGCCTTTAAACTATGTTAGACAATAGTCAAAGCCAGTAGATAGATAATAGTATCTAAAGATATTACTTTCACTATGTCTCTTTCACTATGTGTCACTATGTTACTATACTTCATAAAAACTTAGTTAATTTGTACGTTTTTCAAATATCTTTTCTTTGTGTTTTTAAATAGAACATCCTGTATATTATGTGCTAGTTGAATTGCCCATGAAGTTCCCTTTAATTTATGTCAAGTATGTCATATGTCTAATTTTAGTAGTTTTAGTGATATTTATAATTTAAAAGAGAATGTGTAATACTATCTAAAAGTGCCATTATTTTTACGTTCTTTCTTTTTTGATGTCTGTCATTTGTAAATCAGTAACCACTGTATTAAAATACAACTTAAAAAAAAAACGGTAATTAATACTAGGTAATAGCATTTAAAGCCTTGTGTCATGGAAACAAACAATTGAGATCTAACGACACTCGATAAGTTATTGCTGTCAAAATTAGTAACATAATTTGTCTTTTCTCTGAACGATGAGTTATAAATTATAGCAAAGAAGAATTAATTAACATGATCTACATCTATGGCTAAGCCGACAGAAAAACACTACTACCATCCAGAATGTAGGTAATGCACAGAGATATCCGGATAGGCGGCATCAAGTGTTATAAACGGGGTTCGATTGCAATTGAAACAGGTAATATTAATTACCAGCACAAAAGAAGAACTAAAACGGTGACCAAAGGGGGAAGACGAGGTCCTACATTGTGGCCACCAAAGTCTCCAGACCTCAACAAACTAAATATCTTTTTATGGTGATATGGGAAGGAACTGGTATACCAATCGGCACCTACTACACCAGGAAGTCATAAAACTTCGTATAACCAAAGTTTTTGACAACCTTAGAGTAAATAACAGGTACATGTATATGTTAGGAAATATCTCAAGATGTTTTATACAGCGCGTTACTGCTTGCAGAAGAGAAAATGGGCGACATTTTGAACAACTTCCGAATATTAATTAAAATAATAGTTACTTATTGTACAATGTTTATTAAGTGTTTATAGTTTGTTGCTCAATTAGCTTCTAATAGCTTAGTAAGTAAAAAGGGATTTATTTTTTAGTGAACGCTAATATTATTAAAGTTTTTTTCTTAAATAATATGTTAATATACCTACTATTACTTATTTACAACTAAGAGACAAACAAAAAAGAAGGAACGAAAAAATAATGGCATATTTAGATAATATTACACATTTTTCTTTAAATTGTAAATATCACGAAAACTACTAAAATTAAACGTATGTCATATCTGACATAAATTAAAGGGAACTTGATGGGCAATTCAACTAGCACATAATATACAGGTATTCTATTTAAAAAAATCAAAGAAAAGCCATTTGAAAAACTTAAAAATTAACTATGTTTTATGTAGTGAAGGTTTATGAACTGTATAGTTAATCTAATATCTTTGGATACTATCGTTTATCTACCGGCTTTGATTATTGTCTGACATAGTTTAAAAGCAAAATCTACAAAAATGTCATTTTTACATAGTTTTAAAGAAGATCCTGCAACGGGCATATTTTGGAGAAATAATTGAATATCTCAGAAACTATTAACGCTGAGAGTTAGCAACCTATACGGTTGGATAAACAGATTTATTAGTATTCATATAATAATAAAATATACAGGGCGTTCCATTTAAAAAATGTACATACTTTCCGTCATGCCTAAATGCAACACCCTGTATAAATGAAAATAATTTTACGTTATAGAAGCTGGTGAGTCAACCAACTTTTGTCGTAAACATTTGTTTCTTTCTCTAACGATTTAGTAGCTATCGACCGCCGGGATAGTAATAACTCACCCTGTATATGTTAACCAAATATATACTTCTCACAGTATTACAAAAGACATCGATTGCTCGTAAAAGCACTTAAATAAAATACTTGTTATACTTTTATTTAACAATTTTAAATACAATAATTAGTGCGGTTTGTTCTAAAATTTTGCTACTGTTTGTTTATGTCAACACACTGCTATCGCTTCTCAATTTTTCGGTGGACAAACACGCAGGTGTTTGTAAATGAACTTGAAATAGATAATGGTTCTATGATACGATCTTGACACTTCCGTTTTAGACAGCTTGCTGTCCAAAACTGACTACATATCGATATGATTACTTAAAACCTCTGCTATACAGACTGATCGACACAATACGTAATACCCAGTGTTACCAACACAAACGGCTGCTTATCCACTAGAACGCCTACCTTTTCCTACTAAAAATCCACTAGATTTTCATTACTTCCACTAAAATGTTCTACTAGATTTCAATAGTGGACAAAAGTTTATATTTTATTATTTAATAATCAAGTTTTTTTCGTTGTAATTTTAGAAAATGTACTTAACCTTAAGGATTTTATACACGGTTTCTCAAAATTGCCGGATCATCTACTAAAGATTTCTCCAACCGTGAAAACAAATGTTCAAACAACAAATTTTTGGTTTTACAGAGGTTATCGTTTCAGTGCATTTTAAATATCTATAATATATCATCGGCTTAATTTAAAAATTGCGTATGTCTATTTTTATTAAAAATGGGTTTTTATCTTTATCTAGTCGTTTTTTTTGCTCTGTCGAGTGATCTGAAAATAGTAGGTGATTAATTTGACGTTCAGGAGTTTTGATTAATTGCTTATAACTCAAAAATGCCTTAACAAGAAATGATTTTAATTAATTAAAAAATTAAGCATATACTGTTTAATTCTATTTGAAAAAGAAAAGGTTACCAAATTTCCATGAAACAATAAACACCCGGCATATTAAAAATATATTTAAACAATAATTAATTTAAAACCATAAAACTTCGTTTAAACATTTTTTAAATTGTTAATGACTGTAAAATTATTTTGGTTTTCGAATAATTTTGACTAACCTTGCATAATCTTAGCAAAAAAAAACAAGTGACACGGCTATCTATTAAAAATACCACTAGCCACTAAAGTCTAGTTTTATATCTACCAATATTACAATCACTTATGCATATCCTACAAACCCGCATAATGTATATACGTAGTATAAAACAAATATTTGTTGTACAAATACTAAAGATAGTATAGAACAGAACATTAGTAAGGAGTTCTGAACTTATATTGGTTTAAGTTAAGTATAACTTAAACAAATATGACTACAGAACAGAAAACTACTAAAAAATATCAATCTACCAGATTTTCCACTATCTACCAGATTCAAAATTTGGCCACCAGCTCAATGTTTCATTCTACAAGGTTTAGTAGAAATTCTACTGAAACTAATACCTATTTTGCAAAGCTTTAAAGTTCAATAACTTTTGTAATCTCTAATTGCTTTTCATTATTTTTTCGATAAATTGTTAAGAAATCCATGAAGATTATCACCTACCATTGCTGTTTTGAAAAAAAAAATGTACACCTGATTGCACCGGATATAATAATATAATTTGTTTTAAATGTCATACTTTTTTTTTTATTAACAAACTTAAAAAACTAACACTTTATATTTTACTCCTTAAACAATGTAAACGCACACTGAGCCCTAGGAGGCTATAGTTGCCTTTACATTCAATTTCATAGTCTGCTTCGACTTTTAATTGTAATTTCTAATGACTCATATGCAAACGATTGGTATTTGATGTTTAAACATTAATTAATATACTATCATTTCTGGTTATGTACGTAATTTAATTAAAAGTAAATAGAAAACTAATAAAGTGGAATGCATATTATCCTCTTGCCATTGGCTTATTTACTTAGCAAACGCACTTTTTCGTTATCCAAAACTGTATATTGCCTCTTTGAACATCATATTAACTCAGAGAAACAAACAGTAACTAAATAACGTTTTCCTTGATGTGTTTGAATAAAATAAGCCAAGGAGTTTAGTGGGAAATTTGTTTAGGGGAGTCTCAATATAACCGCAACCCCTATAAAAAGTGGAGGCAGGCTACAGTAAACAGCTATTCTATTAAATTGCACTTGGTCCCTACTTTTAAATTTCTGTTGGACCCTGCATGAAAGCCCCTCCTGTACAAAATACGTTTTTAAAACTTCTCTTTCACGGGATAGCTGTGTTTACATACAATATACGCATTTGATGCAATAATAATGACTAGCTATGTCTTGGCTATGTCTTGGCTCACTGTTGTGGTTTTCGTTCTGTCATTACTATAATGATATTTGATAATATAAATAAAGTCTCTAGTATTTTAGGTATATTGATGACTAAGTTATAGTGCACTATGCTTACTGTTTGTACGATTTCACTGGTAAATTCCCTGTTTTATTCAATAGAATATTCATGAAGTTGAAGTGCATGAATAGCATTCGGTTCTGTAATAAATGTTTCAATGCACACAAAAGGTAATTGATATCTGGAAAGTCTGTCTATGTATTGTTACATTACACACAAAGTTCAGAATAATAATAATAATGGGGTTTGTTTGTTTTTTTTACAATTGAAATGGAAATACATTGGAAATCTGTACATTGAATCTGTTGTTTGTAACAATGCGTACATCGTTTTATAATTACTGTAAAACTAAATAGAACTAAATAGTTAATAATATAGTTTTATAGTTTCTGTATTCCGATGCAAAACCTTTATTGACTCCACGATTTTCGAGGGTGTGAATTAAAAATTTGGAGGTATGCGTTTTAGCTCACCGGACCATGCATATTGCACACAAATGGAGATTGCGCTTCGGCCGCTTTTATTATGGAGGGGCCTTTCAAAGTTGTCAAACTGGCTCAATGGTTCCGCGCGACAGCTTGCGGTCTTCAATGCAGCCCGTTATGATATATCGACGGCGACCCCAGAATGCATTTATCAGAGTTTTTGCTCACTTTTGTCCGAGGATATCGTCGAGGCTTTCGTGCGGATTTTTCTATACCGGGTGGGTTAGATGTGAAATATCTATGAGAGGTCCATTGGTTGGTTTGTGGTTTCAAGTATTATTCGATGAATTACAATCAGGAATAGACAAAGTGACGGGTAGTCCACAAAAAAACGTCATTTTCTTAAAGATAGCTACTTGGTTAATAATAGTGGTAATAATATTGGTTTGAATATGGAAACATTTAGGTATATTAGGTAGCGAAAGACAGTTGATCCCAAGGCTGTGGGGTCGGAGTCGGGGTTTATACAAATTTCAGAGGAGTCGGAGTCGGAGTCGGAAAAATCTACAGACTACGACTCATGATGAAATGTCGTAGAAAAAAAAAACATTTCAAATGGCCGTTGCCTCACTAGGCAGGGGAGTCATTATTATTAGCAAACTGTACAGTGCTTTTGTGGGTTAATTATTGAATAATAATAACATCTTATAAGATGACAATAATCTGAATTAATTATACCCATGCCCAAAACTGTTGCTCAAAGATGCAAAAATGCTGCCCAAAGATGGACGTATAATTGGTGGACGGGTTATATCCTGATTTCAGGAATTTCAGGAACAATTCAATTATGTATTTTTGCGATTTGCCGCAGAAGTTCCACTTTACGCCAATGTATAATTTGAAAAAAATCGAATAAATGTAGAGAAATAAAGCCACACCTTTGTAGAATCGGCGTCGTATTTTCCCAATTTTTCTTCAGTCTAGACAGTGTGGCCATCTACGATCTTCTCGAGAACTAGACGACGTCATTGGGCGAAGATATCTACCCCATCTTTATCACCTACCAAAAAACAAATTAAACCCGCTAAAATTCACATTTATATTTACTGTACAGATTTCGAGAGCTCTAACCTACAAATCAGATATAACCTGAAAATATAGAAAACTTGGGAACACCGCACAAAGAAGTTTTCCAATCGAAATTAGGAGATTTTATAAAAATTCTACTATTATATCAGACATCAATCAGGTTTGTGCCTAAAGACTAATAGCGTTTTCGATTTATACAATTTTATGCAGTCACTCGGTGCGAATTGCACCGTAAAGATGCAAAAGCGCACAATTTTCATGCAGTATTGCATTGTTTTGGTGCAATTCTTTAAAACCAACTTCACGGTGAACTAGTTCATAACCTAAAAGACCTGACTTTCAAAGGCTCTTACGAAACTATTTATGATTATATTTAGCTTCCCGGGTGTTATTCTTATATATTTTATCTATGTTTATCATCTCAACACAAAAAGTAATGACATATTCATCGATTAAGCCTGTCAAGAAGAGTGCTCTGAGCGCGTGCAGTGCAAAAGCCGAACACTCGGAATGAAACGAGTGGAAAAGCCGAACACTCAAACCCGCACCAGCAGGATGCTACTGCAGCCGAGTGCAGTAAATCGAAATCGCTATTATTTTATTAAAAACTCCAATTGTTAGGTAAGCTAGCGGAATATACATAGCCAGGATTTGACAGATATGTTTATACTGTTGACAGCAGGTATTGTCAAAACATCCACGTTTGACATCAATGCAGACACGACTGATCTCGATCAAATAGAAGTTTCTCATGCACCTAAACTATTAATTTTACCAAAAAATTTCATAGATATAAATTATTCAAAAGTATTTTGACGAAATTTCAGAAATAGTGGCTCATTTTCAAAATCCTTGAAAAATTATTGGAGCTCTAAGTTCAGTCATGAAACTAAATTTTGAAGTTTCGTCCCGATACATTTAGTAGTTTCGCCGGAAAGACCCATTTACGCTAAAAACTCATTTTTTTGGCACGGTTACAATACTCATAATATGTATGATAAAGGAAACAGTTTAACAATAAGTATGAAATTAACGTATACAAAAATATATTACTCTAATGCAAGCAACATTTAGATCGGGTCAAAATTAAGACATTCAATAGAACTTTTATACAAATGACCATTGTTGTATAGTTTAAAAAATGTACTTAATGTTGATAAAAGCTTATTTGTCATTCCATATATTATTTTGTGCGTCCATCTGGGCTTTGAAAATAAAATATCACTTAATCTTTCAATAAAAGAATCTTACATAGTCCTAATTAGCGACTCCAAATCCACCTAAGTAATACCATTGTAATTATTAATTACTATCATTGGAAAACTATTTGCACAATTAAATTACATTCCAGAAAATTTGTCGGCTATTTTCAGAATTTCAAAATATCATACATACGGTAGTATGTAGTGGTAATAACGTCTCTAAGTAGGTTGTACGCTTACCTCTACGCCCCACCACCGCCCCGAGCGGGCCGAGTATGCGGAAAAACCGGTCCCAACCAAGTCGAGCACGCAGTTTTCCAAAATATGCACCTCAACGTTTGTCACGTGCGTCAGCTCCGATACGCGTTAGATCGGTGCTGTTTTCCTCCTTAATTTACCGGTAATTATGGCTATTTTAACTAGCATACGGTAAACGATCTTCGTGTTTCGTGTGACGTGAACTATTTGGTCGGGAACCCGTTCATAATTTACCGGAATACAGTGCCGATAAGTGTTTGTGCGCGACCATGAAAATATTTCCATTGCTGTTCTCAAAATATTACATTCATTTGGCTGGTTCCTGTTCGCCGGTATAAAAGGGGTTGCCGACTTCTTCCTACACGGATATGCTACTGGTCAACCCTTCCTGGGCATGGACTTCAGACGTACTTTCAACTTGCAACTATGGGGTTACGAAATGTTTGGGGAGGTTGACTAGTACTAGCCGTCACTAGCTAGCTGGTTAGCAAAGAGCGCCCTGTGACTCCGCGGTACCATCCAAGTATATTTTATTCAATTACCAAATTTTGATAGCGTGATCTGTGGAAGTATTTTCTGGTGCCAACGTGTGTCAAGGGAACTGTCCATAACGTTCGAAGAGCGACGGAGATAAGTGGAGGGACAACACTATGGTAATTAGTTCTTTTAGTATTGTGTTATTGTTAGGCTTACCATACGTCCCGGTTTGACCGGGACAGTCCCGGTTTGGGACATCGGTCCTGGCCGGGTTGGTATTATGTCTCGGATACAATTCTTACCAGGCTTTTATATCAGTAACTAATCACTTAGATTAAAAAATATCGATCGGTACCTATCGCCATCTAGGAACAATTATGGTCAAACTTGTGAATCGGGCATTAGTTTTAATATGTGTAGCCTGTTGGTCGGTAAAACACAGAAGGCCTTCAGTCATACTTTCTTTGTCAAGAAAAATACCCTCATGTGACTTTTCTTTGAGAGCGATACAAATGAGAGTAAAACAAAATATCATGATTTTAGGGTTAAAAGAGCATTGAATGGTGACTCCCCGATTAATTATTGCAACAATAATAAGTACTGGTTTCCAAAGATACACATTATTGTGAGGTGCTAAAAATTGTTTATAAATTTTTCAAAAATTGATGCATGACGTTATTCCAAACGGCAAAATGTAGACTACCTCGCTTAGTTAGTCACCCTTTCATGTTCTGCAGCGAACAACTGATAAATCAAAATAATTTGCATCGACTATCTATGTAAGTTTTAAAATAAGCTACGAGGAAATGTGCGGAAAAATTATACCCATAAACGGGGTGGCAATCAACCCTAAATCTCAATAATTTTTATTTATTATCTATGTGGGTATCTCGGTTCAAGTATATCTTTACTAAGGAAACACTTTTACAAAAAACTGTTGAATACTTTTTCTCTTACCAAATTCCTTCGAGTGGAAGGAATTTATATTTAGAACTTTTAAAAAAATCCAAGGCAAGTAATTTCTACTGCATCGACAGTTTCTACGAAATACTTTAAACTAATGCTAGTTTTTAATAAATAAATAAGTAGCGCATGTTTTGTAGGTATAAAGGGTTCAGTGCTTTAAGTTTGTAGCGTTTAAAAAATATCATTAAAATTCGAGCATTTCCAACAGGTTTTGAGATAACGCACTATTTCTGTCTAATTTCACTCCACTAGTCAGAACAATATTCTTTTGCAAAATAAATTTTAGTATCGAAACCTGAACATTTTATGGGGTGATAAAACAAGATAATATTATAATATAAGTACACTTTGTCGTAAAATACAAGTGGTTCAATAAATAAATATACATTTTTTCTGCTTTTTTTGTGACAAAAAGTACACAGAATTTTGATAGTTTCATAGATCACGATTTGGAGATTTATGCGACAAAAGCTTCTGGTTTGGCATCTATGCAAACAAAATTAAAATGATACGTGAGAAAATGAGTGTTACCGCGTATTATGTTTAGAGTAATATATTATTGTTTTGTGGTAAAATTACGTATTATTATTTTACTATGTCTAATGTTACACCTTAGAAACATGAAAGGTATAATTTTCTTTTTTTAAAATTAAAGACAACAAAAAAGCCCTCGCAGGGAGTGGGTGGGGTTATTGGTTATCGCGCGTGCACGATATTGTGGCTTTATTGTTGTTTTCAAATCCTTTTTTTTTGTTTTATTTTCAAAAGTGGTTCTTGTCCCGGTTTGAAGTTTCTAAATTATGTTAAGCCTAGTTATAGTCATAAAAAGCACTGGTATATAATAATAATAATAATAATACCGACTTTATTGATCTCAAATACAAAATAATAATAAATAACACAATAATTCATTGTTGTACATATAAATTAAACATAAGAACAAAATAATCTCTTCAATGCCTCCTGTGCATATCTGTGGTCAAGTCGTATATTACATTATTTTTTATCGCAACTTGTTTGCTCGTAATCGCACATGAAGCAAAATCATAACAATCTAGAGTCTATAGTCAACACTGGTAGAAATATTGTTTAAGTCAAATAAATCGTTGATACAATGAAAATTTTCTTATGGCGCGACATAATTATTCGTACCATCCCCAAGTATTCGTACCATCCCAATATTGTAGATGATTGTGTCAGTTCCTGGGTGTGTAAAGCCTGCCCTCAGCGCCTGTGATTGGCCTAAGTTGCGGAAATAGACCGACGTAAAATAAACAAGTGCAAAAAATGAATTATAAACTTTAGCCCTCCTGCGGGCGACCTAAATATTTTTCAATTGGGCCAATTTTTTAGTTCTATATGTGGGTCCATATCGACAGGCTTATATCAACTTGAAATTTTCAATTAAAAAAAACGTTTTTTTTTGTACACACTAATACACAGCCACCCTGCTTCAATTAATATATTTAGCATTGAGGTTATGTTTTTGTCATGTTATTTTCTGCAATACTGGTATAAACCGAGTTTTAATCTCAAGGATCTAAATGCAGTTTATGATCTAAACTAGCATTGAAAACTCTGCCCTAAGTATGTAGTTGTAAAAACTTTACGATATGGATGTAGCTTTTTCTGGATACTTAGTTCAATAACTTTTGTAACCCGGTTATCATTAACCTCTGAACTATTGTGCACTCATTTTATTCCTGTAATATTTTACGTTATCTGTGTATGCTGTAGCAAAAAATACTCCTTTTGTTTTTGCAAGGGTTTTGGAACTAAAAGCAACAACTTGGCGTTAGACGGAGCATGTTAATATTGAAAACGCTGTTTGTCAATGTTGTGCTATGTGATACGACTAATTCGTCGACATTCTTCATTTAAAAGTGCCAATTTACAGAAAAGTGACAAAATTTTATTTAAATGAAGTCTCATAATTAGAAAACAACGATTCTAGCTTCAAATAACTATTTGCAATTACAATAATAGTAACATTCGTACAAAAGCTAAAGCCAAACAACGAAACGAAAACGAAAAATCTGCCTTAAGTATGTATTTGTAAAAAGTTTACGATGTGGATGTAGCTTTTTCTGGGTACTTAGTTCAATAACTTTTGTAACCCGGTTATTATTAACCTCTGAACTATTCTAAAAAAAATAAATATGACATAGGTATCTTTGATACAAAGAAATGATCGTTGATATCTCTGATCGAATCTTCCATGACCATCTGAAGTGAGTTGCCTAGACTTAAAATATCGAGAAAAATTTTCATCTATTCCGTTAGTGGTTGTTCCTTTGTGCTATTGCCGGAGGGTAATAGAACACCATGTTATCAGCGCCCCAACCCCAAAGCGCGGGGTGCTACGTAAGCTTCCACCATTCCTATGACGGTGATCTAGATATTCCAGCGTCAGGTGGAAAGGAAAGTCGACAAGTAAGCCCCCGGTAAGCTTATTTTTTATTTATGTTTCATTCCTCTGGTGCGTTGCTCAAAACGGAGAAACAGGGGCGGTTGCGTGGTGGTGCGCCTTTTGGCTGAGAAGATAACCGCCGGCTTTAAAAGGGGAGTTATTTCCTGCCGTTGCTATGTCAGTGTCCTGTCCAGCGTAATTATTATCTGAAAGACTTCAGTACTGGAATATTATGAGTAACAAAACTCTTAAGAATGACTCCAGTTCTGCTTAGGTGCTTTGCTTCGTTTAAGTTGAAGAAAGACAACGAATTTGAACATTTGTTATGTGCCATGTTACCAGAGTTTTATATATGTTTTTGTTAACAATTTCAATTTATATAGATATTTGTTCCACAGCTGGGCCCCCGAGAAACACATACCTTGTACTTGATCAAATTATAATTTTCTATCAATCGAAGTAACTATGTTTGCTACGACAAACTGAATATAAACAAAACTATGATTACAAGTTTCAGATTTAAAGAAAATGAAACAATTAGAACTAAATTAAAACAACTATCTATGAAAAGAAATAAGATTGTGCTTTCTTCAAATGCGTTTGGTTCCCCATCAGATGCTAGGGTCACCAGAATGCTAGGCGGGCTCACTCTGGAATAGAACAATTAGAAATGATAAAAAATATGTTTAAAATTAGTTACCTCTGCAGAAATTATCCAATATACTAAATTACAGAAACGATAGACAAAACCAAGCACAGCAAACCTGAAATCTAAATTCATGAGTACCTGTGTATGCTGTACCAAAAAATACTTCTTTTGTTTTTGCAAGTGTTTTGGAACTAAAAGCAACAATTTGGCTTCTGACCGTGCATGCTAATATGGAAAAGGCTGTTTGTCAATGTTGTGCTATGTGATACGGCTAATTCGTCGATATTCTTCACTTAAAAGTGTCAGCTTTATAGAAAAAATTAAAACATTTTATTTTAAATGAAGTCTCATAATCAGAAAAGACGATTCTAGCTTCGTATAACTCATTGCAATTACAAACATAGTAACATTCGTACAAAAGCTAAAGCCAAACAACGAAACGCGATACTGCATAGTCAAAACTGAAGAAACCCCAAATCAAAAATATGAAACCATGGCGCCCATAAGAACAATAAGTTAACTATAGTTTCTTCGTCACCTTTAAAGTCACATTTAAGTATGCAATTGGATTAGCGAAATGGCGAATTGAAAAAAAAATAAGAAAAACTATATTTTAAATGTTGACCATGTATACGAGAAAACATATCCAATATATAATGCCGTAAAATCTCTACTGTGCTTTTTTACCGAAACACCTAATCAAACTTTTATACACATTTTACAGCTTGCATTTGACATTAAACTGACCGGATATTATCAGAAACAGCCGGATTTACATGGTCATAAATATATTAAAATACTATTGGATGGAAACGTTCTGTTACTGCAAATTTAGAACGTTTTCAATCTGCACACTCATTTCAAGCATTCGATTTTCAAAGAAGTATTTCAATTGATCAAATATTATTGGCAATACGACTAATTAAAATTTGTACCGCTTTGTCCAACGTGTATATTGATAACGCGCTTGTGCTGGGCTCTCAACTGACTTAAGAATAAGGTTGCCAGTTCTCATATATTTTAAAATAATCTCATATCTCATATTGAGTTATTAACTTCTCATATATCTTACGATACTTGAAAAGAAAAGAATACTTTAAGACTTGTTGGAAGTTATATCGGGTGCATTTCAAGTGTTGTTAAACATCACCTATAAGCATTTATTAGATTTGTGTTGGACAAAAATTGTCAAACATCAATTTTTGCCAGTATAGTTTTTGTGTTACATAATTCGATAAGCAAAGATCTCTTCGATTCACAGACGCAAAATTAAAATATCATACATAATTAATAAATAAATAGTTTATATCTTTGCATCCCCAATAAATAAAGCATCTGAAATCATGAAAGTTGGCTCACAATAATTTTTGAATCATGCAACGATTACAGCGATTCATTAAGTAGTGTGTGCGTGCCGGGTGTCTTTCTTGTCGAAAATCTCCTGATCACCAAATTTTTATGCTACCATGAAGAGAATTAATAAATCTATCATAATCAGGCAAGAAAAATATGGCGCTGCCATTAAAAAGAAGTGTGGATTGGAAAAAAATACATTTGACTGAGGGAACTTGGTTTTGTTATAAAAAAAATGTGTTTAGAAAATTAAAAATTGACGTATCCAAGGACTTTTGTAAGTAACAAACCATATCCGAGATTTTGTCCAAAAATCAATACGTGAGGACACTACAACAGAGTAATAACTTATTAGCATTGCTGAAAAAAGAAAATACATAATAACAAGCCGCGTTTTTAACGCTATTATAAAATAAAAGCACAACAATTATGGAACTACAATTATGATCAGGTCCTATATATTTTTAATAGTAGTCTTATTTACTTATGTCGATAAGTAAAATCTAGCAGGCCTACCTAAGAACTAAGGATCGCTAGGATGCAAAATTTTCCAGTTACGTTTGTGCTGCGCCAGAAATAATTAGTTAATTACCATGGGGAGTCAAGCTTCTGCGCTCATTAGGCATTTTGTCTGTGTTCATGTTCTACTTCAGTGTAGGACGCTATACTATGACTACCTTCCGTGCTTCATTCGCTTGAAACCCTCCAAGATTTATGTGCTTACAGGTTTTATAGGTGCTATGCAGTTCGTTCGATCCTACAAATTGCAAAATTCTGACATTTTGGGAGTAATACATATGCAATCAATATATAGTGGCTGAAATAGCAGTATAGTGTTTTGTGGGGGATATTCTATCATTTGTGCATCGATTATTATAATTATCATTAATGGTCCCACAAGTTTCCCGCAGTGTGTTTTTTTAGTATTGTGAATAGAATGTTTGTCCTACGTTATTTATTATTCCACATATTGCCCTCATTCAGAAGAAAACCCCCACGAAGATTTTGGTAGGGAGATTCTAAAGTAGACTATTGGACTGAAGATGACGTAAGATCGTCTAAACCGGTTCCCAGTAAATAAAATAAAGCAAAGGAATTGAGATTTTTTATTTATTTGCCTACTAATTTATCCAACTTTGCAGTATGGACACATCACAGTACTGCTTTTGTTAATATAATGATAAATAACGTAGCGTAAACTTTTAATTTCTGTTTTTTTTATGAGATCCATTGACAAAGGTGAAGAATAGATGTAAAACGGAGAAAATAAAAGCTTCGACATCCTTTGTACACTTTCTAACGGCAGAGGCTTTCTTCGTTTAGTATTAGTATTAGTATTAGATTAATTGTAGGGTGATTTTATGTTGTTGATTTCAAATTTGATATGAATTTTATAACATTTGTTTTAAGTTTTAAGATAACATACAAGAAGCGTCAAAGAACGAAAGATATGTTTTTCACAAATTTATTATAGTTTACAGTCTCATCTTCGCTATCACTGCCAGAATAAATCATGCTCTGTGCTTAGGGAGTGCCTTGTCGTCTGAGCATCGATACTTCTGTTGTGAGATGGCAGTGGTACTCGTGGTATTGGCATGTCTTCTAGAAAAAAGATTTACATTGACCTATTAATTTATTATATTAATTAATTTACCTACACAAAAGCCTATAAAAACAATTTTGCATTTTTTACACTGCCTTTCTAAAAAAACTTAGCCAATTCACTGTTTCTGCCTTCAGATTCGAATTCTACAGAAAAAAATCTGATGTGGCCAGGCACATGACTTTATCATACAATATATAAAATGAATAGTTTAGCTGCATGAGAATCTATTCTATTGAGATAAATCATAGGTATTGTCAAAGCATCAGCACTACCTACACTACGTCATTAGAATAATAGTTATTTATGTACAAATGCCGAAAGTACGGAATAGCGCGACGAGCGTTGATGCGGCGCGTCACCGAAGGCGGAGTGTCGCCGTCGCATATGAGCGAGTCGGTTATCTAGTTTTTGGCAGGAGCGACATCAACGTTTATTGTGTTGCTTTTTAAGAAATACGTATTTAAAAAAATAAATGATGTCTGAATAGTAAATGCTAGGTTGGTACCACTTTGACGAAACGTCAAGTTTAAAGGTGCGTTCCGATTGGTAGGTAATGGTTGCTAATGCCGGTGGTAGAATACGAAATTATAGTATTTCTTACATATCGTGATAATGACACATATTAGTTTGCATGTACATAAACATGAGTCCCTATCAACTTTCTATTGGAAATACTATAACGCCGTCTGCTACCACTGCCATTGTCACTAATGAAAACGCACCTTAAAAAGGTAATTCAAATTCTGACAGATTTATATTTGTTCATGACACATCCCTGCCAACATACTAAAATAAAACTACACTCATCGCTATACTTTATTTATAATTTTCTCAATGTATCGTTTTTAGAATTAGATATAAAGACGGGTTGATATTTCTTATCAACAAACAATCAAATTGGTGATCTTACTTTATTTGAAATTTGTGTTTTATAATTTGCCGCACTACAGCGGCGACGTTCCATAGTGGTTTTCCAACCTCTGATGAGATCAGCTGTTTTCGAATGAGACAACACAAAAAAATATTTGTCAAAATCCTGGCTACTATGTAATTTCATATCAATGCAGATGCGACCGATCTCGATCAAATAGAATTTGCTCTTGAAGCTAAACTATTAATTTTACCAAAAAATTTCATAGGCATAAATTATTCAAAATTTCCTCTACTTTAATTTGTTAATTAACTAATTTGTCGAAATTACAGAAATGGCGGCTCATTTCCAAAATCCTTCAAAAAGGCTTAGAATAAACTAAAAAGCTAAACTATTAATTTTACCAAAAAATGTCATAAGCATAAATTCTTCAAAATTTCCTCTACTTTCATTTATTATTTAACTATTTTGACGAAATTACAGAAATGGCGGCTCATTTGCAAAATCCTTCAAAAAGGCTTAGAATAAACTACCAGTTCCTTTGGACCCTTGTGAACCAAAAGCTTTTCAGCTCTAAGTTAGGTCATGAAACTTCTAAATATGAACTTTCGTTCCCATACCTTCAGTAGTTTCTCCGGAATCGTCTCCACAAAAATCGTTTACACACACACATACACACAGACACACACACAGACATTTTTTTGTACCTTGGTCAAAAATGTTCAGGGGACCCAAAAAGACCTATTTCCGCTAAAATCTCAATTTTTTTTTTTTGCTCGATTACAATACTTTACATACTGCGTATGATAAAGTAAAAAAACCTATCTGATTAGTTATCATTGGTCCACAACCTTCCATTTGGTTAATGCAATTTATAAATAAAGGAGGAAGCAGAGCGCTCCGCCAGTTGCAGGTGCTACAATGGGTGCGCGTTCTGATAAAAAAGTGGTGTAAAATTTTTAGTTTTAAGTTTATGCCATCTGATTTCTAGCTATATGGTCTTAAAGGAGAAGGTTCAAAGTTTTATTTGATCCTATATATGTATAAACATCTAGATTACGTTACTGTTTTGCATGTGTTCAAATGTAGCAGAAAACGCGTCTTTTTGCACCTTTAAGACTGCTTTTCGAGAAAACAAATCCTATCCGAATCAGTTATCACTTGTCAGGCAATTTGAAGTTGGTCAAATTTTGTTTGCCAGTGTTATGAATCTTGTGGTGATATATGTAGTGATATAATCTTGGCAAGAGATACAGTGGACATTGTGGACAATGTCTTATCACCACAGGCATCCATAGTCTAAAGTCGGCTTTGTTCATTCTCTGCATTATCTTCGAAACTTCGAGTTTGTGGTCCCAGTAATCCTCAGATCACTAACATAGCAGGCGTTTTACTTCATTCTTGCCTGTATCGGTAGATAGACCGACGAAATACACGCCATTTATCGAACGGAAAGCCGATAAATGCAATAGTTGAGTATGTACATAACCTCAATCTTTAATTTTGATTTGCGGTCAAACTAATATACCCCCTTACATCAAAAGTGGACTTTTTAATCCTCCCTAACGATACTTTAACGGTTTATTGCAGATATACGATCAATTTGTGTAAAACAAAGCCGATAAATACATTAGTTATGTCGGCTTCCGTGCTCAAAGTTAGTTATTCATTTGCGGTCAAATAATGAACTTTCTGATATAAAAAGTGGCTTTTTTAATCCTCCCTAACCATATTCTAACCGACTGTGAAGTAAAGTGAGGTTATGTACTAAACATTTATATTGCTTTGCAGTTAAACTAATTACTCCCAAACGCCGAAATTAGATTCCCTAATCCTCCCTAACGATTTCTAAACCATTCCAATAAAAAAATCACAAAATGTGAAAGTAGGGGGCCAACTTGTCGATCCAAAAAAACAATTTTCATTATCTCAAAGCCCATGTACTCCCAAACGAAAAAAAGTGTACTCCCAAACCCTCCCTAACGATTCCCAAACGATTTGCAGATTACTTATTCCAGAAATTATGGTTTATAATAAGTGCAGCCAGTATGGTTTGAAAAACTAAACAACATAGAGCCAGAGAACATGATACTAATGTATAATTCCACCAAAGGAGAAACTGCGACAAGTTCGAACAAAACAAAGGGCTATAATGGAGAAAAGCTGCTACGGGACGCTCTTTAAATGAATATAAAATAAAATTCTCGGTAGGTAATAAAATTCCATGCTGGAAAAGAAACACACCCCGCAATAGGATTATGTTAAAATATGTAGTGGGGGCGGTTAAAACGGCTGTTTCGGTGGCCGCGATACCCGCTATATTAAAGGAATTACGAGAGACACGCTTATTTATGAATTTGCTGGATTATTCGTGCCCCTTTTATTGTCCTCCGTCGCCCACTTAGATAATCTCTTTTCGTTTCATTTGATGCAGTCCGCATACACGAAAGCCATGCACTTGTTATTTTCTCATTCGGCTAAAACACAGCTAGAACGGCTTAATTTCATTTACACCGACCCTGTACTTACATAGAACATACCGTAAATACATTTATTAAACAGGAAAGTTTTTATTCAGGGCCATTAAATAGATTTTAGCTAAAGCTGCACGGAATTAAATTTGAAATTCCGAGCTTTTTTGGTGTGTTAAATTGAATTCGTTTGTGGTTGAATTGGGATTAATTTAAACATTCTCGGGCTGGCTTTTAGCTGTATGTATATCTGTGAGTAAAAACGGATAACGTATAACAATAGATTACTTTTGTGTTACTCATTGATTGTGGATTTGTGTACCTACTTGTGTACTCATTGTGGATTTTTTATTATCAAATTATAAATTTCTTTGATTGTCTGGAATTATACATGCGAACGATTAGATACTACTTTGTTATCTATAATTAATGCTTACTAACAATCTTATTTCTTGCAGGTTTTGCCGACTGAACCTGCTATCGTTAGGTAAGTAACGTTAGTTTTAACGTTAGCTTTTTTCTAATCATATAATTGTTTTTTTTGTGTGTAGTCTTCATGCCTACATTTTCATTTTAATTTTGAACAATTGGAATAAGGAACATTCCTACACATGGCATAACTTACTGTTTTCATGCAATTTCTTAAGAATATATTCTTGTTTATATGGACTAATTGTGGATTAGCAGGTGGACCCTTGTGTTTAACTTTCGGCAATTGAAATATAATAATTATCCGCGGAACGCTTTAATACAAGCTTCTCGTTCGTAATTTAGTATCTTTGTTAGTTATTTTTTCATAGTTATTTTACCATTTGTTGTAGTGATTTATTGTTGTTTATACTTCTGTCTTAGTCTTAGCTGTTTCAGCCACGGTCACAGTTATCTGTATATAGTTGAAAATACAACAAATATGTGTAGGTGAAATATTTTTGGAACGAAGTGCAATACAGTCTCGTCAATCTGGACAATAAAATTTAAGGGGGTTGCCGGATTAGCGATATGGCCAAATTGCCGGATATTTCTTAAACCATCTGCATATGACCCTAAAATTACCTGGTAACATTAACTGTAGGTTAGGTCGTGCAAATATACATGGAACAACTCCTGTACAAAAAGCAACGTTTTTCGCGTTTTCTTTTTGTGAAAAAATAGTTTGTATGTCGTTTCTCGGTACCTACTCTTTAGATATCACAAATGTCTATTCAGAAAATTATCGACTTTACGTAAGGATAGGGACAAGAAACGCTTGTATTTCTGAACGACATACCTATCTGCTTTTTTAAGATTAGCGACGAAATGCTTGAATTTCAATAATTATTATTATTATCCATAGGGATACGAGTGTTTTTCACCGATGAATATTCATCGGTGAAAAACACTCGAATATAGTTGAACAGTTTAATATCGTTAACAGTTATTTCAATAGTTTCATCTTGATACTATGGTGATATTGGTTTCAACAAGTTTCTTTGTCCAAGTACCCTGATTTTTGTAACATCATCACTTGCAAGATGCAATATCAGTTTCAATCTCCACAATAGTTCGTGGAGACTGAAGTGTAAAGTGAAATGTTTGGCCTCAATAAGTGGAAACATAGTAATCCGAAAACAAGTTGATCGTGTAAACTTGTCAGCAAACAGCAATTTATTACAAGACAGCAAATAAATAATAATTAAATAAATAGCAAAATAATAAACACCATCAAATGGTGTTGAAGTCTTGTACATAAGTTTTGTACACAAGTTCACTTGCGGCTTGAATAAACCACTATGTGTTATTACAACATCCGATAAATTATCAATTTTCTACATGAAAGGGGGAATAGGGACTGTTGATAATCCGGATAATTCAAACGTTCTAATTAATACTTCTATATATTTTGATAAGTTTAAAAACAAAACAAAAATAGGTCTAACACGCTCTACCTTCATACGTACTATCGTGGCCATATATTATGTCCCTACTTTTGACGTCCATTTTCTCTACAACTCATAAAAATTATAAAGCTGTATATGTTGGCGTTTTCCCGATTTTTCCAAATTAGGAAGAATTGGCGCTGTTTTTGTCACGTAAATTTTATTCGTTTAACTTTAGCAATTAATTACTCCGGAAATAATACATAGATTTGAACGAATTAAAAATTAAAATCACATGCGGAATGCTAGCATTTAATGTGAATTTTTGTAAATTCATTGGATTAGTGGTTGACCCACAAAAAGCTATATTATGCAATGCCAGCCATTGCGTTATTAGAAGAGCTAGAATAATGAAATATAGACTATAGGCTACCCAATAATTCATAGGTTTAAAGTTTATTACATAATCATTATTTATCTTGCATTTTTCATACAAAAGATCGTGCTGAAAGTCAGCGTGAATTCCGACGCCCGACGGTCTTTGGGGGTACTGCGGGGAAAGGAGGCGTTAGCGGTGCAGTCATGTCGGAGAGAACCGACACAGCTGGGAGAACCGGGGCAGCTTATTATCAATACACCAAAAGAACCATAACTTGACAAGGTTGTAATTTTAACTAACAATTAAATTCTTAATATTTGCATAATTTTGATTATAATATGTGACCCGGTACGAGAGAAATCTCTTCTATCGATTGGCGTTTATGTTTTCTTCAGTTTTTATACACTAAGGTTGTAAACAAGATTTTGGTGGAAGCGGATAGATCTAATAATATGGAGTTAGCAGATTTTCCGATTAGTGGTGAATACTAAATTGAGCTTGCTTGATAAACTCAAAAAATATTTAAAAGGTATACCCGATTTTGTTATATAAATATTCATACTATTATAACTGTTTCAACAGCTTATTTATTAATAATATTTAAATACATGCAGAAACAATATAAAATAAATACAACTCTTGATATATTACATATATTACAAACGTCAGCTCTGACCGTATAAAACTTAAAAATATCAAAAAACTTTTACAAATTTAGCATCGTAAATCTGTAGACACAGAATATTTTGCTAAACCCGAAACCCGATTTAAATTGCCAAGAATTCCCACTTCCAAATGCCTGTTCGTGGTTCTCTTATTTTATTGACTTATTTTGCCATTATTTTTTAATTCGGTAATCTGTCGCCGGATATCCAAATTTCTTTGGCGAGGCATAATCGCCGTGTCGTTTTATGTATTGTGTCCGTAAACACTATAATGCACGTGCGATCCGCCACTACCGGCAGCGTCGCTGTCGATCCCTTCCCCCGCTCACCCCAAGGACCGTAGAGCGCCGCGTCAACTGCAGCAATCATGAGATGCTTCAACTCGATCTTTTGTAGGGAAAATGCAAGATAAATCATGATTATGTAATAAACTTCAAACCTATGAATTAGTGGGTAGCCTATAGTCCATATTGCATTACTCATTGTATTACTTAGCTCTTCTAACAAACGAATTGCTGGCATTGCATAATATAGCTTTTTGTGAGTCAACCACTAATCCCATGATTTAACAAAAATGCACATTGAAAGCTAGCATTTCGCAGGTGATTTTACTTTTTAATTCGTTCAAATCTATGTATTATTTCCGGAGTAATTAATTGCTAAAATTAAACGAATAAAATTTAAGTGGCAAAAACAGCGCCAATTCTTCTTAATTTGGAAAAATCGTGAAAACGCCAACACATACAGCTTTCTAATTTTTATGAGTTGTAGCATATTAATCAAGGACAGCACCAGAATTTTTTTGCCCCTATGTTTCCGAGAAAATGGACGTCAAAAGAAGGGACATAATATATGGCCACGATAGTATATATATATATATATATATATATATATATATATATATATATATATATATATATATACATACGTTGAATTTCATTTCTCAAGTGAAATCACCAAGAAGAACTTCACATGTGAAGAAGAACTATTTTTATAAATTATTTTTCACATTATCGTATTATTTATGTTTGTATTTCACTACGTTCTGGCTTTCTCAAAAGAAAAAAAAATACTTACTAAAAAGCATGTTGTTGGGACATTTATAGGACTTTTGTGCCTAATAATATGCAATAGCAATGTTTCATCAACCCCATTAATAATAATTATAATAATAGTTATTGTACTTTAACTTGCAAATATTTTAATATGTAGGGAGAGTCATCAATAAAAATATAAAAATTTCGTCTCAGTAGTTAAATTTCACTTATTCTTAATTTCTAAATTTATAAGGTTTCTAAATGTCCACCGTTTTGTTCAACACATCTTCTCACAACGTTCTCCTAAATTTTGTCGTACTAAAATAAGTCAAAGGTATTTCTAATTTAATTTCTTTCGTCAATAATCCTTCTTTGCAAATCTTGCCTAGTGTTACTGACTTACCGATATACAATAGATACAAAATATCTTCCTCCTCCCCAATGGTTCGCGAAGTTGGTCGTCCTGCATGGCGCTTTACCCGAAAACGTCCATGCTCTTTCAGCCGTTGAAGTAAATTTTGGAAAAGTTTTTTATTTTGTTTGGGACGATTTTAGAACAACTGTCTGTATCTTCTCGCTGCTGCTGCTCTATTAAATTGCTCTTGAGCATAAACAGCAACCACGTGGGTCATTTCCGACTTTGAACAAAAAATATGTGCCGAGGCAATACCTCAAATTCCCCAAGAAAACCTGCCGACACCCTGCAAATGTCCTAATCCTCTTATTATGTTTGGCGTCTCCAAAGGCTTAAGGGTACAATTTTTCTGCTTGATCGGCCGTTTTTTTCTGAAATATACACAAAACAAGAAATATATTTTCTATCTTTAACACCTTATAACTTCTTAAGAAAGCACTTTTTACTATTGGATTTTTGGTTTAATCGGTCCCATTTGACGTCAAGAATATACGGCTAAGCTAGGTCCCATTACTTTTCGGACACCTGTATATACAGTAGAACTTCTGTTGAATGAAAGTGACCAGAAAATATACAAAAATGAGTGATGAATAAAAATGATTATGCTTATGA